>PVIA01002439.1:0-173786 GCA_004024845.1 Tonatia bakeri | reverse complement strand
GCAGCAGAAAACAAAACAGGCAAAACCTCTGCTCTTCTGGGGCTGACACTCTAGTGCATACAATCAAAATGTATACAATCAAATATATAGCTTGTAAGATAGTAAAAGCGGTGAGAAGAAGAAAGCAAGGAAGGGGGCATCAGGAAGGAGAGGGATGAGGAAAGGGAGGGATGTGATTTTATGCAGGGCAGCCTCACTAGGAAGCCACAGAAGGGAAGGGACCAGGCAAGGGGTTCCCCTGGTGGAGAGCGTCCCGGGCAGAGGGAATGGTGGGTGCAAAGGCCCTGAGGCAGAAGCAGTCCCAGCAGACCCACAGAGCAGCCCAGCGGCCTGCATGGCAGAGCACTGGGAGCCAGGGGACAGGAGGAGGTGACATCCGAGAGGTGATGGGTGCTGGGAGGGTGCATCACACGGGGTCTTTGGACCAGGGAGAGGACTGCTTTTTGAGTGAGTTGGACACCAGTGGAGAACACGGAGCAGAGAAAGAATATCATCTAACTGTGTCTTACTATGAGTCCTCTGGCTATTGTGTATAAAGAACAGGCTGAAGGGGGGCAATAAGAACGGGGACCCTGGTGAGGCACCTACTGCCATGATCCAGGCAAGAGACGATGGAGGCTCGGACCCTAGCGGGGAAGAGGAGGCGGATTCTGCCCATCATTAGAGGGTGGAGCTGATGAGACGTGCCAACAAGTGTGATGCGGAATGGGAGAGAGGTCGCTCTGAACATCCCGCAAGGAGAGCTTGTCTGTCTGTGGAGATGGGGAAGCTGAGGTCGGTCGGGTCCTAGTAAACTGCAGACACCTGTGAACCACCAAGAGGCGCTGTCCAGGGCAGCCAGCCCTCCG
Source organism: Tonatia bakeri (assembly GCA_004024845.1). Classification (NCBI taxonomy): domain Eukaryota; kingdom Metazoa; phylum Chordata; class Mammalia; order Chiroptera; family Phyllostomidae; genus Tonatia; species Tonatia bakeri. The sequence continues at coordinate 172,938 of PVIA01002439.1, read as the reverse complement.
AGTCAAGTTCAGGGGAGAGCCGAGGCCCGCATGGGCCCACATGGGCCTGGATGGGCCCAGATGGGCCCAGAGGGCGGGAGGAGGGGAGAATGCACACGTTTGCCTGTTCGGGCTTTACCAGGTCCGAGATCCTCCCTGGAGTCTCGGAGAGGCCCGTGACCCTAAAACTCACAGGCCCCTGTGGGAAGGGCTGCTTGTAGCAGACAGAGGCTTTTGAGTAAAGGGCCTGGGAGGGTTTCTGGCCAGGCCCTTGTTTTCTGCTTCCCATCTGTGAACACGAGGAAACCACACCCTGGGCTGCAGACTGATATCCAGAAATCAATTCTAAATCGCAGGCGCAGGTGCTTTGCAAGGGCCAAGTGGCTGGAAGCCCAGGACAGTGTGCCCAGATTCCGGACACCAGACCGGCGCTGACTTCCAACTCAGCCTCCCTGGGATGTCCACTCCTGACATTCCCACTGCTGCACAACATGGTTAGAAAACACACGTGGATGCAGGTTACCTCAGGGAGAAGGGGGGCTCGCTCGGACCCACCCTGGTGTTCAGCTTGCCAAGAACATTCCTGCAAGACTCTTTTTTCAACTCAGCAATACTCGGGGAATCACTGAGATTCCAGAAGCTAAGTATATCGGAATTAAGTTTGGCTACATGTAAAAGAAAATATAAAATAGCAGCTGCTTAAACAAGATAGAATTTTGCTTCCCACCCACGTAAAAAATATTTGGAAGCTGGCAGTCCAAGGCAGGCATGGCAGCATCAAGGTTATCAGAGACCCAAGCTCCTTCTCTACCTTTCTGTTCTACCAGGCTTATTGCAAGGCCCCTATCCTCAGGGTTTCCTCATGATTCGGAATGGCTGCCTAAGCGCCATCTATCACAGCCTTATTCCAGGCAGTCCAGAAGGAAGAAGCAGAAGGGCAAAAGGATGAACCTTCAAGTTAAGTTCACTCCTTTTAAGGACCTTATCCCGGACAATCACATACAAAACAGACAGAGCTTATTTCCTTAGCCACACCATCTCAGCAAGAACTGCAGGGCACACTCATATTTGGGTTATTCAAGGAGGGTGTTCTGTGTTTGTTTTTGCTAAGGTGCAAGCAAGTGTAAGGAGACAACTAGTGATGGTGTGGCACCCAAGGTGAGTTAGCAACGGTGAGGTCATCCTTACCCAAGACCAAGAGGAGCGAATGGTTACTGGGAACTGGAGACAGAAAGGGCCACCCAACAGGAGCTGTCACCCTCTGGTGACACCACAGGGACGGAGAGGGAGGGATCCAGACCCCAACCTCGGTTCACCTTTTGCTGACCTACCAGGCCCCCCACTGGCCAAACCCAGCCCGAAGCCAAAGAGTGGAGTGGAGTGGTGCGTGGACACAGCTCCCCCTGGTCAGCTCCCTGGAATGGGGAGCTGGGCAGAGGGAGGCTCCGGAGGCCTGGGAGGACTGCTCCCATGTGTGACTACGAGAGAATCTGGGAAATGTGGTCTCCAAGTTAAGTGCATCGGAGATCAAAATCAGGACGTGCTGAGAAGAAGGGGAAACATACTGGTGGGCAACTCGGGGTCTTGGCCACAGCAGAAATCAAGAGCAAGGGGCCCGGTGAGGGGCAGCGTCTCCAGCAGGGGCGGCACGGCTGTGTGGTGGGCACTGGGCTGTCAGAAGGAGTCATGAACCTGGAAACTGGGGGAGGAGCTGAAGGGAAAGTGGGAGGGCCGTGTGGCAGGAAGGACAGCCAGTAGGACCTGGGTGTGAGCGGCAGGAGCTGGGGGTGAGGGGAGAAGGAGAAGGCCAGTGGAAAGTCACTGAAACGACCTGAGGAGTGTTTCTTCCTGACTCACGCTTCCATCCGGGGTGGAAAGGGCGTGGCTGGGGACAAGAGCAGGCTGGGTCAGGGAGACAAGTTGTCCAGGTGGGAGACGATAGGGGGCGCTGCAGAGGGAACAGGGTGTGTGGTGGATGGAGCAGGTTCTGTTCTAAAGGTCTGGCAGGCAGAGCTTGCGATGGATTGGGAGTGGGAGGGGCTGAAGGAGAATCCAGGATGACTCCCAGGTTTTTGGCTGAGCTGGTGGGCAGATGGCGGTGGCATTTACAAAGATGGGAGACTGGGGGAGGAGGAACGGGTGTTCGGGCTGACGACAGACATCAGGCTGCTTTGCCAGCGTCACCCACCAGGCCAGGGGCAAGGCGACTGACCGGCTGTGTGTAGCCCACCCTGAAAAGTCGGCAGAACATGCTGGTGGAATAAGCAGCCTCCACCGGAGGAAATACGTTGGAGAATTACAAGTGAATGGTGCGTTTCTGGGTGAAGCTTCTCAGAGAGGAAATGACTGATGATTGCCCAGTGCCGGTGATGAGAAGGGTGACCCGCCCTTTGCCGGGGTCCCTCTGCCACCTCCCCTCCAGGGAGAAAGACCGCAACAGAATTTTCTCCCTGAAGCTTCTGCCGCCAGAGCCAGCAGAAGGCAGAGGAGGAGAAATTAACTTCACAGTCTGACAGCCCAGTGTTCATTAATGAAATTCCAATACTGCCTCTTCGACATCTGCTTGATTCATTCGGGTTTAGGAACCATTTTCGAGCCTTGGCTTTTCACAGCTGAAAACAGAAATCACGTTTGACTCCGTTTTGGAACGTCAGGAATCAGGAACGGTTTCCCCCTGGCCCCCCTCTGTGAGGAAATCTGGTTGGGGAAGCAGGTCTCAGGAGTCCGGTGTCGCTACTCTGAACTGAGCTGCCAACAGACAGTGCAAGGGGAACAGGGGCGTCCTTCTGCCCAGACGTGGCCTCCGGGTGCTGCTGTTTGTCCCCAGGCCTTTCTCTCAGCCTCCTGCTAGGGACAGAACTCTTCGGTTGGGGTGTGACAGCCGTGGAAGAGGTGTCCCAGGGACAGGCAGCTCACAGTCTGGCCCAGTGACGTTGTGGGCATTCCCAGGGCACTCGGGGACCAGGAGAGGGCTGCCCATGCCTTCCAGCCTGGAGGGTGGACACCAGCAGCTGGAGGACGGTATGGGACACAGGTCCTTTCCCTCCTGTGGCCTGCGCTCAGGGACCTCTGCCCCCCACCTGTCTAGGTCAAGGTTCAGTTCTAGCCTTTGTCCAGACCCACAGCCTCTCTCCTCCCTCCTCCTCTTAAAGCACATCTGTGTGGGTCCCCGGGCCACAGTGAGTGTTACTTAGTGGGTTTACTTAGCTGGGCCCTTCAGCTGGACTAGAATCAGCTAAGGATTGCAAACTCTGCACCTACGGGGCCAGGCTGGTGTTGCAAACAAGGGAAGGGGGCACGGTGGGGACCAAGGAGAACCGGTGGGGCCCTTCTGCAGCCTGTGCTTACACTCACCACTGGCCCATCAAGGCCAGGTCTTCGTGGTTTTTCAAGCAAAGCCTCAAAGCTGGATCGATGTGAAATCTCCCCATTAAAAATACAAAGTTAGCAATTAATTCAGATTTTTGAACACTTCCAAGCAGATCTAAAAATCAAACACCTGTGCAGACGAGCTTCTGTCCAGAGGCACACTCAGTGTGTGAGTGTGTGTCACACTGTAATTGGAGGCCCCAGGAATTAAAAAAGTTAAAAGCTGGCCTGCGTGAAGTGCCTCCTATGTGCCAAGCGCTGAGCGAAAAGCTTCACCTGTTCATTTCCCAGTCAGGATTCGGCCTCTGTCCAGGTGAGAGGCAGCTCTGCTTGGCCACGGATTTGAGTCGAGATCCTGGATTTTATATTTTCTGCATGGCCCACCCTCACTCCTCTCCCACAGAGGGCCTAGCATCTCAGACTCTGACTATTGACATGTAATTTTAAGAGAACAAACAGCGGAAGGCATCATCTCCTTGGTTACTCAGCCAAACCAGAGCCCCGGTGCCATCATGGTTGGGGGCCATAGGAGTCCATCTGGGAGGGCTGCAGGGGGCACCTGCTCCCAGCTGACGCAGGCTTTTAGGGCAGAAAGAGGATATGAGCTCTCTAAATCCCAGCAATGACAAAAATTGGGTCATGTGTTGAATCCTGAAAGCCCCCAGCACCCGCTGAGTCCCCATGGGTAGCGATTGCTCCCACCCAGACCTCCAGAGGAGCAAGTGAACTCGGTGTCTCCTGAAACACCCAGGAAATTCACGAGATTGGGCGACAGGGCCACAAACGCCGATTTTACTCCTTGCAGACTCACTTTGGTATGCGTCCAAAAATACACCATTAGCCCATCACATCCAGAATTTCACATAGCTACTTAGGTTGAGATTCAAGTTTATTGTTTAAAGTCTCTTACAGCAAAATATCAAGTAAATAATAGCACAGGCAGTGTGCAGAGAGGCCCCTAAAAGGCAATTACAAAGTAGAGGGGGGCGGCAAATGAGTGTCATGGGGGAAACGCCACGTTCCTGGCAGGTGACTGGTTTGGCCACCGAGACTTAAGTGCCAGCGACGGGGTGGGGGTGGGGCTCGCCAGGCCCGTTAGAGTCCCAGAGCAGTGTCGGGGTGACGGCACCCCGGCCCAGCGAGGCAGGAAGGTTTGATCACGGAAAAAGCCGCATCTGTTTCTGTCTGCCTGTCCCAGGTTTATGTTGGACGAAGTGAGTTTTGGTTGGCCGGCTCGGCTTTGTTGGAAATAGCAGAACCCGGCCTTTTCATTTCTGTGTGGGCCCGTCTTGCAGGTTGCCCCCTCCCACCACAGCCTTCCGTCTGCATTCGGGCTGTGCGGGCCAGCAGGTTCGCTCTTACGTGTTCGAGTTCCAGATGTGGCTTTCCAGAGCCTCGCCGCTGTGGCAGTTTTAATAAAGCAGGTTACTGTCCCCAAGGGGAGGCTCAACATGCAGCAGTGCGTGCGCACAGATGCCGCTGTCATCCCACTCCCGGCGTTGTGGGACTGTGCTTTCATAGTGCACTGACACCACTCTCCCTCTGCTGGCTGCTTCTGATGGGGGCGGGGCAGCGCACCGAGCAGGCACGCACCGGCGACGGCCAGTCAAGGGCTGCCGATCTCTCACTTCCCCTGAAATTAGTGGGATGGAGCTGTGAGCACCTGGAGACCCCAGTTTTGCACAGGTTACAAATAAGGAACAGTTCTGCAGGCTGTGTGCTTTTTGCCAACACAGCGTTCAGGGCCACTGACTACGGGTGAATATTCACCAGGTGGCGACCTCCCTGCCATCCAGGAGAAGGGTCAGGCGGGTCGGGTAGGTGGCCGGCTTTGTCCTTTGTGCAGTCGCTGCAGACCGAGAGAGAAGCAATGATCTCATTGCCTCCTTTGTCTTCATCATTTGCGATGAGCAGCCAGAGGGTTGATTCTGCCTGGACTGCCCTGGATTCATTTCTTCACAGGATATTTATTGAGTGCCTACTGTATGCCAGGCACTGTTCCAGGCCGGGGCTGCGAGGCACAGTCGGGAATGGCAGCTCTTGTGTGCCCGACAAGCAAGAGCAATAAGTAAAAATGCACAAGTGCATTGTGTGTGAGGTAATGCGTCAGAGCTGAGCATGTAAAACGAGGAAGAGGGTATGAAAGTCCCCAGGTGGGACAGGGGAGCAAAATTGTGGGTGTGGTGGGCAGGGAAGGCCTCACTGAGAAGAGAACTGGGAAGTGAAGACAAGAGGGGGTGAGAGCCCAGGCTGTGGGGGGCTGGGGGTAGGAGTCCCAGGGAAGGGGCACGGCATGGGCAGAGGCTCTGAGGTGGGAGTGAGCCTGGCTGTGGAACAGGCGGGAGGCAGGGGGGAGGAGGAGGCTGGATCCCGAAGAACCTGCGGACCACCACAGGGACTTCGTTCTCGAGTGAGTGGGAGCCATGGAGGGTGCTGAGGAGAGGAGTTGCAACACCAAGGCCTTCGGGTACCGGTCAGGTAATGTGGATGCACGAAGTTGGTGTGAGACTGTAAGGCATGCTGGGGAGTGGGACCAACTAGAGAACACGTGATCTGTTTAGTGCCACTTAAAGTCAGGTTTTTTAAATCCCCTGCATAGAACACACATACACGCATACCTACATCAAGGCACAAACCAACTCAGGCTCCTGAGTTATATGGAAACCCAAAGAGTAAAGTAATTTTTTGGTTATTTTAGCAGATCTCTATTAAGCTCCCACTACGTGCTGGGCACTGTCCCAGGCTCGGGAATGTGACAGTGAACAACATAGGCCTAAACCCCTGCCCTCCTGGAGCTGTTCCAGGCAGCAAGCAAACAAGTGAACTAGGAGTGACTTTGGGGCCTCAGGGCAGCAGCTGCCCTGGGGAGAATGGAGGCAGGAAAGGGAGCGAGGAGGGCTGGGGGGTAGGGAAGTTTCAGTGCCGGCCCAGGGAAGGTGTCGCTGAGATGTCTGACATTTGGTCACTAACCTGAAGGCAGCCAGGAGAGAGAACCCCCCTGTGGAGGGTACCTCTCAGGCAAACACCATAAGGTGGGAATGTGGCTGGCATTCAAGCGTGAGACCTCAAGGGCATGACCTTGACCTTGATATCTCAGTTTGTGGTGGCAGGAACTGATTGGCCAGCAGAAGCCTGTCTGGGGTCCCCAGGGGCCAGGTCCCCAGGAGCTCTGCCAGACAGAGACAGCTCCAGGCTGATAAGGCCCCAGGGCTCTGCCAGACAGAGACAGGGACCCCGAGACTGTGCCATGCTCCATCAGGTTCTGGCGAGCTAGCACCTGCTGGTTGAGGGAAACCTTGAAACAGCCACCGCCTACATCCCCTCCAGAGGGAGACCACACCCTGTGGAAAACCGAGACCCTTGGGGACTTCTTACGAGGGCCTTTGACCTTGATACAAATGTTCACAGTCTCAGGGGCTGACAGTTCCTGTTCAAACACAAAGCCTGGTCTTTCCTCCACCCACCGGGGGCAACCTTGGCCAAGGGGCTCAGGAAACACAGCAGGCTCCAAGAGGGTGTCCCTTATAAAACCACCTCTGGGCTGGGCTTGGATGACTTTGCTCTGTTTTCTTCAGTCGCTCAGTGGCTTTTTACAAAGCATCTATTACATAGTCCTGGGGGTGGGGACATAGTACAGGATCCCCTAAAACTCAAACCAGGAGAGGCAGATCCTAAACAAGCAACCCAGTCAAAGAGACCATTTCAGCAGAAGACAAACACTAAGAGGAATCGTACACGGTGTGATAGGAAGAAAGCAGGGTGGGGGTTCCTTCAGATAGTGAGACGGTAACCTCTCATTATTGAGATCTGAATGATGGGCCGAGCCAGCCAAAGTGGAAATCTCAGAAAGAGCCCCAAGCAGCAGCAATAGCAAATGCAAAGGTCCTGGGGCAGGGGTGAGCTTGGAGCATTTAAGAAACAAGGAGGCCAGTGTAAGCCAACTGAGCAAGAAGATGAAGTCAAAGAAACACGGAAAGAGGGTTGACAGGGAAGAGAAGGTCTTGGAGAGTCTTCCAGGCCACAGGGGGAAATTGGGTGTTTTTTGTGAGTGCGGTGGGGAGCGACTGGATGGTTTGAAGCATGAAGAGATGGGATCTGTGTTGTCCTCGGGGAACCTCCAGCTCTGCTTCCTCTGTGTTTGACAGAAAGATGGGATAAAGAGCTGTGTAAACCTCCTCTTCCTCCTTGGGCTCCAGGGACAGAGAGCTGAGGGCCTGATCGGGTGTCCCCAGGTCGCCAGGGGACTCTCGAGGTTGGGGTCTGCTGCTCCCCAGCAAGAGCCTCCAGTGCCTGGTGGAAGCCATGTTGCTTTCCCGTGGCTGTCCGAACAAATGGCCACAAACAGGTTGGCTTCAAACAGCAGAACTGACTCTCCCATAGTTCCGGAGACAGAGGAGCAACAGGAGGGAGCGGGCAGGGCTTCGGCTCCTTTGAAGGCTCGAGGGGGGAATCCTTCCCGCTCCTTCAGCCTCTGGGGGCTGCAGACGCCCCTTGGCTTGTAGCTGTGTCCCTCTGAAATCTGCCTCTGTCTTCACACAGCCGTTCTCTCTGCATCCATGTGTCTCCTCCTTCTGTCTCTTAGAAGGATGCTTGTCACTGGATTTAGGACCCACCTGGGTAATCCAGAGCAATCTCACCTCAAGACCCTTCAGTGTATTCACAAAGACCCTTTTTGCAAATTAGGTCACAGTCACAGATGTCAGGGCTTAGAATGGATGTCCCCTCAGAGGGTGGACCGCCATTCACCCCTATGGACCGCAGGGACTGCAGGGAAAGGGGAGAGAGCTGAGGATGGCCACAGAAGGAAGAGAAATTCCACCATTCCCATTATCACTACATGTTTGGGTAGCAGCCGTAATGCATCCGCTCGTCACACAACGACTGAGCCCCTGCTGTCTGCCTCACTCCATGGGGGTGGTGAGGGCAGGCTGTGAGCAGGGTACAGTCTCCGCCCTCATGGGGCGTAGCCGTGCGTGGGAAGCACCCGCCCACAGCAGGGCATCCACGCTCGTCCACGTCCTCTCCTTCCCACGTGCCTGACTCTGCCTCAGGCTCATGGAGAAAGGAGACCCAGCATGAAGGAAACCACCGTACCTGGTGGTGTGCAATTACGCCCTAATAACATGTGCTGCACATGAAACAGGAGCTCCGGGGACTGGGAAACCAGAGTGACCCCTGGCTTCTGCCCCAGAGGGCAGCTGAAAGAGGTGCAGATGGACAGACCGGTTAGATCTGGGGCAGGTGGGAAGGGGCTTCCAAGCCAGAGCACCGTGGGGATGGGGGGCGAGCGCAGTTCATGGCTGCTGTGGGCATGTCGGCTGAGGAGGAGTCACAGACAAAGTGGGCCGGGGGGCTGGCGTGGCCAGATTTTGAAAACAGCGAACGATTCTTGGGCAGGTTCCAAAGAAAATAAAGCGTAATCTTCCCTCGGTTTACATAATAGTTGCTTCCAAAATATAGAGAGAGTTATATTTATATCAAGGTATATTAATATTCTTCAAAAAAAAGATCTGTTTATAAAACAGAGTCCCATTCTAGGCTCAGAGAACTTACAAACAGGATTTTACCTCCACCCCACAACTGCCAGGCGCAGCTGGGGGCCCAGGGTACTCCCTCACGGTGAAGGCCCACCCCCAGTGCCTTGCAGCCCGCTGCCCGCAGATGCCGGTAGTACCCCCCTATCTGTCCCGGGAGATTTCTAAAACCTGTCCCCTCCCCAGAAATGCGGGTGCCACCGGTTGAGAGCCACTCGGCACGCTCCCGTCCCTGATTGTTCCGCGCCCACCAGGCACACGAGGCGAGGCGGGTCCCCTGCCGGCCTCTCACCTCCGCTCCGCTTGCAGGTTCCATGCAGGTGATGAACAAGACCCGGCGCATCATGGAGCAGGGCGGGGCGCACTTCATCAACGCCTTTGTGACTACGCCCATGTGCTGCCCCTCGCGGTCCTCCATCCTCACCGGGAAGTACGTGCACAACCACAACACCTACACCAACAACGAAAACTGCTCCTCGCCCTCCTGGCAGGCGCAGCACGAGAGCCGCACCTTCGCCGTGTACCTCAACAGCACCGGCTACCGCACAGGTGAGGGGGGCCGCGCGGCCGGCCGCAGTTGGACGGGGACCGGGCAGTGGCCATGGTGGCCGGGTACCAATGTCTCTCCCGGTGTTGCGCCAGTCCCGCGGGGCCACCCTAGATGGCTTGGGTAGTGCGCCGACAACTTTTTTAAATCTCGAAGTTGTGCATTTATCCCTATATGCGTTAGAAAAATACGGATTGATTTGCCTTTTCAAAGGAATTCGAGTTAAAAAAATTTAAAAAGGGAATGCACTTAAAATATGAAATACAGCACAAAGAGAGGCCAGGAGCCCCCTGCACGAGTCTGCATTCTCTGGGAATGATGTCGTTGAAGCCATCGGGGACTGGTGTAGTGACTTGAGACCATGAGCATGGAAGGAGGTTCCAGAAGAACGTGGGGCTGGGGAGCCGTGAGGAGACAGTCATGGAGGTGAAGGGGCGTAGGTGGGGATTGTGTGGCCACTGTGAAATGGCCCAGAAGTTGACATGGCGGTCGACAGTGGGTCCACACTTGGCTGTCTGCGCTACCTACCCAGTGCGGCACCCTGGGGAGAGTGAGCCAGGCCTGTGTACCTTGGCAGAGGCACTTGGGTGGGTTCTGAAGACTCAGCTCCAAGGCTGGTTGCCTGAAGCAAGGGCACAATTACAATCACTCACCTCCGACACCATTGCACAATCCTCCAAACTCAATTAATTTGGTTTGCTTTAATTAAAAATAAATAAGCACTCCCACCTTGGCGAAGGAGCCGAGGCGATTGTGAAATCTTGCGGCTTGGGTGTTGCAACTCCAGGAAGCACGTCCCAGTGACCAAGTACCTTGGGGCGGGGGGGGGGGGGCATGACACGAGGAAAGGACTGACACCTCGCTCAGCTCCGGTCACAGCTGGAGCCGGGTGGCTTCCCTCAGTGACAGGGTGCAGCCCTGAGCACGGGGAGGGGATCGAGCTGGTGAGGTGAGACTTCTTGCCGACTCACCCAACTCGACTCGACCTGCTAGTGTCACCGAGGAATGGGTCCCACAGAAAGCACTAGGAAGGCCTCGATCCCCAACACAGGGCTGCAGTGGCCCTGAGTCTCTGCAGAGAGTCACGTGCCATGGTTCACCAAGAGCCACCACGCAGGTGGCTGCAGGGACCTGGATGTAGATGCAGGTGGCAGGAGAGGGCAGGCTGCAGTGGACCAGAGGGCACTGATTTCGAGGGGCATCTGCCCCTCAAGTCCATGGACAGCAGGTCCTCAAAAAACACCCCTTTGTTCAATGACATTTCGTTACAATGTTGGTCAGAGGCTGCAAGAACTTAACTCTTATTTCTATCCAGTAGCCTGTGGTAAGACTGGTTTCATGACGCATTACTTTCCTGCAGGTTGCAGACCCTGTCGATGACGGTGAGTGAGGACTGACTGTAACTAGAGCCGTGGGTGCTAAGGGTGGCCAACCTTCAGATGTCTCTACTCCGAGCTTTTTGCTGAAATCGGCTGATTTCAAAAATGTTGGCAAAACGCAGTGTTAACCGTGGGCCAAACACAACATGTCTGCGGGCGGAGGGTGGCTCACAGGCCCCCTTTACGACCTCTGGCCAAAAGGCCTGTGTGGGAACCTTTCTCTTTGGATGCCAAAGAGCAGTGAGGACCCTAAAAGAGTTCACATCAACCCCCCTCGTCTGGCAGCCAGGACGCTGGCAACCCAGAAAACAGGTTCACCCAGAGTCATTAAAATGAGGCGCTTGTGGCTTCTTCAAAATGGAAATGAGACTGGGGGTGTTCAAAGGGATGGGCATCCATCAGATTGGAAGGAAGCACATATCCCGCAGTGTCTAGGGGTTCGAGGGGGGAGGGGAGCTGAAACCCAGGGCTTCGGAATCGTACAGCTGGTGCGAGGAAAGGAACCGTCTCTCAGGAATAGTCTTCAAAATTGATTTCTTACCCTTAAACTTACACAAGTCACCGAAAAGCTGTTTCCCCGAAGAGCTGCTTTCATCAGACTCTGCTTAATTACCACACCCCCAGTGAAGACTGGGAACCTAGTGTCAACTGTAAATTTCTATACACAGAACACTTGTTTTTTGTAAAACTGTCACTGAGAGTTCTATTTGTTATGTTGAGAAGGCCCCTCTGTACAAGGAACCCCATTCCAACCTGAGTCTCAGAACTGAGGACCCTGAAAAACGTTCTTACTTGGAACTGGTATGCTCCCAGTCATTAACTAACAAGAGCTGTGTACCATGTATACTTTCTCTCTTTGCCCTGGCAGCTAGGAAGCTCATATTTGAGTTTTACGTTAAGTTGCTGCTTAAAGTGAAAACATTTTAAAGCTACCACTACCTAATATTAATGATGTCGGTCACTGCTATTTGATTGAGGAAAATGACAAGAAAACTATAATAAATTCAAAATCCCTCTTAAATTAATTTGTTTTTTGTGACTCACATTAGAAAATATAACTTTCTAGTCCCCCCACAAAACCAAGGGTTATCTGTTCTCGCCGGATCTTCAGACACATTAAACCCTGCATTCCCGTGCAAAGCAGCTGGTTGACTGGGACTTGAGCTTGTGTGCGAGACTCCCAGGATGGCGACCGTTTCTTACTCTCAGTTAAAAGTTCACACTGCTTGTGGGGGCGGAGCAGGGGGGCTGCCCCACTCAAACTCATGAATCAATCAGAGACTCAACCAGTTTCTTTTTATTGAGATATAATTGACATTGTATCAGTTTCAGGTGCACACCATAATGAAGGACTCAGTATTTGTATATGTTGCAGAATGATCCCCATAACGAGTCTAGGTGGCATCTCTCACTGAGTGCATTTACAGGCTGTTCCGTGTGTGATGAGAACGGCTCAGATCTACTCTCTCGGTCTCCAAACATGCAGAGCAGTATTATTACTGCAGTCACTGTGCTGTACCTCGCATCCCCACAGCTTGTACCTTTTCGCCCCCTTCACCCATTTCGCCCACCCCTAAACCCCTGCCTTTGGCGACCACCAGTCTGTTCTCTGCATCTGTGAGCTTAATTTTTTTTTAGATTCTACATATAAGTGATATCACATGGTAATTGTCTTTCCCTGTGTGACTTATTTCACTTAGCGTAATGCCCTCAAGTTCCATGCACGTTATCTCAAATGGCAAGGTTTTCTCTTTTTTATGGCTGAGTAATATTCCACTGTGTATGTGTGTGTCTTTATCCTTTCATCCGCTGGTGGACACGGGTTGTTTGCGTATCTTGGGTAAATCACGCTGCAGTGAACACAGGGGTGCATATGTATTTTTCAGGTGGTGTTTTCATTTTCTTCAGATAACTACCCAAAAGTGGAATTGCTGGACCACGTGGTCGTTCTATTTTTAATTTTTTGAGGAAGCTCCATAGGATTCTGTCTTTCCGTAGTGGCTGCACCAATTTATAGTCCCGTAAACAGGGCACAAGGGCTCCCAGCAGTGCTTGTCACTGCCTGTCTGTTGATGGCCGTTCCAGCAGGTGTGGGGTGACACCTCACTGTGGCTTTGCGTGTCCCTGATGATTAGTGGTACTGAGCATCTCTTCATGCACCTGTTGGCCATCTGTGGCTGTTTTTCAGAAAAATGTCTGTTCAGATCCCCTGCTCATTTTTATAATCAGAATGTTTGCTTTTTTGCTGTTGAGCTGTGTGAGTTCTTTAAATATTTTGGAAATTAACCCCTTATCACATATACGATTTGCAAATCTTTCCTCCCATTCAGTCAGCTGCCCTTTCATTTTGTTGATGGTTCGCTTTACTGTGCAGAAACTTTTCAGTTTGATGAAAAGTCCCATTTGTTTTTGCTTCTATGGCCTTTCCTTTTGGTGAGAAATCCCTAAAGAAATCATCACGAAGGCTGATGTCAAGTTACGGTTTCAGGTCTTATGTCCAAGTTTTTAGTCCATTTTGAGTTGTGTACGGTGTAAGACAGTGGTCTGGTCTCATTATTTTGCACGTGGCTGCCCAATTTTCCTACCACCATCTATTAAAAAGACTGTCCTTTCCCCATTATATATTCCTGTCTCCTTTGTTATAAATGAATTGACCATATATGCATGGCTTTCTGTTCTGTTCCATTGACCTCAGTGTCTGTTTTTATGCCAACAACGTACCGTTTTGATTACTGTAGCTTTTTGATATAGTTTGAAATCAGACAGCATGGTGCTTCCAGTTTTGTTCTTCTTTCTCAATATCACTTTGGCCATTCAAGGTTTTTTGTGGTTGCCTACGAATTTTAGGATTGTTTGTTCTATTTCCATGAAAAATGTCGTTGGAATTTTGATAGGATTGGATTGAATCTGTGTGATCCCTTTGGGGATTGTGGGCATGTTAACAATACTAATTCTTTCAATCCATGAGCACATGAAAATACCTCACCATTCATTTGTGGCTCCTTCAGTTTCCTTCATCAGTGTCTTCCAGTTTTCCCAGCAGAGGTCTTTCCCCTCTTTGCTTAGATTCATTCCTGGGTATTTTATTCTCTCTGATGCAGTAGTAAATGGGACTGCTTTCTCAATTCCTCTTCCAGATACTTTGCTACTCATATATAGAAACACAGTGTATTTTTTCACATTGATTTTGCACCCTGCAACCTTCCCCAAGTTGTTTATTAGTTCTGAGAGTTTTTTGGTAGAGCTCGAATAGCCATTCTTTAAGGTTTCCTGTGTAGATTCTTATATCTGCAAATAGTGACAGTTTTACTTCTTCATTTTTTATTTGGATGCCTCTTATTTCTTTTTCTTGCCTAATTACGCTGGCTAGGACCTTTAATACAGTGTTGAATAAAAGTGGTAAGCATGGGCACCCTGGTCTTACTTCAGTTCTTAGAAGAAAAGCTTTTCCTGTGGGATATGATGTTCACCATGAGCCTTTCATACATGGCCTTTATTATTACTGATTAGTTCAGTACCAGGTTGTTTAGTGTCCACATGCTTCTGAATATTCCAGTTTTCTTGTAGTTGATTTCTAGTGTCCTACCATTGTGGTCCGAAAAGGTGTTTGATATGATTTCAGTTCTCTTAAATCTGTTAAGACTCATTTTGCGACCTAACATACGATCTGTCCTAGAGACTGTTTCCTGTGCACTTGAGAAGAATGTGTATTCCATTGCTTGTGGGTGATGAATTCAGTGCATATCTGTTAAATCCCATCTGCTCTAATGTGCTGTTTAACACTAATGTTTCCTTATTGATTTTCTGTCCAGACAATCTACCCATTGATGAAGGTGGGGTATTACTGTATTGTAGGTCTCTCCCTTTAGGTCTGTTAATATTTGCTTTATATATTTAGGTGCTCCTAAAATTCTTTAGGTTTTTTTAATTTTTTATTTATTTATATTTAGAGAAGGGAAGGGAGGAAGAAAGAGAGGGCGAGAAACTTCAATGTGTTGTTGCCCGTCCTGGGGACTGGCCCGCAACCCAGGCATGTGCTCTGACCAGGAATCAAACCAGTGACGCTCTGGTTCGCAGTCCACTGAGCCACACCAGCCAGGGCAGGTGCTCCCTAAATTGATCAGAGACTCAACTTTTTTCTATTTCCCCTTATTTCCCATTGATGGGAAATAAATCAGATGAGCACACGTGGCCGCAAAGGAGCCTGGGGAATGGAGTCTTTTCTTCTGGGTGGCCATTTGCCCAGCTAAAAATTCTTTTACTGCGGGAGAAGAAAATGAACACTGAGGGAGGGTTAAAAGCACAACCTCAGGGACGGTGCTCAGCAATTTGTGTATGTGGTCCCGTTTCGAATACGGGACATCAACGTGAACAGCGGAAGACGGGAACTGGAAAAATCTTCCTTAAGTAGTCCAGCTGTTGAGCGATATTTCATGTAAACTGTTTTTTAATGTCTTTAGCTGGGTAGTTTTATCTTGAAAAAATTAAATTACGAAATCTCAGAGGGTGCACAGTGCACCCTCTGAACCAAACTTACTTTATGTAACATCTAACAGTCTTCAAAAAGGTCAGGTTATAATTGTCACTAACGGGTTGATTACTTAAACAAATTGATGAAGTGTCAGTTAGGGATGGGTTGTAATTTGTCTGACAAGTTTAAATGATAGCACGATATGGTATTCTGCACTTTCAGTCAGCACAGCAGAATCATGAGGAGTCATTTCTGCAAAGTGATTTTGTGGATTTGATCCATTTTCCCAGGGCCTCTCTTAATCCTCTGACATCTGAATCTCCCCCATGAAGTGCTGGTTACCTCACTGTCATTTTCAGTGGGCTCTCCGTTCATTATCTCATAGCCCAGATTACTGTTTGTCAGTGGATTTGCTGGTGCTTCAAGCTGTCCTTCAGCGCCACTTTAATTAATGTCACAAGACCATGCATCTTTTACAAGACTTGCGATTTTATCTTGCAATGATCTTGCTTTGTGCTATGTTTGCAAGAGAGATGGACCAAGAACGAAGGAGGGAGCTGCTGAGTTTAAGCAGGATAAATATCAGTTTGTTCATGGATATTTCTGTGTGTTGGCTTCCTCTAAATCGGGGGGCTTGGATCTCAAACGTAACGACCCTTGAAAGGATAAATTGCATGCTCAGTTTTTACAAAATGTACATAGCAGTCATCATTTAGCGTATTGATGCTCCCCTGACTGTGTTCACTCATGCACCCACGAGGCAGTTACATAGTATCCTTGGGATGAGTTGGCTCTTTGCAAAGTCATTGAGAGCAGGAGTTCTGTCTGGGTGTGAGGGCAGGCTCAGTCACTCACTAGTCCAATGAATTTGGACAAGTCATTTAATTTCTTCATCTTGGTTACCTCTTCTAAGGATAACAGTGTTCCTTAGCTCATAGGGTTTTGCGAGGATTAAATATGTTAAGACAGGGACACACAGTAGACATTTAGGAAGTGTTAGCAGTGATGACAACAATCGTTGGCGTGGGTAGCACAGCCTCACACGGCCCACCCCAGACCCGGGTTCCAACAGTGCACAGCACATTTCTCGGACAGTGGGAACAAGTGGTGCACATGGATCGGAACGTGGCGGCCTGTGCTCAGCCTCTCTGGTGATCAGTGAAATGCAAGTTAAGGCAACCATGAACTGTCACGTTTCACCCATTACCATAGCGAATATGCAGGGGTCCTGCACACCAAATGTTGGGGGGCGTGGGAAAGCAGGAAGTCGAGTACACTAGAGTTGGGGTGCATCCTGGCATCTCCACTTCGGAGAGCAGTTTGGCAGTTTCTAGCGAAGCTGGAATTGTGCACGTCCTTCCATTCAGCATCTCTTCTCCGGCTCTTACCCCTCAGTCCTGAGGACGCGCTGTGTGAGCTCTGCTTGTGCAAGGAGAGGACGCTTCCTGGTGATTTCATGGCCAGTAGATGGTCTTCAGATCCATGTGACAGAAACCCCAGCTCCAAGCAGTTTCAACGAGATACTGGATTTTTGCTCCCTAACCTGAAAAGGTGACCTGTAGGCAGACACAGACCCTGAGGTCTACCAGTATCACAATTTTAATACAAAGCTTGCAGACTCAGGATGAGGGCTGGTGCTTCCGGGCGCTAGGTGCCTCTTCCCAGAATGCCCAAGTAGGGAGATGTTTTTTAATTGGACCACAGTGCACCCTCTGAACCAATCACCATGGAGAGGAGATGGGATGAACCAATTAGCTTAGCCTCCATCACCTGTTCCTGCAGCAGCCGGTGGAGTCAGTGTCCCCCCAGGAGCTGGACCCCCAGGAGGAAATGGAGAGCTATTGGGGGGGATAGGGAGGAAAAGCCTACTGCAGTGGCGTCACAAATTTCCACCGCACTGCTGTTAGTAAAAAAATGAATGAATAAATAAATAATAAAAACTCCATCTTTTCCAGCCCTTTCTGGCAAGGCAGGCAGGAGAGCCCATTTTATTCGCACTAGGGTGAGGCTCTTTCGTCCACACTGCCATCTGAATCTGGCAATTCCAAGCTCGTTCCTCCGCCCAGCTCCTGCCATCTGGTGCAGACTTTTGTGGAGACGTGAGCGCTGACGGGGAGCCTTCTTCCCCTCCCTCCTCCTGTCCCAGGATGCGCCGGGGGGCAAGGGAGCATGCCCCCGTCACACACCCAGACTGTGCCAGGGCTCCCCATTGGAGCTGTTTTCAGATTTGTCCCCCAGTACATACCCCGATGATTTTCACTCTTCTCCTCACACCGTGCAGGGGAGGGAGGTCAGCTGAGGACCTGCACTACTTGGCTGTCGGCCTCAGACGGCCACCCATGGGGTGTGGGGGGGGGCTGGGACACCCTGCCGCCCCCTCTCGCAGGAGGGCGGACGGCTTCAGCTGGGCGCTCTTGCAGTCACGGCTGGCGTGTGGAGGCAGGTGTGCATGCATGGCCTGTTTTCTCCCTAACGTGGCTTCAGGGCCTCAGAGGCATGAGGGCCAGTACTCAGCGCACCTCCCTCCTCAACCCCGCTGTCCGGATCCGCCCCACCTCTCATCTGACCTCCACACACCAGCGTCCAGCTGCCTCCTTGACCCTGCCCCTTGGACATCTGCCCAGCATTTCACACCTGTAGACCTGTCACATCCGAAATGACTCCCTCCTCTTGTCCCTCCGCCTCAGGCACCCCTCACCGTCTCCCCCTTGGCGGCTCCAATGACACAGTCGTTCAGGCCAAAACCTGACTGTCACTCTTGACTGTTTTTTCTTCCTCTCGTGTTCCCCATTCGCTCCGTCTGCAAAACCCATCAGCTCTCCCTCCACGATACACCAGAACCCACTCTGCTGCCATCACCTCTCGCCCGGACTGCCCCTCCTCCTCCCCAGCCTCCCTGTCCCCCTTTATTCCCCCACCCCCACTTTGTTTTCCTTTGGGGCCCTTGTCAACACTTAATGTATATTTGTTGTCCGACCTCCCAAGTTAAATTATGTCCCTGGTCTCCTGCCCTGTTCCTGCCCCAGTTCCTGCTTTATCTGTCTCTCTGGCCCCTTCCTCCGCTGACTAGTCACTTTGCCATTTATCTGGTTGGTTGTCTCCCTTGTAAAGCATCAGCTCCATGGCAGCCGGCCGCCTGGTCTGGCCTCCCCGCTGTCCGTCCCCGTGTCTGGAAGGCAGCCTAGCCTGCCCGGAGGAGGTGCTCAGTGAGCCTTCACAGGGTGAGCGGCCGAGTCTGCATGCTCCGACCAGGGCCAGCAGCCCCCTGCCTTCCCCCATCTTTTCCAGACTCCTTTCTCCTCTCCCGTTTCTCTTCCCCCCACCCCTACCCCCGCCCCCGCCACCTTGGCCTCTCCTTTTTCTTCTCTGCCCCTCGGCACACACAGAGAAGAAAGGACTTCGCTTCTTCCGGGGCCCCCTCCCCTGGGCCCCTCATGCAGCTGTCCTGCCTTCACAATGGCGGCCTTCTCTCTGCTCGGCCTCTCTCCTGCCTCTGCACCCCACTCCCTTCCTCTCCCCTCCAGTGCTCAAGCACACACACGCACACACGCACACACGCGCAGCTGCCTCCTTCCCTCTGCCCAGCTGCCCCTCTGCCTGCCCCCTCTCTGGCCAGTGGGTGTCACAGCAGGCTGTCCTCATTCACCTCATGCAGGGGGCCCACCTCAAGCATCAGGGGACCGTTTCTGCCCCTCTCCTGACACCTGGGACCCCACCTTCCCCACCATGAAAGTCTGGGCAACCGCAGGAGTCCAGCAGCCCCTCGCAGGACCCAGGCTGGCCCAAGGAAGGTGTCCCTGAGAGGCAAACATTTGTCACCTCCACATAAGTCTTCAAGCTGAATTTCTCTGAACTCCCAAGTTAGTAGTCCCTCCCTTCCTCCAGGACCTTCACCTTGTAAAACAAGTAAAATGTTGGTGGGGGAGTGCAGAGAATTAGTCTCTGCCTCTGACTCCTTTGTCACCTTAGCCGAGACCGGCCCCCTCTGGGCCTCAGTTTCCCCATCTGTGCAACAGAGTTGCTACATGAAGTCACCCAATGCCTTTGATATGACATCACTCTGATGGTCATGTGACCAGTGCCCCCAAACTCAGGAGGAGGGGTTCCCTGGGGCTATGACAGGAAAGGCCACTTGGAAAGAGGAAGAAGGTGCTCCTGCATCTCAGCTTTTCAAAGACCAGGTGTGAGGCTGACAGGGCGAGATTCCTATTCGTGTGGGGCAGCACTTCAGAATGCTCCGCCCCAGCCCCTAGGCTGGGGAGCGTGTCCTGGGGCCACCATCTCCAAGGTGCACCAGCCGCGGGCTGAACACAACGGGAATGTCTTCTCCCACAGTTCTGGAGGCCAGACGCCCCAAATCCACAGCATCAGAGCCACACCCCCTCTGAAGGCTCTCAGGGCGAACCCTTCCTCACCTCTTCTAGTTCCTGGCGGCCCCTGGCAGTCCTCCGCATGCTCTGACCTTCGGCTGCCCTCCCCCCCAGTCTCCGCCGCCATCTCCGCAGGGCCTGCCTCCTGTGCGTCCCTGCCCTCCACGTGGTCTTCTTCCTTCTGTGTGCCCTGTCCTGATGTCCCTCTTCTCACAAGGACACCAGTCACTGGATGAGAGCCTCCCCTGGTCCAGGATGACCTCATCGTAACTTGATGACATCTACAAAGACCGTGTTCCCAAGTAAAGTCGCCTGTGCAAGTACCAGGGTCCGAACTCACACGTACGTTTTCAGGGCCGCAGTTCCACCCACTCCCACTGGAATCTTCCTCGCACCTTATTTAATGTTCACGAAGGCGCATTAACCTCCGTGAAAGCTGCTGGGTCTTGTGGTTGAGCTGGAGCAAACCCCTCCCCTGCAGGCAAGCAGGAACTCTGAGAAAACCAGCGCCCAGCCTCCCCCACCCGCCCCGGTTGCCCAGGTCCCGAGCACTGAGCAGCACGACCACGCAGCGTGTAGGCTCCGTGCTTTGGTTTCACTCAAACCTCGGTGACCGTGGAAATCAGAATGAAAGTGAGAGGCAGGACACCTGTGTGGGAAGGCTGTGTAGGTCCTACCTGCCAAGCCGCAGGTGGCTTTGATGGAGCTCCAGGATGAGTATGATCTGTCACACCCTCTTCCCAGTGTCAGCTTTGACCCCCGGAACATCCCGGAAGGGCTTAGACCAGAGCTGCAGGGCTCAACACCGTAGCCACCGGGAGATTTTTAACTGCAGTGTAAAAATGTATCAGATTTAAGATTCCATTTCTCAGTTGCACTAGCCACGTTGAAAGTGCCCCTGGGCACGCGTGGGTGGTGCTGGATTGCACGGTACGGAGAGAGAACGTTTCTGTCATCGTGAGAATTTCTGCTGGATGGCCTTGGAGTAGCATGTAATGCAAGCAAAATCTTTTTGAAACGGGGCACACAAACCTTTGAGAACATAATAGTAATATAAACAATAATAAAAAATGCAGCTCATTACCGAGCACTTACCACAGCCAGACCTTGTGCCCAGTGCTCTCACAAGCCTGGGAGGTGATGCCGCCCCCTGCTTATTCCTGTGTCACGTCTCAGGCCACGAGCACCAGCACCTAGTTTTTCTACCTGCCTCTCCAGGCCCTTTTACCTGCCTTCCCTGCAGTCCATCCCCCCTGTGGCTGTGTCGTGGGTCAGGGTTTCAGGATCAGGGCTACAGCACAGGTCCGCGCCACCCGGACGCCCGTGGGCCCCACTAGTCCACAGAGGGGTCCTTGTTCTCTGAGCATCCAGCATGTCCCCGCCTTGGCCAGCAGGGCATGACCAGTGCAGACTGTGGGCCCTTTCAGACTCCGCCTGTGCTGTCCTGGGCGAGACCAGAGTAGCAAGCGAGAGGGCTTTCAGCGAAGAAGGGAAACCGGGAGCCCATGCATCCCTCCCCACAAGGCTGAGGAAGGGTCTGCTCTATGCCGTGTGTCGGGGAGCCCTGTCCATTCAGGGAATCCACTGCACAGAGGGTCAGTGGCGGGGGATGCAGAGAGCAGAGCCACGCAGCCCAGCCGGATGTGCCCACTGGGTGATGACTGGGCCCAGAGTTGCCAGATCTTCTGATTTGTCAAAAGTGCAATATCCAGAGTTTTATGTAAAATTGCCTGGTTTTCAGATGTGGACTATTTGCTTTACTTTCGAAGAAGAAATAAAAATACCAGTCAGGCCCAAAGCAAACACACCTGTGGGATGGATTCAGCCCACAGGCCACCGGTTTGCACACTTCTTTCTAACCTGGTGGTTGTCAAGGGAGCACACCGCCCCCTAGGGGTTAAAATCTGTGAAGGCGTTTCTGGCCGTTACAAAGGTTGGAGAATACTACTGGCCCCCTGGGAGCAGGGGGCCAGCGACCTTTGCTTCCCGACTCTGCACTGAGAGCCCCACGAAGCCACCGTGTTACTGTGCATTCCACTTGGTCCGCATGGCCTCGGAGTTTCCTTACCAGATCATTATGTGAGTGGATTACTTCATGTTGTCTGAACCTTGCCCCTATGTCCAGTTTGCATGAACACTGAAGGGTTTTTTGCAGTTTTAATACGCCATGAGTTTTCCAGGGACGTAAGTGATAAGTAAATGGAGGAAATATTATATGTGACTACAAAACTTCCCCAAGAGTTACTGCCTATCGCTGAGAATCCATTACTGACAGCCCCGGGACCCAAAGCATCTGACTTGCAGATGCCGCTGGCCCACCCAGTCTGTGCTGGGGGTGGGGGTGGGGGGACCTGTCTCTCTCACCGAGAATCCTCATCTCGGTGACGGTGCCCGACTGTTCCATCGTGTCTCCAGGATGGATGTGCTCGAGGGTTCTCACTGAAATTTGTCTTTATTATAAATTGCCTTCCCTTTATTTTTCTTACAGATTGCAGCTCAGGCATTGTATTGATTTTTTGGAAATGATGTGCATAGGTAGCATTCGTCGCCTATAAATTTCCTTTCAGGAAAATAAGGGAGCGTTACACAGCATTTGTCATACAAATGGGACATCCGTCTGATGGCGTTGAGAACAGCTCTTTGAAGGATCGGCTTAGTGTCTCATTCCTCCAAGGCAATAATTAAATATCCATCGATTGGTGGCCTCCTGCGGCCTTGTTCTAAGGGTCTGTGGTGGGCTCTCTCCCCCTCCCCCTTCTTTGTCCCATCCTTCTGGGGGGAAAAAAACACACTTTAATTTTTTTAATCCTCACCCCAGAGTATATTTATTGATTTGAGAGAGAGAGTGGGGGGGTGGGAGGGAGAGAGAGAAACATCAGTGGGTTGCCTTTTGCAGGCGCCCCAACCAGGGATCCAGCCCGCAACCTTTTGGTGTACCAGACAGTGCCTCAACCAACTGAGCCACCCGGCCAGCACCAAAACCACATGTCAAAGGGGCAAAAATATTTTCAGATATAGCTCATCTCAATAGCTGATGTTGACTCAGCAGGTGATAAAACCTGTCGCTAGGGCTGGGGGAGCCCTTAGGGCTCCCCAACAGTAATCAAGTTTCCAGGAAATAGAGGGACCCTGGTCCTCATTTGCTGGAACTGAGTGACCCTCCCAAGGAGTGGGTGGCTAGCATTTAATTAGAGGCCCAAGTAGCCCGCCCTCCATGCCTCCTCCAACAGACAGCTTATAAAGCCCAGGGCCTCAGGGCTATCCGTAGCCCAGCCTTCCTTGGTAGCAGTGACCTTGACAAAAACAGGCAGGCAGAACACAGGAGTTTGGAAGGGACATGGCAAGCCGCAGCCCTCAGCCTTGCCTCTGGTCATTGGCTTGTCCCTGCATCTCCCCCAGGCAGTTGGCCGATCCTCCTCTTCCACCCAGCCTCCAGAGGAAGCTTTGAAAAGTGGAAATCTGATCATGCCACTCCCTGCTTACAACCCTCCACTGCAGCCCACTGCTCTTAGGATAAACTCTTACATTTTCGCCACGGCTGCCAAGACCTTGCACGGCCTCGGCCTGCACCTCTCCACATCTCCTACTTCTCTCCATTGCTTTCTAACAGTGCCTCTTTGCTGTTCCTCCAACATTCTGAGCCTGTACCTGCCCCAGGGCCTTTGCACCTGCGGTTGCCTCTGCCTTCAGCACTGCTCACACAGCTTGCTTGAGTTGCCATTCATCTTCCATCCCTAACATCCCTTCTGCATCAGTTAGCCATCCCCCACTCCGTCACCCTCAGCCACACATCTGTATTTTGTTCCTCAGAGGACGTAGCACACCCTTGATATTATCTCAGGTATCTTGAACTTATTTATTGCCTGTTCTGTCCACTATGTCCCCAGATCCAAGAGCAGTACCTGGCAGGTGTTGGGTACCCAGTAAAAATTTGAAGGGATGGGTGATGCTTAGGCTTTGGCTTGAAGTAAGCAGAAAATGAGAACAAAGTGGAATTTGGATTACTATCTCACTTTTCTAGCATTAGAAACTACAATTGAAATTAGTTCAGGCAAATTTAGCTGAGTCCCAGTACTCAAACGTTGTCATTGGAACCCTGTCGTTCTGCTTGTTGAATGTTCCTCCGTTTGGGTTGGCTTTCTTCTTAGGAAGGTTCTCCTCTGTGATGTTAAGATCATCCCCGTGGGTCCCGTCTCATCAGTGTCTCTGAACCTGGCTGAAAAAGAGGGTCTCTTCCCAGTGCTCCAGCAAAAGTCTCAGGGGAGACTTTCATTGGTTCAGCTAGGGTCATGTGTCCATCCATTACCCAATCACACAAGCCAAGGGAGATGGGACACCCTGATTGGTCGGGCCCATATCATATGCCTCACACAGTATCTGGGGGACAGAAAGAACCTCACATTGAATAGGTAAGGCTGAGAGGGAGGAAAAGTTGGTTCCCCCAGAAGACGTGGTTTCTAGAAGACAGGAGAGTGGATGCTGAGCCACAAAATGAAACAGATGTCTGCTACAGAAACCCAGCTCAGCTCCCCTTCAGGGGACAAGTGTGAGGAGGGCACTTCTCCCAGCCTCCACCTCCCTCCCACCGGCCTCGGTTCGGCAAGATCCCCTCTCTGGCATCCAGAACTTTCCACAGCATTGATTTATCACTTTGTACAGCAATTTGCATTTGCTGTCTTTTCCGAAGAAAGAGATTCATGTTGTAACCTTGCAAGCAGCCCAAAGTTAAAAGGATCCAGTTACAGAATATCAGAAATGCCCCAGCCCTAAGAGCTTTGGGGCTCTGGGTTTATTTAATGCATTTCTTCCCGGCCTTGCTTCCTCAGCCAATTTGTCTGCCAAAAAAACAAAGACTTCAGTCCTGTGGCATTCCGCATCTAATATTTATAGTGTTCTAGAGTTTGCAAAAGCAATTCCTTCTCATTTATCACTTGTTCCTTGGGAGAGCCCCCAGCCCCACCCCCTGAAAGTCAGTGGATTGTTCTTCTCTGCCCAAGCCAGGGGCCCCAAAAGTCAAATGACAGATGGTGAGGGTCTCACAATTCAGGCCTCTTAGGAATGGGGTTGAAACGGGGCCTGGACCAGCTCAGGTTCAACTCTGTACCACTTGGGACCAAATTTGGGGCTGACAACATGGCAGCCAGCAGCCTGATTCCACATCTCAGCCCCAGTTATGTTTGGGTTACAAGGTGTTTTTTTAAAGCCTGGAAATTTCACCGCCCCCCCCACCCAAAATACAGATTTCAAGCTTTTCTTTAAAAAAGAAATGCTGATGTTGATAATGATCTTGCCGATACTGGCCACATTCCTGAATGGGCAGGGGTCAGCAGACTCCAACCCACAGGGATCTGCCTCCTGTTTTTATGAATAAAGGTTTGTTGGGACATGGGCACGCCTGTTCCTTTACGGACTGTGTGGAGCTGCTTTCCCTCTGCAGGGGCGGAGTCGAAGAATTGCCACAGAGACTGTACAGCTACAAAGCCGAAAATATTTACAGTCTGGCCCTTTGCAGAAAAGGTTTGCTGACCCCTACTAAATGGCAGTGGCCAGCTGGCTTCGTGTCACAGCTGAGGGCTCTTCAGTCCCCAAATAACAGTGGTTGAGAGATGACGGGTGCTTGTTTCTCTCGCATCTGACAGCTTGGGCATTAGCCCAGGGACGGGAGACACACCCGGTGCTGGAGATCAGGCGCCTTCTGCGGCGCACCCCCGTGCTGGGGGCCCGCCCTTGTCCAGAATCACTGGCCACGTCCACATCCACGTCCAGCCAGCAGGAAGTGGAAGATGAGGGAGGTACATTCACCACCCGTAGGGGCGTCTCCAGAACACAGTGCTCCGCCCCACTCTGCCAGAAGTTGGTCATGGCCACCTCCAGCTGCCAGGGGGGCGGGGAATGCAGCCTCCTCCATCCAGGCCACCCTGTGCCCAGCTAGCCAGCCTCTCTCCAGGGAGAAGGAGCAGGTGGGTGCTGGCCGGACAAACACAGTTCGTGGCTCTTCACAGGCGGGGCCAGAATTTCCATTCACCATACACTTGGCCTTTTCTTCTTAGTCCATTTCCTTCACTCACAGAATCACCTGCATCTTGTTCCTGATTACGGGTCCTGTTGCACATTATGTCTGTCCCGCCCCTGGGGCGGAGGGAAGAAGGGGACCTGAGGGACTCCAGGGGCAGAGGGAAGGGGACAGGCATGGGACCATGCAAAATGTGTCCCCTTGGTACGTGAGCTAGTGATGGGGAGATACTGGGCCGAATGGGCCCCCAGATCAAGTGCTCAGAACGTCGGGGGCAGCAGGGGATGGGTGCACTTCGGGTGCTGCGATGCCCGTGGGGGCTGTAGGCAGTTTTCTTGCTTGTCCTGGGTAGGGACCCCCGTCGGCCTGGGCAGCGCAGGGCTGAGCTGATCCCACCGTGCTCCCGGAAACGCTTCCCACACCTGACTTCTCACTCCGCTCTCTTCCCACCCCAGCTGCACCTCCTTCCCAGGGGTCTGGGCTGGTGCCCCCTCCTCCTGACCCGTTGCTCTGGAGCCCAGAGCCCGGGCCGTCTTCTCCAGCTGTGCTCACTCCCTCGCTACGGGTTTTCTCCCTGTCGGTGCCACGGGGCCCCCTTGGCATCTGGTCAGGGCTGTGGATCCTCCTCAGACTATTTTCAAATTAAATGCATAGAAGAAAATACACAGAATTACAAAGAAAGCCAGTGATATCCAAATACACTCATCGAAATACTTCATAAACTGCGAGGTGTATGCTTCTTTACACATTAAATAATGTGATGTAGTGGTTATTTAGCTGGTAACCGATAAGCTTGATAACTTCCATGATTTCAAAGGGGTGCTGGTTTAAATGGTATTCAACATGTCTGTGTTAACTGTTATGCGACATGAAAACATCTGATCTATGACGTCTTTTGGTGACAAAGGCACAGATACTGCTGCTTCTGTGATCCATTACCTTCATTCATTTCTGAAGGAGAGGCCAGTTAGAGGATAACAAAAATAAGGACGTAGTTTCCCCATTCAAGTTCATGGACCATGATTGAGAACCGCTTCCTTGGGTGGGATCGTTCAGTCCCCTGGCATTAAGTGCCAGCTACGTGCCAGCAGCTCCCAAACTTCTCCCTGAGCCCAGACCTTTCCCCTGAACCTGGACGCCTGTCCCCTGCTGCCCACCGCGTCTTCGCCTTGATGTCTAACCGGTACCTCAAGGTCAACATGTCCTTCCTGCCCCCACGGTGCCCCCGTGCGAGAGGATGGTGGACCTGTCCTTGCTGCTCAGGCCAGAAACCTCAGGATCGCCCTTGACTTGCCGCCTTTCTACACCACAGCCGACGTGACAGCAAACCCCGTTGGTTCCACCTTCAAAAATGGTCCGAAACCAAGCAAGCTGCCCATCCCCACCAGGTTCCAGCCGCCCCTGTCTCCCTCTGCTGCGTTACTGTGACGGCCCCCAGTGCTCACTTCCTTGTTTCCTACCGTCCTCAACCCTGGAATGTCCCCTCCGCAGGGTGCGGTTTCTGTCCGTTTACTAGTGTCGTCTGTTTGGTGCGGTGACGTCCCCGGTCCCTAGAACCATGCCCAGTCCAGCAGTGCGCTTCTCCCGTTTATCGACTGAGTGAATTAGTGGACAAGTAGGTAAATGAATGAGCGTCATGATAAATAATGTAACATTGTGATCAATAATATTATAAAAACAGTCATCAAAATTCAGGGTGCCATTTCCCTATGTTTTCTCATTGAACCCTTCCCAACAGCTTTGTCAGGTAAGCCTATTATTGCGTTATCTATCCCCATTGCACAGTTGGGAAGACTGAGCTGGGGCGTAGAGGTAGCTTAAATTATTTTTTTTTTTGCTTTAATTTTTTATTGTTCGATTACAGTAGTGTCAGGCGTACAACCCAGTAATTGGACACTTGAAGAACTCAGTGAGTGACCACCCCAGTAAATCTATCACCCCTCCAGCACCACACATACTTATACCACGTAACTGGCTGTATTCCCTGTGCTGCACTGTACATCCCCATGACTGTTCTGTAACTGCCGGTTTGTAGAGATAGCTTGATTTAAACCCAGACCGGAAGCTCTAGAGCCCCGCCCCCCACACCCAGCTGTCTTCCAGGATAAAAACCATCCCTTGAAGCCCGCACTGCTGTGAAGACTGATCTAGTTGGGGTCTGTGGCTCCATCCCGGGTCCTCATGCCGAGGCTCTGGGAGTGGCTGTCCCTGCACAGCCCACAGCCAGCTGAATCCTGGGGAAGTGACCTCAGTGTGGAGCCCAGACAGGCCACCTGGGTTTGCGTCTCAGCTCTGTCCCTCACCAGCTAGAGAACATTGGGCAAAAAGGGACTTCACCTCTCTGTGCCTCGGTTTTTCTGACTAAAATGGGGACAGAAATAGTATCTCCCTCACTGGGTTCATGTGGAACATGACCGTCCTATCACCCAGGGAGGGGTTCTCAAAGTGTGGTTCCAGGATCCCTGGACCCAAAAGGGTGTTCATGATAATACCAAGACACGTTTGCCTTTTCACCCTTGTTTTTTTCAGCATTTTTCTAGAGGGTGCATAACAGACCCACAACTATTAAAAGCAGTTTTAAATACTCCTCCCCTTTCCACGTGCATAGCTCTGCGTGAGGTTGGATTTCTCATGACGCCGTACAAAAACAACGCACCGCAGCAGGTCGGATGCAGACACAGAGATGGGAGCCCAGGCGTCCCCCGTTAAACCAGACACGGAGGAGACAGGCAAGAATGCAGAGCAGCACAGCCCTCCTCCCTGATTTTATTTCGTCTGGAGAGCAGTCAGGGTGGGGCAAACACAGGCTTACAGTTCTTCGTGTGGAAAACAATACAAGAATTAGTAAATCATAACACAAGAATAAACTCTGTGTTTCACATACTCGTGACTGTGAACCGACCTTGGCCCCGCCCTCAAACTGTGATGTCATTCGTTCATTCATCCATTCACTGAGTCGTTTACTCAGTAAACATCGGAAGCACACTGCTCATGTACCAGGCCTGGTTCTAGGTGTAGTTATCATTTTTTAAAACACATCCTAAACAAGTAGGTCGTTACTATTTTTAAAAGAAGCAATACATTTTAAATTCCTCAGTTTCGATTTCTAATCTGGTAACTGTCACTAGGTCTAACCGACAGAAACAAAGCTCTTTGGGGTTCTGAGTCCTTGCTGAGAGTCTAAGGGGACCCTGACTCCGAGCACTTGCGAACCACTGCTGTGGATGGACTGACACGGGCCCGGGGCCCTGCTCCAGCTTGGCAATGCACCCCCGCAGTGAAGTCCTGTCCCCTATGGATTACACCAGTCCAGATTCCACCTGCCAGGTGCCCCAAAGTCAAACAGACAACAGGCAAACAAGTCTACCTGTGCTTTCACCCAGATACAGCGTGCCCTGGCTGATGAGCAGTAAGACCCTGCTGTTCCCGGAGCCGGATGTGACCCCCACAGGCCTCCCGTAACCTGGGTGTTCGTGGGCCCAGCCGCTTACTCACTTGTCCCACAAGCATCTGTTGAGGACCTAACTGCTTGCTGAGCTCTGTTCTAGATGTAGGGGCACCGGCGGGAACGAAGCGTGCGGAGACCCCTGCCCCAAGGAGCTGTGGTCCTAGTTGGGCGAGCAGGTGACGAAAACCGGAAGATGGATACATTTCATCAGGTGGTGCTAAATTCTGTAGAGAAACAAAGTCAGGGGAAGAGAAGACTCAGGGGCGAGGAGAGGCCATTGTAATAGGACGAGTGGGCATGCAGCCCAGTAAGGTAACATTTGAGCCAATACCTGGGAAAGGGACGTAAGCAGCCCTTGAAGGCGTCTGAGGCAACAGCAGGGGCAAAGGCCCTGGGGCAGAAACGAGCTTCACGGGGCTGGGAGCACACACAGAGGCCACTGTGGCTGGAGCAGAATGGGCCAGGACAAAGCAGGGGAGCGCCGGTCTGGGTGGGGGCAGAGGATGGAGCACATGGGACCTTGCAGGCCATGACAAGGACTCTGGATTTCAGCCGAAGTGTGAGGTGGAGCCACCGAAAGGTTTTGAGCAAAACTGCGGTGTGCACATTAACAGGATCCTTGTGGCTGCAGGCTGGGCTGGAGCTCTGGAGGGTGGCGGCAGGAGGACCAAGCTGATCACAGGGAGATGTGCTCAGAGCTCAGTCCTGAGTCTGTTCCACAGGTAGAGCTACTATGGTATGTCATCAGGGACATGAGGGGACACAGAGGGATGAAAGATGCCTCTGGGTGTGTGGCCGGAGCAACCGGCAGCTACCAGAAGGCTTACTAAAACCAACTGAGAGTCCTGTTTGAAATGCCTGTTTGGCTCCAAATGAATTGAACTGAAGCAATAAAAAACACATTTGTAACTGAACAATACCTAAAAATGGCGAAACCTGTGAGGGGGGCACCCAGACAGCAGGGACGCAGAAGGTGTCACACAGGGCAGAGGCCCCTTTTTGTCTCACGAACACCCTGCCTGTGCAGTGGAGCCACCGCCCGGGAGAGCCGTGGACCGCGGGCTCGACCTCGCCGTGCTGACCTTTCCGAATCGCTCGGCAAACACTGTTTATTGTCATTGGCTCTGCTCCTCGCTCCGGCCCCTCTTTGCTCAGAGCTGTGTGTCCTGCTCAGCCGACTTCTCTGCGTAGCATAAACACCCTCCCCAGCTCGTTCCTGGAGTCTCGGGGGCCCTGTCCTCGTCCAGGACGGTGTCACATCTGGTTTCTAACAGCCATTCTCCCTTCTCCGGAGACCTGAGTCTTCATCTCCCTCCCTGAAAAAGAAAAGCAGGCTGTATTCAGGGAACTCACAGTTCTTTTCTTTTTCTTTTTTTTTTTTCTGGCGTTGTTACTCTGTGCCAGACATGATCTCATGTGTCGCTGCTTCCGTTTCACAGATGAAGTCACTGAGGCTTAGTGAGGCGCTCTCGCTTGCCGGAGTAGGCAGGGTTCAAACCCCAGCTCCCCAACTCTGGAAACCCAGATCTTCCCAGACACGCTGGCTCTCTCGCCACCGCCACCGCCGCTGGAGACCGGCGCAACTTTTGAAGCTGCGCACCCTGCACGGGGTTCCTGGGCCTCAGCACTGCTGACTCTTGGCGGCCAGCTCACTGCCTGCAGTGGGCCATCCGGTGCGATGTGGGGTGGCAAGCAGCATCCTTGGCCTCTGCCCACTGCATGCCCAGAGCACGTCCTCCCCAACCTGTGACAACCCGAAATGTCTCTAAACTGTGCGTTCCAACCAGCGTGCCACGAGAGTGATTAAAGCACGCCACCCCTGACTGTGTAGTCGGGGGCACGGACCTCTTTTCCCTGCGATGGTCAAGTTAAAAAAGGATGACAGCCAACCCAACAACAGCCGTCTGGTGTGAATGAATCAAAATTATACCTATTTTTTTTCTCAGATTGGCAAGAACTGTATTGTTTGGTGTGCTGCAGAATTTTAGTCATTCGCTTACGGGCACCGTGAAGTGGAAAAGGTGGCAAGTGGCTGCTCTAGACCTTGCCCAGTGGCCCCAGGGGACATATCGGCCCCCATGGGCCTGACACCTGCTCAGTGTGCACTGGGACACCCACTGCCTTTCCCAATGTGCAGCGGACGTTGCAGGTCCTGTGATAGAAATCCCTTCTCACAGAATATTTAGTCACCGCTTCTCTAGCCCTCCCAGCCTCCCAGAGCCTTAAGACCCTCGTCGAGAGGGGCAGCTCTGCCCCACACAGCCTGCATGTCTCAGCCATGTCCACCGACCCACAGGCCCCCTGTCAGTGGTGATTACCGGGGTGCCCACTCTTGGCCAAGCAGTGGGCGGGGCTGCAGCAGGCAGAAAAGGCCCCGCCTTGTGGACGTACCATCCAGGGTGGGGAGATGATGAGAAACAAGACAATCTGCGGGATAATTTTGAAAGGGCTGAGTGCAGCAGAGAAGATCGGCAGCCTGATGAGTGAGAGTGGTGGGCGACTTAGTCGGGGGGTCAGGGACAACTTCTCAGAGGAGGGGACATCTGCTCTAAGACACCACCATGAGAAGGGGGGAGGGATGTGTCCAAGGCAGAAGGAAGAGCCGGTGCCGGCGCCTCGAGATGGCAGTGAGTTGGCACGTTCAAGGGACAAGAGGCCCGGAGGGGCTGGGACGGAGCAAGCAGAGGGCCGAGGGCTGGGAGACTTGGGCAGAGGGCACCGGACTGGCAGACGGATCACTGAGCAGGAACGGCAGGGGGTCTGGGGTCCGGAAGGGTGCCTCTGGCCATTTGGGGGTGACTAGGTTATGGGAAGGCAAAGGGAAGGCAGGTAGAAGGCATAGTCCAGGTGGAGGCCATTTCCATTTTGAGCAAGGAAGTAAGGATGAAGAAGCAGGATTTGTTTCCCTTTTTAGACTTCCTTGCTCTGACGGCCTTGCCTCTTTCCTTTAGATTTTCAAACACTGGATCCGAGGATTCAGGTCACAGCTTTTGAGCAACTGTCACATCAGGGCTCCCACAGAACTCCAACCCCTTTTCTGCTTTTCAGTTTCCTAGCTCCAGGGGCAAAGTCCCAGAGTAGATTCTGATTGGCTGAGCTCAGTCACACACCCGCCCTGTGGGTGGGGAAGACACCTTGACTGGCAGTCAGGACCTTCGTATGTGGGAGGGATCAGGGGTGCAGTGGCTGTGGCTTTTTAGGAATTACCTGCAAGAAAGTGTGCCTGTGTGTGTACTGGCTTCAAAATATGGGGGAAACTGCCACATCAAAGTGAATAAGTATTTAATGAAATATTTATATTTGAATAGAAGTAATGAAATGCAGCATGATTTCAGCCAGTCAGTTCTGGAATATTTCGACTCTTTGTTATGTATTGATCATTGCTAATGCAGGATGTGGGTGGAGATGGTGTGGGGTGGGTGTGTGCTAAGAGAGGCCAAGGACCTTAAGCATTCACAGTTCCACCCAGATGGCCCACGGGGGGGAGAAAGTTCCCCCAAGGCAGCGGGGGCTGTAGGGCCCATTCGCTGCCTCCTGCTGGGCAATTGCGGGGCTGAGTACTGTTCCCATTGTTTCCCAGGTTCCTCCACTTTCCGTGACCATGGGCACAGAGGGGTGAAGCCCTTGCCGGGGTCCCACGGTTCACAGGTGGCAGACCAGGGTTCAGAACCAGACAGTCTGCTGCTCTCCTATCTTGTGTCTGGAGTCACCCAGAGAAAGGGGAACAGCTGCCAGCAGGGGCCACACACAGTGTCCCCCACGCCGGCCCACCCGCTCCCCAGCACCGAGAAGCAACCCTGGCATTCCCGTTTTTGTCCAGAAGCCGAAAGCCTCCATCTCCCCCGGATCCAAAGTGAGGCCTCTCTGTCTGTCTGCCTGCCTGTGCCAGGAGTACCTCTGCTCAGTCCCCAGTCGCAGCAAGACACGGCTTTTACAGACCACAAACGCGATTATTACGAGGCAGTTTCGGTTAGATTCAGGGCGGGGAGAGAGAACAGAATGGAATGGCCCCCGCCATCGGGCTCGGAATGGCCCCCCGGCAGCACTTAACTCAGACGGATGGGGAGAGCGGCTGCCAGGAAGGGAAGTGGGCTCAAAGCTTTCCAACCACGAGCTGCCTGCACGCCCCAGGCAGAGCCTCTCGAAAGGACTTAGGGGTTAACAAACCCCTCAAGGTGGGAGGAGGGGAGGTGGCGAGGGGGGAGCCTGACATCTCTCTCCGCAGTGACTCCATGGAACAAGGTGTAACTGAGCAAGAAGGTGACAAGGAAACTGAAACACTTCGTGGGCACGTGGTAGGGGCTGGATCTAAGCAAAACACAAGTACTGTTCTCATCACAACTCTATGAGATAAATACTGTCATCACCCCCCATTTTATCAGGGGATCAACTGAGGTAGCAGAGATTAAACGGTTTGCCCAAGAACGCAGTTTACAACGTTGCAGAAGATCTCCACGGTTCCCTTTAACGGGGAGAGTTTTGTCACTTCCTCTGGGACATCTGCTTCCTTTTTATCACAACCACACGTCCTCACTTGTGTCCATGGTTGAGTTCTCCTTCCCCTGAGTTCTGGCTGCTTCTCTCGACTGTCCCCGGAGCGAGGGCCCGCGCTCCCAGGGGCGGCCCCGTTTCTCCCAGCGCGGCATTGCGTCCGAGGCGGGTTTTGGGCACAGCATTCTGGCTTCTGGTTTCTGCGCGTTGATCTCCCCTGGCCCGGTTCTCCCCTCTGATCCCCCGCGTCTGCAAAGTGTCTCTCAGACGTGTCCCTGGGAGGCAAGGCCTTGCCGTCTGTGCGTGAACAGAACAGCAGGTGCGCTGTGACCTGTCGCTAGTGAGCTTTGCCAGAAGCGCCGTGATTGGCCAGCGGCCACGATGCACGTTTGTTATTCACACGTCTGTCTGTGGACAGGAGAGCCCGTTGCAAAGTTTGTACTTCACGTCATTCCAGTGCGTGCGTGGTGGCGGCGAAATGTGGACCGGGTCGGGGGAAATGGGCGTTCCCCTGAGCTGTGGAAACGGACGTTTGCGGGTGTCAGCGCCGTGCCACATGGGGGCTGCCCGGAAGTGCCTGTTCCTCTGGTGGTTGTCACTGCTGTCCTCTTCGTTGGGTCATCGTGTGTCTTTCCTTGGCACTGTGGGTCCCCTCGCTGCCCTGGCCCAGTTCCGAGTCTGCCTCCTCTCTGCATCTCTCATCTCTGCTGCTTTCTTCCATGTTGCTTCAAGTTCAAGTAGACTCTCCGCTCCAGTGGCAAGGTGACTGCAGCTCTGACCAGTGTGGCTCAGCTGATTGGCACATCGTGCTGTAGCCGAAAGGTTGCGGGTTTGATTCCTGGTCATGGCACATGTCTGTGTTGTGGGTTCAGTCCCCAGTCTGGGCGTGTATGGGAGGCAACCAGGCAATGCTTCTCTCTCGCAGCAATAGTTCTCTCTCTTTCCTCTCTCTCTAAAAAGCAGTGAAAAAATATCCTTGGGTTTCCTGGCTGGCATAGCTCAGTGGATTGAGCGTGGGCTGCAAACCAAAGCATCACAGGTTCAATTCCCAGTCAGGGCACATGCCTGGGTTGCAGGCCATGGCCCCCAGCAACTGCACATTGATATTTCTCTTTCTCCCTCCCTTCCCTCTCTAAAAATAAATAAATTAAAAAAAAAATGTCCTTGGGTAAAGATATAGATATATATTTTTATTATTATTTTTTTAAAGATGACTGCAAGCAGCTTCAAGCCCTATAGAAGAATTTCTCTTTGCCAGTAGCTCTTTAAAAATCCCGGGGCTGACTCTCATTGGCTTAGCTTGGGTCACATGCCTGTCTGTGAACCAATGGCAGTAACCAAGGGAATGTGGTGCTCTGATTGGTCAGGCTGAATTAAGATCAGCCCACGTGTACTTAAGTAAAGGAGTGAGGGCACCCAGAGGATCGCAGTGAGGACCAGGTGAGCCAAACAAAAGTCCCCACGGCCGGGCATGAATTTCCGCCCAGCGCCTGGCACCGGGGAGGCAGCGAGGGCCCCGTCTTCTCACTCGATGCCAGCCCCGCTTCCTAGGGGCAGCTGTCACCCAGCACATTCTCCACGGCCTTTCCTGGCCTGGCATTTCATTCCTCTTAATCTGCCTGCCAAGTGGTTCCAGCCCCCGCACCAGCCCCCCGTTTGCTATTCCTTTGGCACCGTCCGAGCCTGGAAAAACTTGGTGACATCAGCCATGACACAGGCTGTATTTTTTATCTTGATTTTAATTCCAGCTCATTCTCCTGGCTGTATCTCCGGGCTCGGAGCCCCGGGGCCCACGCTAATTTGCTTGTCCCACCTCATCTGGTGCCGGAATAACCATTTTAAAAACTGCCTTGGGGAAATCTAATCAAATGAAAACAAAATCTAATTTGGCACTAAAAGCCTTTGACTGAAGCTCTGTTTTCTAGGGCCTTGTGGAGCCTGAATAACAAACCCTTTCTGGATTTTTTTAAGGGCTGGGGGTTGGAGAGAAAGGAGAGACGAGATTCTCGCAGAGGAAATAGCTCCGGACTCTCCAACACCCGTGGCATTGGACAATAATGGGCAGGGGTGGGCCCCCAAAGGTAGCCCATTTCCCACCGCCAGGCCAAGAACTTAAGCTTATTAGCATTCCATATACTGCGCCTTTATCAGAAAGACCTTGGTCCCAATCTTCAGGGACAAAGCAGTAGATTACAAGCCAGGGTCCTGGGAGACCTGGGGGAGAGAACGGAGTTCCCCCAGTGGGGACTTCAGGAGACCTCTCTCTCCAGGGCATCTTAAAGAACAGTGAAGCCCTGGGCTGCTTCACTTCCTCGTCGTCCTGGGTTCCTTTCAGAATACTCGTATGTCAGAAGCTACGGCCGTTTCCTGGAAAATGCACACAAAATGCAAAGTCTGGTGTGTAATGTTTCAGGGAACCTGTGACCCTTTGGAAGTGTCCCCATCACACTGCCTGTTGCTTCTCCTCAGTGTGGCCGCCAGGACCCTGCAGGATCTGGCCCCTCTACCCTGTAACATCATCTCCTCCCTCCCTCCCCGGCCTCCTTGGGTTCCTCAAATGCCCTCAAGTCTGTTCCCGCCTCGGACCTTTGCACGTGCCCTCCCCGCTGCCTGAGGCCATGTGCCTCATCCTCCCATATTCCCTCAACTCCCTCTCGCCATTCTTCAAAGAGACTTCCCGTGACCACGTGGCCCAGGGGCGCCTCCGGGGTCCATCTCTGGCCACATTGTCACATCATCATGTTCATGTCCCTCATCACTGTTACCACCAACACCACCACCATCTTTCCTTGTCCCTGCCCCCCCCACTCAGACATCAGCTCCCTGAGGGCAGGGATCCTGTTGGCCTCACTCACTGCTGTGTCTCCAGTGCCCAGGATGGCCCCCGGCACACCATAGGTGTTTAGTAAATGGTTGGTGAATAGATACATTGATTTTTAATGTGTCCAGGCACACAGGTTCTGTTAATTACTTAGTACATTTCTTTCCCGTTTTACTCTTTTTCCTTCATTCGTTTCAAAGGGAAACGCCCACATCACCACCGGTATTACTTGCTGCGAACAGAACTGGCCAGGGCCCCTCAAGGGGGTCTTATTAAATTTCACCCTCTTCCTTATTGAGGTTCCAAACCAGCTGAGAAATAAAACTAAGGAGTCAGCAAACAGAAGCCAAAATAGCACTTTGATGAATCTGACAAAGGCCAGGCTGGAGGGCACAGGCCTCACTCTGAGGGTTGTCATGACGACCACTACGTGCACGCAAGTCCTGCTCCTGACTTTGGTGAGCGGACACACGGATACAGTCCTGTGGAGTGAATGCCCAGGGTCTGGACTGCTGGGTCAGAAGGTGTGAGCATGTTCAAGGTCAGCCGACCCTGCCAGACAGCCTTCCGTGTGGGGCAGACCAGTTTGCACAGCCACCGGCATCTACACGAGTTCCGGTTGTTCCACACACTGCCCCCCAACACTTGGTATTGTCCATCTCTTACCGTTAGCCATTCCGGTCACCATGTCATAGGTAAAATTCAAGGGGCCCACAGACATAAATGCAGAAGAAATTCACTCTTGCTTTCACTAACCTACAACTGAAACTTAGCGGCCGCTTCCATTGTGAACATGGGCCACGCACCTCCGCGGGTGGGCAGAATCCCTGACTCTGTCACCCGTGGAAATCAGCCTTCTGTCACTGTTCGTTGCCGTCACCGCAGATGTTGCAAAACGAAATATTGCCGCGCATCACTGCTCCGAAATGATCACTCTCTGCAACGTCTTGCTTTTACTATCTTAGTTAAAAATAACTTTTAAAGATGCCCATGGTTATATGGCAAAATATTTCCACATGTTGGTAACTGTGTTTCACAATAACCGGATTTCTCTGTAACCCTGTGTACTGTGTTTTCTGCATGTAAAAGCACTCGGAGGGGAGTCCCAGGCGTCCCCTGCTCGCAGGACGCAGGACGGGTGGGTGGTGCCCAGGAAAGGCGTTGGCTCACAGCCCTCTCACGGCCTCTCGGTCCCCTCTCCCCTCCAGCTTTCTTCGGAAAGTACCTGAACGAATACAACGGCTCCTACGTGCCCCCAGGCTGGAAGGAGTGGGTCGGCCTCCTCAAAAACTCTCGCTTCTACAACTACACGCTCTGCCGGAACGGGGCGAGGGAGAAGCATGGCTTCGACTACTCCAAGGTGAGCGTGGCAGCCTCCGAGGGCCCCTGCGCGGTGCCCGGCCCACCCTCCAGGGCTCGTGCAGGGGGCCGTGGGCGAGGGTTCACAGCCCCGTCTTGCCACCTACTGTGTGCTCTCGGTTCTGCTGCCTACTCCTAAGGACCTCAGACCCAGGACACGGGCACACCCTCGCACCCTTAGTCATGTGCACTCCTAGGGCCCCACATGGTGCTGGGTGTCTCGTGTGCGACTCTGCTCTGCCCCACAGTCATACAAGCCGAGTGGACCAGCTGAATTTGATGGCATCATTCGTCTGTTCCCTCAACGAGTGTTTATTATTGAGAACCTGCTCTGTGCCAAGCTCTGTGCCAGGTGCTGCACCCCCACATACACACACACACGCACACACACACGTCCTCTGTCCTGTTGTGTTGCTCCTGGTATGCGCCGTTTCAGCCACACCTCTTGCCAGTTATTACAACCCTTGCAGCATCCTTATTAGTACTCGCCTGCCCTGGCTTTATCCGAGTCTCACCTGCCTTCTCTTCCAGAAAGCCTTCCTGGATTGCCCTAAACAGCAGGACTTATCCTTTCTTGAATCACTCTCCTCTTTCCGTTGTGACCAGAACCTTAACTCAGTAGGGCTCGGTTGAAGAGGAAGCATCCGCCTGTTTGAGGGTCCAGCAGTAACAGCACCAGACAGAGCTGGGCCGGGGGCTCCAACGCGGCTTGGGCGGTGGTTTCTCTCTCCTCTGCGCTGTTTTCTTCCCTTCGACCCCCTTCCATCCTCTCTGCTTCCTGCCCTGCTGCATGCGTGGGAATCTCCCGCCCGGGATTCCCAGCAAGTCTCACTGCCTCATTGGCTCTGGCTGGGGCATGTAGTTCTAATATCGAATCGTGAAGATGGGTTTATTAGGAAGAGCTCTTCCCGCCCCAGCCCCCCGGCTGGAGGCAGTGAGCTTCAGCGGGTGGTTCCCCCGGGATCTCACTGCCGGTTCGGATTCACCCCTAGAGGCACTAACATTGATTTCCTGTTGGCCTCGGACCCCTCCTGTCACCCAAGAGCTTTGCACCATTTTAGATCTAGTGTTTGTGACCTTTGTCGTGTTAAGAGTTTTTCTAACACCTTTAAATAGAGGTCCACAGCCAGACCAGCATCTCTTCGATTGACAGAACACTACTTTTATACCATAGGTTCTACAAGCCCCGTTTTAAAGCCCTTTTGTACTCTTAAAATTAATCATAAAAAGGCTTCCAAGGAAAAGCACATGAGGTAGCAAGGGGCCTTCTCCCCTTTTCTCCCCTCCTCATGGTCCCCAGCAACTGTTCAGGATTCTTCCTCGGCACTCCAAAGCATAAGAAAGTAGGGGTTGGCCTCTCCTTGCCTCTCTGCCCTCCTCCCTCCTCTCTCCTCCCCTGGGTTTGACTCTGTAGCCTTCTCCTTCTGCTAACGGTGAATCCTGGGCAACTTCCCACCTCGGTGACCGCAAGTCAACAGCCCTGGTATTATCTACACAACCCTGCGTAGCGTGAGCACAGCGTCAGCCCCTCACCCACCTTCCCATTGCTGGTCACCGCTCTACCCACAGCACTGCAGCGATGCAGAAATACCGTCTGTCTGTCCCTGAAGGCGAGCCTGTGGATGCACGCAAGACACCAGTGGTGGGGAATGTGATACAGTGTAACTCAGGGTAGCGGCCTGAGCCACTTCCTCACCTGATTTTCCTCTGAAATAGTATCCTATTTTGAAAGCAATCATTTCTGGCAGAGATGCTTCCTGGGAAGCAGTGGGTACATTTCAAGAACTCGCTACCTTTCAGAGAGAGTAGCAGGGAAAGATGTGCCAAGGTCAAGGCGAGTGTTAGGCACGTCTCAGCCTCGTGGCTGAGCCTGGGTGGCCCTCAGGCTCTGCCGTTCCTTTTCCTCCCACTCCCCTCCCCACTCTCCGCCACTCAGTATCGAAGCAGGTCTCCCCACACAGGCCTCCGCGCTGCCCCTCAGTGCACCTCTGCATCACCCCCACGTTCCCCCTCTTTCTGTTCCTCAAGCACGTGGCA
This sequence comes from Tonatia bakeri, assembly GCA_004024845.1. Classification (NCBI taxonomy): domain Eukaryota; kingdom Metazoa; phylum Chordata; class Mammalia; order Chiroptera; family Phyllostomidae; genus Tonatia; species Tonatia bakeri. The sequence goes on along the minus strand of PVIA01002439.1, from coordinate 133,120 downwards.
GGCTCATTCCTGCCTCTGAGCCTTTGCATTGGCTGTTCCCTCTGCCTGGAACTCTTCCCTGTATCAGTGGTTCTCAGTCCTGGCTGCACGCTGGAATCCCCTGGGGAGCTTTCAAAACGTCCGATGTCTGGGCTGAACAGTCAAACCAGAAACTGCAAGTGGGCCCAGGCATCGGTGAGGCCGCCCGAGGATGCCAGCCGCTACGATGACTCTTAAAATTAATCATAAAAAGGCTTCCAAGGAAAAGCACACGAAACCCCAGTAACACAGATCTTCCCATGCCCAGCTCCTTCTCATCATTTAGGTCTCAGCTCAATTTTCTCCTCCTCAGAGAGGCCCTCCCTGACTGCCCCAGCTCAAGTGTGCCCCCCACCCCCGCTGCCGGTGATTCTCTGTCACATCCTGCCTTTCTTCATCTGCCACGTCCTGTCACTGCCTTGGGGTTTCGTTCACATCTGTCTGTCCCTGCCCCCAGTGCAGGCACTCCGGGAATGCAGGATGCACCCACCCTGCTGGCTGGCAGCCCCCGGAGCCTCACGGAGACTTCAGGCTCAGGAACCAAGACTCGGGAGGCCTGGCTGTAACACTTTGCAGCTGTGTGACATCGAGTCACATAACTTCTTGGTGCTTTCATTTCCTGTTCTGGAGAGCGGGACTCGGCGTCACATACACTTTCAGTGGTTGTGTAAGAATTAAACAAGCTAACACAAGGACACAAAACAGTTCCTGGCACACCATAAGCACTCAGTGGTAGAAGCTGTTATTATGTCAACATCTACCATGAATGAATGACGAATCACAATTTCTCGCCAATCCTCCCTAAACTTTTCTCTACTTTATTCCCCTCCATTACGAATAGCGCCATTTGACATTCATCTTTTTTACCTGCTGACGTGTTACCTGTCTGCCCCCTAGACCGTCGGCTCCCCGAGGGCAGGGATTGGCTGGTTCAGTCTCTGCTGTGTCCTGATGTGTCACCTGCCGCCTGGCCCACAGCACTAGGGCTCGGCTCCTCACACGTTCCCCTGTCTCTCCCGCACCCCCAGGATTACCTGACGGACCTCATCACCAACGACAGCATCAGCTTCTTCCGCACGTCCAAGAAGATGTACCCACACCGGCCCGTGCTGATGGTCATCAGCCACGCAGCGCCCCACGGCCCCGAGGACTCTGCCCCCCAGTACTCCCGCCTCTTCCCCAATGCCTCGCAGCACATGTAAGCTCCGGCTCCTGCCTGCAGAGCCCACGGTGGGTATGGAGGTGGGAGGGTCCCTGCATTGTCACAGCAGTGACAGAGATGAGAGAAAGACCCCGGAGCACACAGCTCATCTGCGGGGAAAGCGAGATACAAACCCAGCCCACATGGCCGCACTGCCAAGGCAAGCAACAAGTTCTAACTTGGGACCCACTTCCTCCCACTGGCAGGTCTGCGCCTAGAACTTCGTTTTAGTGTAATAGGTTTCCTTTGTAGTCCCATGCGTTTCACTGCGTACACTTTAAAACATGCTTTTGCCAAGGGGCCCATACCTTCACCAGACTAATAATACCTTCTCCCGCCTTCATTAAGCATCGGCTGTGTGGCAGGCTCGGCGCTAGGCCCCCGACGTGGCACCAAGTTACTGAATATGCACGGTAACCCTTGATGTATTAGCTAGCAAGCCCCCTGAAATCTATCAGCTAGCTCCAAACGACAGTGCATTTTCTTACAGTGTCAGGTAGTCCAGGGTCTGGGAGAGGCCTTTTGGGGAGGCTCTGGCTCAGGGTCTCCCGAGGCTGTTGTGAAGGGGCTGTAGCCCCCCGAGGCTTGCCTGGACTCCACCAGCTCCTCACTGTGTAGTAGCTGCCCTCCTCCAGAGCAAATGATCCGAGATGAGAGAGACAGAGAGAGAGAGACATGGGGAGGGCGCAGGGAGGCCAAGGCGGGAGCTGCGGCCTTTTATAACCTAACCTCCAGTGACACGCCAGCACTCTGTGGTATTCCATTGGTCACACAGACAACTGCTGCAGCTGTGATTGGTCATGTAGACACTGCTGCTGCTGTGATTGGTCACACAGGCACTGCTGCTGTTGTGGGTTGAAGGGGGGGCTACCCACAAGTGTGATACCAGGAGGTGGGGCCACGGAGGGCTGCCTTGGAGGCCATCTGTCGACCACACGTGGCTTTTCCATGTTACAGCCCAGACGTGGAGATACAGAGAAGTGGGGTCACTTCCCTACGGCACCCAGCTGGTGAAGGCAGAGCCGAGGCTCAAATACGGCCTGCACTCCCGCCTCCCCTCCTTCTGCCCACCCTGCCAGTCCTTCTTCCTCCAGCTGGCGGGTAAATCTTTCTGGAAAGTTCTGCTTTGCTCTGCCTCAGACCACCTCCCACGTAAGGGTGACACTCAGCAGCCCTTGCCGTGATATCGGGGTGACAAGGACAGGGCAGTTTGGAACCCTACTGCCTGTCCCGGATGTTTACCTTTCATCACACTCAGAAGGCGCCCCCCGCAGGCCTCTTGCTGTACTTACTTCCTGACAGCACCCTGAGTGGCTCGAAAAAGAGGATGCGGGTGTGTTACCCTCTGATCCCCTGGTCTCTGGGGAGGAGGATTGACAAGCAATGAGCTGTGTTCCCTGGGGGCGGTAATGCCACCCTCACCCCCTAGAGGGCAGCACAGCGGACTTGCCTGCCCGCCCCCCAGCCCACTCCTCCCAGTGGGATGCCAGCCTCTCCTCCCACCCCCACTAATGGCTCACCTTTGCAGAAGGGGCCTGTGGCCAGCTCAGTCCCACCTAAGGGAGCAGCCGTGGGGTTGGGGGGTACACTTGGCTTCTGTGGCTTCTCCTTTAAAAGAGGCACCGGCACTGCCCCTCCCCCGCCCCGGCAGCCCTAGCGTTTCATGATGAGAGTTTGACATTGCCTGCTCATTTATTTTCCCTTTGAAATGAAAATTATAGAAACTGAACACGGGCAGCGCCTGCTATGACTTACCCAGAGAACCCCCTCGCCTTATTAGGGGTGTGCTTGGAAGGCTCTGTTATCTCTGGGGTGTAATCATTTCCAAAACAAAACCAGAAAGTTCTGCAGCTGGGAGGTTTAGTCATGACAATGGAGGGGGCAGGGGGTGAGGAGTGGACGGAGCCCTGCAGGTTGGGTCGGAGTTCCAGATCTTTCCGTCGGGAGGCTGCTGTCAGAGACTCTGACCCCGTCAAGCCTGTGCCCTGTTCCCAGGCTGGGCCTTGTGGGTTCTAAGAAACGCTGCTGGATGCCCCGTTTGCCCCCCGTCCCTCACTCCACACACACTCACACACACTCAGACACACTCGGGTACAGAGACGAGCACCAAGATGCAGATAGGTACACACAGACACACACAAATGTGTGCACACACCGACACACAGGTCAGACACAAACACAGACACACAGTTACACAAGTGCACACAAACCCTACACACAAATGCAGATGCACATTTCAGGATGAACACAGACACACGAGAGATACCCGCGAAGGCACAGACATAAACATGCAGACACACAAAGACATATCCGAACGGACACCTACAAACATGAAGAGACACACACACCACTGCAGGCACACGCACGCAGAAGTGCATGACCTGCAGACACCCCGAGGTGCACACATGCTGACACCAGGCCCAGAGCCACGCCCCCTGTGTGGCATCTGACTGTGGACCCACGGGCCGCTCCTGCTCTAATCCGTGAGAGCCAGGCAGGATGGCCAGGCTTGGGGCGAGGGGCCACGAGGGCAGAGCCACCCCCTGCTGCCCCCAGCAGAAGGGGGGTCCTCCTTCAGGCCCTGCTGTGAACACACCAGACATTCTTCAGATTCTTGAGGAAGTGAGGGCTGCAGCTGGGTTCCCACGAAAATGCCTGGACGCCATCTCCGAGGAGGCACGGCCCGGTGCAGGCAACGGTGGCACAGGCTGCAAGTGGGACCCTGGGCCCTGCAGCCTGTACCTCTCAGGGAATAGGCTTTGGGACTTATCCCCCGACAGACTCCTCACAGACTTGCCCCTCCCCGTCTCAGGACAGACACCAGTCTCAGAGAATGTGACAGATTTGGGGATGATTGCTCAAAATTGCCTCCTGGAATGTGGCCCCTTGGGCCTGGGGAACCATTTTCCCACACCGCCCAGCCACTCTGAGAGGCTCTTTGTGCAGCGTGGCCGGCAGCCCTGAGCCAGCCCCTCCGGGAGGGGGTGGCGGGGAGCTTGTTCCTGGGAATGTTCGACACGAGGGTCAGGCCCCAAACTAGTCCACAGAGCTCGCAGCCTCTCCTAATCAAAGGAGGCCTTGGGCCGGGTTGGATTTAGCGGCAGGAGACCGGCCAGGGGCTGAAAGCAAAGTCCAGCAGGAATCTGGAGGCTGTGACTCACCGGCTCTGCATAGCAACCGTCTCCACAACGGCGGGCTGCCCAAAGCCGCAGTGTTACTACTTCTGCCCGGAGAACATTCTGACATTCAAGAGGCTGTGAGAGTCCTGGTGTGGCCCTCGAGAGAGGGGAGGGAGGTGGGCCCTGCCTCCGACAGAACCTGCTCTGCTCACCCCCGCCCCCTGCAGCCCTTTGCCCCTTAATGGCCATTTTGAAAAGACTTTTGTCACTGGAAGCTTAACCTTAATGTGCAGCTTCATCTGGGAAGGGGATAAGATGGGGGGGGCCTCAAATGTCATCAGTTCAAGGGATACCCACTGTTTGTGGGGTTTTAACTAGAGCACTTCGTATCCAAGGTATCCCCACTCCGAATCCCCTGATATGCTGGTGGGGTTTTCAGGAGCCCGGATCCAAGTTTTGCACAGACACGGTGGGTGTGAGGATCTCCGGCCACGAGCTCCACCACTCCGCCGGCCACCGGGGGTCAGGCCCCGGCTCTGCCTCTGGCAGCTTGGTCCCCTCGCTGGACCTCAGTGCCCTCGTTTCTCACGCAAGGGGAGTAAAATTAGCACCAGCTCCCAGGACGGTCATGAATATTAAATGAGATGATATAAGGCAAACCCTTCAAGCTGTGCCCCACACATGGTGAGCGCTCGGCAGAAGTCAAAGGCTGTTTGTTCGATTGTCATTAGTCATCACAGCTGACCCTTCAGCAGAAGCCTCGGAGGTCGGTGGCTTCCCCACCCACTCTGTCCGCGGCAGGGCCCCACACTGCTCCGACCCTCCGAGTCCTCTTTCGTGGATGAGGGGTCAAATGCAACCGAAAGAATGATTGTGGAAACTAAGTCATAGGGTGTGGCAGGTCCCAAACGCAGGCCCCATCCTCACAACGTCGGCCATATGTGCTCAGCTATTAGTTGTTTAATTTTTAATCAGTTTCCCCTTTTGGAACCAGAATCTATCTACTGCAACAGGCAATTCAGCAGGGCACACCTTCACCGTGGTAACTGTCCCCTGCCATCTCCCCAGGGGAACTGGAAAATAAGTGTGGCCCTGTTCAGTAGGAATTGGCGCTGTGCCTGCTGGAGGCTCCACACTTGAGCCTCTCTCCCTCTTTAAAAGGAAAAAGGAGCCCATTCCAGACAGGTGTTCAAGGAAGATGGACACCAGGCCAAGACTTTGGCCTTGACGTCTGGCTGTGCTGAGAGAGCTGGAATGGGAAGGACTTTGAGTTTGCGGCCCCGGGTCATTTAACACAGCACCTCCCGAGGTCTTTCCGTGCGGCCACTCCACGCGTGGAAAAATGCCGACCTAACACATAGCGGAGGCCCTGATGCCAGCGTCCACTTGCCCCCAGACGGGGGCGTTTCATGCCGGGGAGCAGGGAGGGCGCTCCCTTGTGGCCTGGGCGGGCTGAGCCCCCCCACCCCCCGCACCCTCCGGGCTAACATGCGCCTGCGTGTCCTCCCGCCAGCACGCCTAGCTACAACTACGCGCCCAACCCCGACAAGCACTGGATCATGCGCTACACGGGACCCATGAAGCCCATCCACATGCAGTTCACCAACATGCTGCAGCGGAAGCGCCTGCAGACCCTCATGTCGGTGGACGACTCCATGGAGACGGTAGGCTGCCCCCGCCGGACCCCCACCCTCTGTCCCCCGCCCTCCCCTGAGTGTCTCAGCGCGCAGGGGCCTGGGGAGAGTGGCTCTGAGTGGCCCAGACCACCCCTGCCTTCGGGAAAGAGTCCCTAACTCTGCTCCGTTCTGTTCACGGTGACGGTCACGCATGGCCACTGTTCACTCTCCAGCAGCTTTGTCGAGGTGAAGTTCATGTGCACGCGGCTCACCCAGTTAGAGCGCGCAGCCTGGGGGGTCGACGCACCCGCAGACGTGTGTGGGCGGCGCCGCAGCCCCCTCCAGGGCATTGCCCTCGCCCCAAAAAGAAACTCCACAGCCTTGCCTGCCCCAAGCCCCCTCACCCATCACTCTTAGGCAGCCTCCAGCCCCGCCACCCCCTGTCTCCGTGGCTGTGTGTCTCGTCACATGGATATTTCACGTGAACAGAGCGCACAGAGTGTGGCCTTGTGTGACCGCTGCTTCCATTAGTGCGATGTTTCCCAGGTTCACCTACCCGGTGGCCGATGCGAGAACGTCGTTCCTTTTTGCTCCCGAGTAACAGCCCACTGCGTGGGTGCACACCATACACCTCCTGTATCCACAGCTGTTCACATTTACGTTTGTTAAAATGCAGTGCAGCTGGGCACTCAGTTCCTCAGGCGCACTGACCGCGCATGCGTGCCCGGTATCCACGCACGGCTGGCGGCCGCCGTGTCGGAGGGGCGGAGATTGGCGTGACTGGCGGCACCACGGAAGGTTCCGTCGGAACCTGGTGGCTCACAGGCTCCCGCCGCAGTCGGCTTCGTTCACTCCCCAGCACCCGCTGGGGGACAGAACCCCACCCCGACGGGGCTGGCATTCACGCTAAAGCAGGGCGCGGACGGTGAGGACCGCTGTGAAGGAGAGTCAGGGAACAGAAGGTGACCGGCCGTGGGGAGGCTGCAGTTGTCAGTGGGACAGCCCCAGGGGCTCTGCAGGGAAGGGACGGCCTGAGACCTAGGTTCGCGTCAGCTGGGGAGCGAGCAGGCGGGGTGGGCCGAGCCCGCTGTCCCCCGGTTTCCCCTCCGGGCGCCCTCACCTGCCATGCTGTGTCGCAGATCTACAACATGCTGGTGGAGACGGGCGAGCTGGACAACACCTACATTGTGTACACCGCCGACCACGGCTACCACATCGGCCAGTTCGGCCTGGTGAAGGGCAAGTCCATGCCGTACGAGTTCGACATCAGGGTCCCGTTCTACGTGCGGGGCCCCAACGTGGAGGCTGGCTCGCTGTAAGTGTGCCCCCCGCCCACTGAGGCCTCCCGGCTCCACCCACAGGCACCAGACAGGCAAGAAGGAGGCGCTGCCACCGTGCAGCCCGAGCCTCGCCCCGGGAGACTCCCGTGTTCGCAGGTGAACCTCGGTGCCAAGCAAAACAGGGATCTGGTCTCAGGGTGGATTCAGATGCACTTATACGATTGTCGGGGAAGGACGGGCCCGGGGCCGTTGGCACCTGTGCAAACAGAAGGTTTGTGGTGGGCGGTGGGCCAGGGCATCGGGGAGCTGGCCTGTGTGCCACGGCCAGCAGGTGGGAATGCCGCCCTGATGTCCGTCTGGCTGGGCACCCTGGGGTCTGCTGGTTGTCGGGAGGAATCCTGCCACCTCCAGGAAGGGACCAGGGATTCGGGGGATGGGCTGAGCCAGCTCAGGCAGCTGCACAAAGGGAAGCCAACTCCCCTGCTGTCCTTTCTCAAGGGCCATGTGGCCCTTGGCCAGCCTTCTCCAAGGGTTCACCTTTGAGGTGACATGTTTTGGCAATTAAAAAAAAAAAAAAAAAACATGTCACAGGCAGGGAGACGTAGAAGCTGCTTCCTCGGATCCGCAGGGATGCTGTGGACACCAACTCAGCGGTTTTTCAAAACGCAGATAAATGCTCTTAAGTTGCTTATTCAGTCTGACTTCCCTCTGAGCCCAGAGTCCAGACGGGACACCCACAGGCACTGACAGGGTGTGGGCCACACGCCCTGCAGGAACCAAGATAATCCCGCCCCCTTGGATACCTGGTGACAATCCCCAGAGCCCGGCCCGGCCCCGTCCCTCTTCCTGTGCCCCCCTCATCAAATCCCACCCCGGTTCTGGCCTCGGGGTCCCCACCTGTAATCATCACTGCAACAACCACTGGTTTACGCAGTGGTCACTCTTCAGGCCAGGCCTGAGCGCTCTGCACACAGGCGTTCATCTGCACACCATAGCCACCCTGTGAGGGAGACGCTGTCATCGCCCCTTTCCTGCCTGAGGAAACCGAGGCCCAGAGAGGTCAGGCGGCCCGAGGTCACATGTAAGGGAGGGAGTCTCTGCTCCTGTCTGCCTCTCCGTCCGGCCTCTCAGTAACCTTGAACCACACTGGTAAATAGAAAGAACATGACCCCCGATGGGCTCTACAAGCACTGCCATTAGGGGTTTGGTCAGCCTCAGAGTCTGTAACCCGGTTTCGAGGACCCAAAACAACCCACGTGGACACAACAAAGAGAGTGCTAATGTCAGGTTGGGGGCCAAAGACTCATAGGAGGTCAGTCAGCCAGGACTCCTTTGGCTGCAAGCAGAAATGACCGTCTGACTGGATGAGACTAAAGATAAAAGGAGTACAGCAACTAAAGTAGTTGGGAAGTCCAAGGCTAGGTCTGGCTTCAGGCATGGCTGGATCTAGTAGTCACGCTATGACATGGGGAAGCTCTCATTTTCCATTTCTCCACCCTGCTTCCTCTGAATTGACTTCACTTTCAGGCAGGCTTTTCCCTTGTGGCAGCAGAGTCACCATGACTTGCAGCCATCTGGCTCAGGAAGCCAAACAGTGGTTTGAACAGCAGCCAGAGGCTGGCTGACGCTGGCCTGTCCCGGCTCGTGTGTCCTTCTTCCCTGCTCACGAGGTTGTGCAAGTGCATGAGGGGACTTGAGTTCACACAGCCTGGCCCCCAGACTGTTCACCAAGTGTCCTTGCTGGGAGCGGGTTTGAGAGGCGAGGGAGGCATGGCTGGCAAGACAGGGTCATGTATCACGTAACACAACTGTGGAGTAACATCCGCCACCTTTGCCATATTCTGTCGGTTTGACCCAACCTCAGGGATAGATCATGCCAAGGTGTGAACACCAGAGGGCGGGGACCGTGGGCCCTATGGAGTCTCGCTGGCTCCCTCTGGAGCAAAGAACCGAAGGGACTGAGGGAAGCAAAGGAATGTGGTATGCTGGTACCTGGAGGATGAACATTCTGGCAGGGAGAGCAAAGGCCCTGAGGCCAGACTGTGCCTGGCCTGTCAGGGACCACACTGGGGCCAGGGGATGGCCCGGGGTTGGGGTAGCTCTTAAAGATGGGTGTGCTTTGTTCAGACTGTGGGAGGCAAGGAGGGCATTCCTGGCAGAAGAAACAGCTGCGTAGAGGTCAGGTGTGGCCTGAGACTCCTTGCAGCCCCCTGGTGTGTCCAGGGCACAGAGGGGAGGGAGGGTGGAGGGGCACGGTTCAGGTGAATTGGGCCACAGAGGGTGCTGAGGGCTGAGATACAGGGCGTGGTACGATCCCAGCTTCCCACCTCCAGGGCCCACGTCCCTGACGACCTCTGTCCCTCCAGCCGCCCCATCTCCCAAGGCAGGGGGCAGAGCACCGCTGCTCAGGTGGCCGAGTCTGGTCTCTCTGCCTCCCTCCCGCAGGAATCCCCACATTGTGCTCAACATCGACCTGGCCCCCACCATCCTGGACATCGCCGGTCTGGACATCCCTTCGGATATGGATGGGAAATCCATCCTGAAGCTGCTGGACACGGAGCGGCCAGTGAATCGGTGAGGAGGGGGTGGGGTGCTGGGCTCTCCCCACTGCATGAACTTGGGGCCAAACCATGTGGGTCTAGGGAGGGGGTGTGACTCCAAGAGTGAAGAGCTGGGGTTCCAGGGTCCCTCATTCCAACTACTCCTCCACTGTGGGAGAGAAGGGTGGCCCCTCTGAGGTTCCCGGTTCCCATCTGGATAATATGACCAGAGCGGCCAGTTGCAGACCCTAATTTGTGTGAAACGTGAAGTAACAACAACAGGAGTTACCACGCAGGAGGCACTTCCTGTTTGCCGGGCCCTGTCTCAGCGCTTGGCAGGGGGCTTTATCGTTTTGATCGTCACGGTAGCCCGGACGGGCAAGCATCATCATGCTCCCCTTTGCCAGTTTGGAAACTGAGTCCTGGAGAGGTTGAGTGACTGACCTGCCGGAGCTCTCTGGGCAAGTGTGGCTCCGAGTCCAGCGTGCAGACTCCAGACTAGAGGCTGAATCCCCGCCGCCACGCTCTGTGCCTTCCATGCCAGACCGCGTGGTGGGAACATATTCCCAGTGTCCTGGAGGCCGAGAAGGGAGCAGGGATGGTGAACAAAGCACAGGCAGGTGGGAAGGTGAACGGAGCCTGGTGTGGGCAGGAAGCAGGGAGATGGAGCAACTGGTGTGGCAGGAGCGACATCTGGTGGCCAACACTGTAACTGCGCTGGGGTCACAGCCCCAGAGAGCAGACTATTGCAACCCAGACTTGCACCTCCCGCAGCTCCGAAGGTCCCGCCCTGATGGGTACTGTCCATCCACATCTGACTGCCCTGTGAGGGGACCACCTTCGCTGAGCCTCCTCCCTCCGACTGTGAGGCTTTATAAGCTGTAAGGGTGTAAGGGTCGAAGGAAATCCTCTCCCGCCCAAAAAACACAGTGCAATTCACCAAACTGAGGGCAGCCACTCTTTCTGGTGCTGGCCTGAGAGGGAGCCATCTGCCCCAACACTGAGGGGTTGCCGGACTTCCTGGGGGGCACAGATGTGTGCACATGTGACTGCGTGTGGCCTTGACCTAGTCACCTCTGCCCACATGCCTCCAGACACGAGTCTCTGGGAAGGTGAGGCCCACTGGGGGCAGAGGGTGTGGGTGGCAAGGCCTTTCCTGTGGCCAGCTCACCCCGTCCTCCCCTGGGGCCCTGGGGTTGTGCTGGTTGTGCACCAAGCAAGGCCACTCTGGGCATCGTCCTGCTTCTGGGAGAATGGGCTGGGGTCACGGGAGGTGCCCACATTGATGGGAACACGGAGGTGTGCTTTCTTCCCTAGGTTTCACTTGAAAAAGAAGATGAGGGTCTGGCGAGACTCCTTCCTGGTAGAGAGAGGGTGAGTGCTGGGCCCCAGGGAGACACCCAGGGCCTTTGAGCTGAGTGGCACCCAAGTACCCGCACTGTCCCAAGCAGCTCCTGGCAGCCCCACCTGCACCCATGATATTAAACATCTCACTGTGAGGCCCTGGCCAGTGACTCAGTCAGTTGGAGTGTCATCCCATAGCCAAAAGGTTGCAGGTTCGATTCCTGCTCAGGGCACATACCTAGGTTGTGGGTTCGATCCCCAGTCCAGGCGCATACAGGAGGCAACCAATCGATGTTTCTCTCTCCCTTCCCCTCTCTCTAAAAGCAATGAAAACATGTCCTTGGGTGAGGATAAAAAGAAAAAATAAAGATCTCACTATCAGGGAAGGAGGGAGAATACTGTTATTATCCTACCTTCTGACAGTGACTGGGAGCTTGCGGGAACTAGACACAGAAGCTGTTCGTTGTTCCTGCGGTTGACACAGAATTCGCATCTGGAGGCCACATGTTTGCAGCCGCCTGCACAGCATTTTCTATTTTATTGCCAACTCATGCCATCTGGGAGGTCTCTTCTAAGATCCCCGTTTCTTAAGTCTCTGAACGATCAGGAGACACGGCCAGGCTGGACCTGCACGCTCCTCCAGAGCCGACAGGCCAGCCCTGTGTCCCGCTCTCTGCCCCACAGCAAACTGCTCCACAAGAGGGACAGCGACAAGGCGGACGCCCAGGAGAACTTCCTGCCCAAGTACCAGCGCGTGAAGGACCTGTGCCAGCGGGCCGAGTACCAGACAGCATGTGAGCAGCTGGGGCAGGTGAGGAGGCGCGGCTGCAGCCCTGAGGCCAGGAGTGGGGGCTTATAAACCAGGCCCCGGCCTGCTCCTCAGCCCATTGGGCCAGAGGGGCCGGCGAGGCCGGTGCCTCCAGGGGTGGTGTTTTGCTGACGTGTGTGACACCCAGGGTGAGGCGAGGGGATACTGGTGACGCTCAGAAAGCCGTGTCTTTCTCAGCTCCCTGTCGATCTGGTCACATCAGAGGAAAGGTCTCCCGTGGGGGCGGGCGTGTCTTTAGCTCCCGACCCCTCTTAGATGGGGACTCGCAGGCCTGCGCAGCCCTGATGAAGCTCAGTAACTGCTTCTGTCGGAGGCCCTTCTGCAGGCTCCTCTTCGAGGCCGAGTTCCCATTTATAGGTGTCATAGGAAATTGCCTTTTGAAATAAATTCAGGTTTTAAAAAAGTGAGTTGATTTCAAAAGAAATATTAGGGAAATTGTAACCTTAATAGCACTTTACAAATAGCAAAGACTGACTGAAATTTGAGAGAGTCTGAACTAGGCTTTTCTGAGGCCTGGGAGGCCAAGATGGGCTCTGGAGGGGGCTGGGGGCGTGGACTTGTAAAGAGGGACCCAAGCAGAAGGCCTGAGAGCTGTGGGTTGCACTGTGTCCTTGCAGCAGCCTTCGCTGTGCGCCTCTGTTGCTGGACACTGTTCCAGACACTGTTCCAGGCTCTGGGGCGACAGCCTTGAATGCCATCCACACACAGCACTGACGCTCTGCGGGGAGCTCGGCCTTGGGTTTGTGCTGAGAGCCCACAACTGGTTCTGATTTCTGTTCTGAGCTACAAGGAAGAGCCGATGAGGCCAGGGGGCCTCTGTCCCCCCCGGGATTGTTGTCAAACACTGTGCCCCTGATTAAGGTTCAGGCCATCTGGGGCAGGTATCTGCATATTCAGAGCAGTTTACCAGAGCATGCTGCTTAGCCCAAGTGGAAAGAGCACTGGAGGTGTGGGGTTTGGAGCCCAGGCCAGCTGGGGAGGCATTGGTCCCGGTCCAGGGCCCTGGGACCTGCAGCCCTAGGGCCTCCGGGCCCCCTGTCCCAGCTGTGCACCCACCGGGGGAAGAATGCAGTCCTGGCCCTGCTGGCTGAGCCACCCCCAAGTGCCATTGGCTTGGCTTTCCCTGCGTTGCAGTGCCTCCTGTGCCTGGGGCTCACACTCAGCCACAGAGTCACCAGTGTCCCCCTTGGTGCTTCTCATCCCGTTGACATCTGTCTATGAGCATGTAGTCCCAGGAACGAAGCTCTCGTGAGCCCATGTTCCCACGAGGGCAGGAGAGAGGAGTCTCGGGGTGGACGGGGCAGCCAAAGGGGATGTGGATGGGTCGGCTGGCCCTGCCTCGCTGCCTGATGACCCTGCCGTGCCTTGCAGAAGTGGCAGTGTGTGGAGGATGCCACGGGGACATTGAAACTGCACAAGTGCAAGGGCCCGGTGCGGCCCAGCAGCAGAGCCCTGTCCAACCTGGTGCCCAAGTACTATGGGCAGGGCGGCGAGGCCTGCACCTGTGACGGCGGTGGGGACGACCAGCTCAGCCTGGCCGGACGCCGGAAAAAGCTCTTCAAGAAGAGTGAGTGTGGCGATCTAGGCGGTTCAAGTTGGAGGGGTGGGGAGGTGGCACCTGGATCACCCCATTTGTTCCCTTAAATAACTGCACAAACACAAGGCCAAGGAGCTGGGGACACAGTGAAGCCCCTGGTGATCCGCCCGGCCCGGTGGGGAAGGGCAGGAATACAGAGGGGGGGCAGTGTGAGAGCTGGGGCTGTGAGGGTTGCGGTGTGGGGGAGTGTTGCAGGGGGAGGGGGAGGGGACCCATCCCATGGGTCACAGGGCCCTTCCTCTGAGACGCGCAGCCCCCAGAGGGTTTGAGCAGAGGAGCTGAGATCAGACGGGTGTTGTCAGGCAGCCACCCCTGCCGCCGGAGCTGCGTGTCCGTGGGCTGGACGGGGGCCCGCAGGAGGCTGGCCGAGAGTCCTGCGAGGAGCCTCGGCAACTTGGACTGGACACGTGCATCGCGGGGAGCGGGCCTGGGCTCTGGAAGTGACTTGAAGGGAGACCCGTAGTGGGGGAAGATAGAGTCCACCTCCTTATTCATGGAGTCCATGTTTGCAAGTTCACGGACTTCCCTGAAATTTCTTTGTAGTCCCCAAGTCACTGCTTGAGATGCTTTCTGGGTCATTCGCGGGCACGTGCAGTGGCCACAAACTCTGAGTCGCCCGTGTGCTGGGTTCCCAGCGGAGGCTGGACAAGGAGATGCTTGGTCTCCCTTGTTCCAGCTTCACGCTCTGCCCAGGTGTCCTCTTCACGTCTGCTCGGCGTCATGCTTTTCACATCTTTGTGCCTTTCCCGGTGGTTTTGCCGTCTGAAACGACCCCCTGGCACCCTGCAGAAGTACCGTGTCCTGTTCCTGCGTACAGGGAGGCTGGACGTGCCTTATGGAGAAAATACGTGGGTTAGAGAAGCTTGTGCAGACCTGAGGTGTAGCTCTGTTGGCCGGGAGTTCAATGGTAATGAATCAGCAACATGTATTAAATAAACAGAAACCCCCATAAACAAGGTTGTGAGGCCAGAGGCTCACAGGAACCTAACCCCACGTCTCCCCCAGAAGCAGTGGTCTGGTCGCTGATTCGGTGTTCTCGGTGACTTAAGAGGACATAGTGCAAGTAACGACAGCAGACGGCATTTTGGGTGGAGAAAGGCACCCGGCCCAGCTGAAGAGGCTGCCTGAGCCTCCGCACCTCACCCCTGGAGGGGCTGAAGGAGGACAGGCTGTCAGAAAGCCAACAGGCAGAGAGCGGAGGGACGTCCTCCGGACGTGGCTGGAAGACTCAGCAGTTACCCAAGGCTACTCACAGCCCCACTGCAAGCTCAGCATCCCCGGGGAAGAAGGATCTCTGGGAGCTAGGACCTGGTCTCGGTGTGACTTGGTCAGCTGGCCGGAAGTGTCCCCTCCAAAGCCGGGCAGTTTCCCACGCAGCCCATAGTCCTGACCCCCGACCCGAGGACCACCAAAACTCCGTTAGAGATTTTAGTTCTTCTTTGTAAATGGTGGCAAAATATATATAACAATGTTTAGCATCTTAACCATTTTTAAGTGTCAAGTTCAGTGGCCTTAGGTACTTCCTCACTGTTGTGTGATCATCCCCACCAGCCATCCCCAGAGCTCTTTCCATGTTGCAAAACTGACACTCTGTCCCCATTAAACACTAACTCCCCATCACCCTTCCCCAGCCCCTGGCAGCCACCATTCTGCCTTCTGTCTGTGGATTTCACGCCTCTGGTTGTGCCACCCGGCAGAGCGCCAGGTGAGTGGGTCTGTCCCTGGTGGCCAGGCTCTGTCTCAGTAGCACTTCCCAATGGATGGGCCCCCATTGCATTTCTTCACAAGCCACGTGGTAACTCATAAACTAATCTTTTTTTAGCAAGTAAAATGATTGGTTTCTCGATTGAATCACACAGCTAAACATCTCCTTGCTTCAACACGTGGCACAGAGGATAATCTTTAAATAATACGAGGACATATGATTCAATTAAGCCTTGTCTTTTCCTGTTAACGCGTAGAGGAAAGAAAAAGGCACCAGAATAGCCGAAACTTGGCTGCACCCAAGCCCTCATCTGAGAACGGCATAACATCAAAGCCACGTGCACCGCACAGCCACCCAGGAGCAAAGCAGTCACTCTTAGGACAGACAGGAAAGACTAGGTCACACGGCCAGTGTGGGGACATGGGCCCTGTCTGCTGGCCCAACACTGTTCCTCCTGCCTGGAGCTGGGGTTCCAAACTGGGGCTGATCATGACCCCCAGGGGACACCTGGCAGTGTGGGGACATTTCTGGCTGGCGTGATTGTGTGGGGGTGGGGGTGCGACTCGCACCTAGTGAGTAGAACCTATGGGTGCTCTGAATACCCTGCAAGGTACAGGTCCGTCCCCCACAACAAAGGTTTATCCAGCGCCCCCGTCACTGGTTTTGAGGTTGAGAAGCCCCGGCCTAGAGCAGCCCCAACCCCACACACCGGGCAGAGCCAGCTGGACCAAGAAGAGATGATTAGGATTCTGGGGATGGGCCCAGGGGGCTGGTGTTTTTTCACTTCTTCTCCTAACAATCTGCAAGCCCTGCCAGATGCTGAGGTGACAGAGTTGAAGGAGACACTGAGCGAACCTCATGGGTGAGACAAGGTGTAAGCCAGTGAACAGGACAGGAAGGTCCCGTTTCCCCTTGGCAGAAAACGTATGGAGGAAATGAAACTGGGGCCTGACCAGGTGGAGAGGGTGGCAGCTCTGGAGTGGGTGGTCGGTTGTCATTTTCACAAGAGCCAAGTGTGGAGAAGGAACGGGCAGATGGGGGGGGAGGAAGCACAATTGGGCCGTGGCTCCCAGGCCCCGAGAGCAGGCCAAGCCACACAGGGCTTTACGACCCGGGTGGTGGGTAGGCCCAGGGTGTGGCGTTGGGCGAGGACTTACAGCCGCAGAGGCCCTAGTAGCCACAGACCAGCTGCTCAGCGCCGCACAGGGTGCTGGAAACGTATCGGTTCTGCTGCATGTCCTCCTCCAGAAGGCTTTGTAAGGCAGGCGCCATCCTGAGACCATGGCTCACAGTCTGTGGTGGTCGCACCTTGGCTCAGGATTTGCATCCAAGCCTTCGAAGCCCAGAGCCTGAGCTCTCAGCCGCTGAGTTAGGCAGCCCCTTCTCAGGATGTGCGGGAGGGAGGACACTTCAGGGACCCTGGAAACAGGGACAGCTAGGGTGACACGGAGAGCGACTGGTGTGGCCCCAGTCCGGGGAGAGGTTTACACAGGCGCTCAGCCAGCCTCTTCTGTGGAGGATCAGAGAGTAAATATTTGAGGCCTTGCAGGCTACACCGTCTCTATCTCAACTACTCAATTCTGTCTCTGTGGCAAGAAAACAGTCCCAGACTTGGGGGAGACTGGCTTCTTCACAGCATCAGGCAGAAGGCCAGATAGTTGGGGGCACCCTGGGTTTGTGGCTGGTGGTGGAGAGTGGGAAGAGACCAGGCCACTGGCTCCCAAGCAAGAAAGACAAAGGAGCAGAGAGAGCTGGGGGAGGGGGTCTAGTTCACGGCCTCTTGGGCAGGTGACCTGTTCCCACAGGGGGATCGGCTCAGCACTGTGTGTGCACCAGGGGCAGAGAGGAAAAAGCCAAGGAGAAACTGCCCAGCGTCAAGGCCTGCGGCTTTGCCGAAGAGGCAATGCCTCTCCTGGACCTGGGCCCTGGACCCTTTGATCCAACGAGCCTGAGAAATGAGAGATGCCAACAGCTGTCCCAATAGACAGTGCAGCACAGCCGGGTCCTGGGGCCCTGGGCCCGGGCCCCACGGGAGCAGGAGCCCCTTCCTCCCTGGCACCACACCCCTGGCCTCCAGTCAGTCCTCGAGCTACGGGCACCTCCTGGTGGTCATACAGAGCCAAACAAACCTGGGTGGGGACCGGCTCCAGGCCCTTCTCTTTAAAAGGTGGACATTTAGGGCGGCGGGCGGTGAAGGACTCGGTGCAGTGCGTGCAGGGGCCAGACCTGAGTGCAGCACGCAGTTTTAAAGCACAAAGGAGTGGGTGGGGCAGTGGCCAGAGGGAGAACGCACCGCCCATCTGAAAGGGAGGTGTGTCAGCTCCTGGCGGGCACCCCTGTGCAGGCCTGTGGACCCAGGTGGGCAGGCACACCCCCTCCTCTTCAGAGCCTGGAAATTCGCACCTACGTGACCACCCACCCCCCTTTTTCTTAATGTTAGCAATCTGATCTAATTTGCCCTTTATTAGAAGATGCAAGAAGTCTGAGCTCTGACTTCAGCTGGCATGCCCCATTTTTGGCAGCTGAGGTCATTTAGGAGCAGGACCCGCCTGCTGGAGAGCCACTCCCAGCTCCCAGCTGGGGAAGCCGAGACTTAGGGGGGCAAGCAACCTCCCCCGGCCGCTCCCTCTTCTATCCAGGAGGAGGAGCTGCCTGGCTTTTTATTTCCCCCAACTAAAATCGACAGACTTTGTTTTTTGTGTCTTATTGTGGTATAATTGACAGGTAATGTTAGTTTCAGGCGTACAACATGATGATTCAGTATTTGTACAGACTGCAAAATGATCACCACGAGGAGTCCAGTTAGCACCTGTCGCCACACCCAAATACGGAATATGCGGTGCTACTAACTGCGGCCACCACACTGTAAGCCCGAGATTTTGTAACTAGGAGGCCATACACCTTCTGATCCGCTTCACCCATTGCCCCCATTTCCCTTATCTTCCCCATCCCCCACCTCTAGCAACCTTCTAGTCTGTTCTCTGTATCTATGACCTCGGGTTTTTTGGTTTTGTGGTCTGTGTGTTTTAATTCCACATATAAGCCAGATCATATGGTATGTCTTTGTCTGACTGACTGCACTTAGTATAATGCCTCCAGGTCCATCATGTTGTAAAAGGCAGGATTTCCTCCTTATGGCTGAGTTGATACTCCATTGTGTGAATATACGCAGGACCACACCTTCCTCCTCCGCTTAGCTATCCGTGGACAGCTGGGCTGCTTCTGGGTGTTGGCTGTTGTAAATGATGCTGCAGGGAACGTGGGGGCACAGGTACCTTTTCAAGGTAGTGTTTTCCTTCGGATAAACGTTGAGAAGTGGGATTGCCGAGTCATGTGGCTGTTCTAGTTTCCGTGTCCTGAGGAACCTCTGTACTGTTTTCCGTGGCGGCCACATCGATTCGTCAATTCCCTTCCCACCAGCGGTGCACGGAGCGCTCCCTTCTCTCTGCAGGCTCACCAACGCTCATTTGACAATAACCATTGTAACGAGCCAGAGCTGTGGTTTGCATTTCCCTGACGATCGGCAATGCTGAGCACGTGCTCTGGCACCTGTCTGCCGTCTGCCGTCTGTGTGTCTTCTGCGGAAAAATGTCCGTTCAGACCCTCTGCCTGTTTTCTAAGTCAGATCACGTTTTTGCTCTTGATTTGTATAAATCTTCATGCATTTTTTCCTATAGGAACCCCTTATCAGATAGTTTTAATCATAAATGGATACTGGATTCAGTCAAATGTTTTTTTCTGCATCTTTTGAGATTCTATGATTTTTATCGTTCATTTTGTTCACGTGGTGTGTGTATCGCATGGGTTTGCTGTGAGGAACCATCCTTGCATCCCTGGACTAAATCCCACTTGATCCTGGTGTGTGATTCTTTCAACGTATTGTTGAATTTGGTTTGCTAATATTTTGCTGAGGATTCTTGCGTTCTGTGTTCCTCGGGGATATTGGCCTGCAACTGTCTTTTCCTTTCCTTTCGTTTTGGCCCCCAAGCAATGCCGGCCTCGTAAACGAGCCTGGAAGCACGTCTTCTCCTTTTTGGATGCTTGATTCTCCTTCTGAATTTTTGGTAGAATTCACCGGTGAAGCCGTCTGGTCCTGGACTTTCATTTGTTGGGAGGTTTCTGATTACTGAGTCAATCTCCTTAATGTTCTTATACCACTTTACTTTTTTCTTTCTTTTTAATTGAGGTAGAGTTCACTGAAAATAAAATCTACCATTTTTACAACTTTAAAGTATACAATTCAGCAGCAGCACAGTGTAACATGACCACCACCTCCAGGTCTGAAAACATTCCCATCGCCCCCGAAGGAAACCCCATCACCCCCTCCCATGTTCTGTGGCAGCCACTGATTTGCTTTGGGTTTCAGTGTCGTTGCCTGTTTGGGGTATTTCATCCAGATGCACACAACAGACCTTTTGTGTCTGGGCTCTTCCGCACGGCACGGAGTTCTCGGCACCCGTCCGCGCCGCAGCGTGTGTTACTGTTTCACCCTTACGGCCAAATATGCCGCTGTGTGGATGGACCAGTTCGTTTACCCGGTCATAGTGCTTTCTTGAGGTCATCTAAGCCAATTCCTTCCCAGCCCTGGGGCTTCAGTTCCCCAGTAAAATCACCTTGAGGCCCTTCCCGCTGGAGTGCAGGTCCTGCTTCCCGGGTGGCAGGTTACATGAATCTCAGCCAACACTCGGAGTGCTGCCCCACCCAGATCAAGGGTCTGCCGCCCAGGGAGCCCCGCCAGCCTTCCACGCCCTCCTGACTGAGCCACCCCTCGGACGCCCACAGAGTACAAGGCCAGCTATGCCCGCAACCGCTCCATCCGCTCAGTGGCCATCGAGGTGGACGGCGAGGTGCACCACATAACCCTGGATGAGGCATCCCAGCCCCGCAACCTGACCAAGCGGTACTGGCCAGGGGCCCCTCGGGACCAAGATGACAAGGACGGTGGGGACTTCAGTGGCACTGGAGGCCTTCCGGACCCTTCAGCTCCCAACCCCATTAAAGTCACACATCGGTGAGAGTTCAGGCAGAGGCTGGG
Organism: Tonatia bakeri; assembly: GCA_004024845.1. NCBI lineage: Eukaryota > Metazoa > Chordata > Mammalia > Chiroptera > Phyllostomidae > Tonatia > Tonatia bakeri. The sequence continues at coordinate 112,836 of PVIA01002439.1, read as the reverse complement.
GGGGAAGGGACAGGCTGGGCCTTGGCTGGGGCTCCCACACCTCTCAGACCCCTGGCCGGGCCCTCCTCACCCCCTCAGGGCCACACACAGTCCCTTCTTTCGAGCAGGTGCTACATCCTCGAGAACGACACGGTCCAGTGTGACCTGGACCTATACAAGTCCCTGCAGGCCTGGAAGGACCACAAACTGCACATCGACCATGAGGTGATGGGGTCTGGGCAGGGAGCAGTGTGTCACCACTGTGTACTCGGCGGGGCCACCAGCCACACTGACAGTGAAGTGAGGCCCAGCCCGGGGGAGAGAGGCCCCCCCAAAGCCTGGACCCAGGGCCAGGAGCCCCTGTCCCAGCAGGCCAGCTTGGTCACGTCACACCCCATTTCATCCTTTCAACAAGCCTGGCTGGGGTAGGCGGGGCGGGGGCATTTAAGTCCTCAGTGGGTGCAGCTGGGTCCCAGACAGGACAGGACAGAAGGAAAATGATCCGCAGTTCCTTTGCTGGAGCCTCGTTGCTTCAGGTGGAGCCAAGAAACCCCCTCAGTGCCCACAGATGTGGGCCACCCCTCCTTCTTCCCCAGCCCTGGAGTTTCACGGCCCCTTCATCTCTCCCCCCAGATCGAAACCCTGCAGAATAAAATTAAGAACCTGAGGGAAGTCCGAGGTCACCTGAAGAAAAAGCGGCCAGAAGAATGTGACTGTCACAAAATCAGGTGAGGAGGAAGCAAAGGGAGCCCAGGAAGGCCCCTAGCAGTCCTGCAGGGCCACTCCTGGGAACACAGCATTCCCTCGGGGACACCTTTCTGTTACACTTATATCCGTCTGCTCCCTTGAGGTTAAATAAAATCAGTCATTCCCATCCCCACTGTCAGCCACTGGGCACATGTCACCCCTACCCTGGTGGCCAGCCAGACGCTGGGGTTCACACACTGCTGACAGATGGGGGGCTGGCTCCCAGGAGGGAAAAGGCCTCCGCTGCCTGCCCTTCGGGAAACAGCCCATGAGGCTCGAGGCTGCGCCACCAGCTCAGGGACGCCCTGGCCCTGGGGGCGAGCTCGAGGGCAACACTGTCCAATGGAACTTCTGCGAGGATGGGAAGGGCCGTATCTGCTGTCCAGTAGGGTGGCCACGTGTGGCTATTAAACACTTAAAATGTGGCAGTGAAACTGAGGAACTAAATCTAGAGTTTTATTTACAATGAAAGCTACATGTGGCGACTGTACCTAAGCCCAGCTGTAGCATCTCTGCTACCTTCCCAGAAGGGGCTTGCAAACACGGGTGCCCTCAGGGCTGACCCTGACCAAGCACGAGGTGGGCGGGGGCCTGGGGACAGCCATCCGGTGAGGCTGAAGCCAAAGCCACACAAAGCCAGGCCCAGCTTCCAGCTCCGGCTAACTTCCACCCACCCCAACCTTCTCCCTCTGGACTGAGCCTTCAGCTGGGGGCTCCCAGCTCACACTTGCAGAAAGGAACCAGGCAGGCAGGGAGCTGCCACCCCGGGGTAACACTCTCCCTGGAACTGCATCAGAAAGAGGGACGGGGTCCCAGGGAACCACAGTCTGAACCCACCCAGGAGTTACCCTATAAAGTTTCTGAAACCTGGGGTTTGGGGTCTGGGGTCTATTACAGTTACTACACCCAGCACAAAGGCCGACTCAAGCACAAAGGCTCCAGTCTGCATCCTTTCAGGTAAGTCAGCTTAAGGTCCAGGGGAGGGATGCAAAGCCTGCTCTTCCTTAACCTAAAGCAAGCAAGGAAAAGCAGTCCTGGCCCCTCCCCTGGGAAGTCGAAGGCAGTCCCAGCAGAGGTCTGACTCCCTGATCAACATTGAGGTCTCCAGGCGCCCCCGTGTGACTGGAGGGGGTTACTGCAACCTCAACATGCAGGGCAGAACACAGACCCAAGAAAGCAGGGTGTGAGCACGAGTCCCAGCAGCCTCTAATTCTCCACCTTTGCGCTACCTCAGACCTGCAGTGGGACTTTCGTGGCAAAGGTTCTTCCCTTTGGGACCCCTGTAGTGTTGTGTCCACAGCTCTCTGGCAGGAAGAGCAGAGGCTCAGGGTCATTGATCACTAGGAGACTCCAAGGGGAGGAGCCCAGAGAGGTGTGGCCCTATGTCCCCATAGGAAGGGGCTGCAGGAGAAGGACAAGGTGTGGCTGCTGCGGGAGCAGAAGCGCAAGAAGAAACTTCGCAAGCTGCTGAAACGGCTGCAGAACAACGACACATGCAGCATGCCAGGCCTCACGTGCTTCACCCACGACAACCAGCACTGGCAGACTGCACCTCTCTGGACACGTGAGCCAGCCCAGGGCAGGCGTAGGGCAGGCTGGGCAAGAGGGGCTTCCCCAGGGCTACCCCTCGCCCCCAGCCTGTGAGTGCTTCCTTGCCAGTCCCTGCAGGTCTTTCGGGAACTGGCTCCCTGACAACAGCAAGGGTCAACAAGCGCTCCCCACAGGAACTGGCTCCGGGGACCGTCCCGGACAGGAGTTCCAGCAGGCACACTCAGGGCGTGCTCTCTGTTCCCTTGGCAGTGGGGCCCTTCTGTGCCTGCACCAGCGCCAACAACAACACGTACTGGTGCATGAGGACAATCAACGAGACCCACAACTTTCTCTTCTGTGAATTTGCCACCGGCTTCCTTGAGTACTTCGATCTCAACACAGACCCCTACCAGGTACAGACAACCCACCCTGGAGAAGGGGGGCATGGGATACACAGGTGCTGCCAGTTAGGGCCCCCCACCCAAGGAATCAATACATTTACCAAGTCCCTAAGCCAGAAGTGAGTTGGGAAGCCTCCGAGAACTTGGGGACTCCATGTGCAGTTGCCCCTCGCAGCCTGCAGCTTCCTGCGCCTGCAGTCCAGGCCCTGCACGGCCTCTTCCCTGGCAGGGTTAATCCAAAGCAGGCTGTGTGGGGGGGACTTGTGAATAGCCCTAGACTGTGGAGGTCCTTGGGGCCAGGCCAGACCAAGCCCTGTGGCCTCGGGGGCCTACAGGGACAACAGCCAACACTCACACAGCACTTGCTATGTGCCAGGTGCCTTCCTAAGTGCTCCCATAGGTTAAGGCACCTGAACACATACGTGATGACTAGGGGCCCAGAACTCAGAAGACAGACAGGAGCCACGGACCCTCTGGTGAGTGGAGCATGTCCTGTCTACAACAGGCGGCCCCCACTGTGCCTCAGCCCCACAGCCTCTCAGCGGTGTGGCCCTCACACTGGCCCAGTCTCTGGTGTTTTAAGGAAAGGCTGACGAGCTTTACTTGAAATCTACTTTTAAATGCCATTTCTGTGGTCTGCCAGTCTTTCTCCTTAGATGGGTCATCCCGCATTTTACAGAAGGGCGTGGCAGGGCACACGGGTTACTCAGGAACTGGTACCTCCCAGGCGAGGCAGGGACCCAGGTCACACTCTCCATCCCATCACCCAGAGGCAGCTTCCCAGTGAAGAGGGACTGGGACTGAAGGCTGCTGAAAACCGCAGGGCTTAGAAGAGCCTCTTTCCAAGCTTGGTCAGTCTCCTGACCAATGGCTCCCAGAGTTCAATGTTAAGTACAGAAGTGGGGTTTTTTCCTTACTCTCATAGAGAGCGAGCCTGGTGGCATGAGACAAAAAAAAAGCGTTTTTAACTGTTCCAAACTCAGCTCTGGCAAAAGCAGAAGTTACCAGCCCCATAGCACCTGCTACTCCCAATCTGCCTGAAGGCAGTCCCCTGGTTGGTAGCAGAGGATGGTGCTCCCTACACTCACCTCGTTGATAACCCACCTTTTTCCCAACCAGCTGATGAATGCAGTGAATACACTGGACAGGGACGTCCTCAACCAGCTACACGTACAGCTCATGGAGCTGAGGAGTTGCAAGGGTTACAAGCAGTGTAACCCCCGGACACGGAACATGGACCTGGGTGAGTGGGCACCCCGACACGGGGCCTGTAACCCAGCAGGGTTACCAGTTAGGAATTTTGGAAGTCACGTCTAGTCGGAAAAGTGAACCCAGAATCAGTGGAAGTTGAAGTCTCACTAGTGGCTAAAATGTCACCTTCCTAACATTCACCAAGTGCTGCTTTTAGGAACCTAAGTGCCACCACTTACTAATCACTACGTGCCAGCTGCTGTGCTGAGAGCTTCATATGCCTCAGTGATAACCCCGTGGCAGCCCTCTTGAGTTGTACCTACTTGTCCTCAGTGACCGGGTCAGCCAACTCCAAAGTCCACGCTCTTGATCACAATGCTGCAGTTTCTCAGAAATTTGCCAAGAACAAGACCCAGATCTCCCCGCCACCCCGCCTCTCCCAGGGCCCTTGGTTTTGTCCTCTGTAGCATAGGTGTTCGTGACGGTATCTGCCTCCCCCACCATGACCGAAGTCAGTGTTGAATGAATGCACCAGGGCCCGAAAACTGGAAAGGTGACACTCCAGTGTGGGCGACATGTAAGGCTACTGGAAGGAAAGCTCACCTCCTACTTCAGTCTAGTCTACCTGCCCAGGGAACACTGTCAACATCACAAATGACAAAATGCCCAAGGTGTTTAAAAAAAGAAAAAGGGGCAGTTAGGAAGTTTGTCATTGCATGTATACCCTAAATTGTTTCCACTCTGTTCATCTCTCTGATTTAGGACTTAAAGATGGAGGAAGCTATGAGCAATACAGGTATTCAGTTTTGTTTTTAAAGCCCGGGATCGGTCCCTCATCTAGGCCCATCCTTCAGTCCAACCCCTGAGGTCACACGAGTTAGGCTGAGACTTGCCCTCTGCCTGGTCTGCTAAGGGCCTGGATCGCCCACCAGTGATAGGGGTCACTGGAGAGACCTTCTTTGTAGTGTTCTTTGGGGGTGACTTTTTCTTTCTTGGTGATGGTTAACACTCATTCTCCTTTTGACACTTGAAAACATAGGCAGTTTCAGCGTCGAAAGTGGCCAGAAATGAAGAGACCTTCTTCCAAATCACTGTGAGTTGAGGAATCAGTTTGCAAACAGAGCCCTGGTTCCGGCTTGCTCTGCTTTGCCAAGGCTGTCTGTGTGCATGCCAATTCCTGTGTATTACTCTCATCTGTTCCTGTAACACAGGGGGAAGTGGTAATGTCTTTCCTGTAAATAACACATCTTGAACATTTCACGTTTTAGATTAATGCCTTGTCTATATACACTGTTGTTCTCTACACAATGATCTGTGCCTGTAAACTCAAGGTATTCCTTAGAGGCTGAGAAGCACTTAAATACCGTAACTGCCAGACACCTTGCAGGCTGTGGCTGTAGAAGTACCTGGTCCGTAACATCCACAGAGCAGCCCCATTATAAATGGCTCCCACAACGTCCCTGCTACAAACTCCAGTGCCAACAGAGGCTGGCAGGGGGCTGAGAGACTGTGGCGACACAGAAAGGCCACCTCTAGTCTAAAGAGAACGGCATGAGTGCACTGCTGTTTGAATCCTCTAATCCATCAGGAATACCCGTAACTCAAATATGTGAAATTTTTTAATATTGGCAGCTAATTTTCAATTAAGCTGCCATGCAGAGAAACAAAACCCCTTGGTGAGCTCCCATGTGCAACTTCTGGCCTACTGATTTCTTTATGTGCATAGAAACCTATGTAGCTTTAATGGGACCATAATAATGGGTCAACTAAGCATGTCTTTGGTGCTTCCAGAGTAAAGGCACATAATTTTTACACCTCACATTCTCCTTGGCCACTATTCTTTTCTAGCCCTATCTTTAAACACCACCTTTGCCAGCAACGGATGGACTAGATGATTAGGTGGTAGCTAGCCCGTTCTGAGGGACCTAGAAATACGCCTTCTCAGCAGCCACATCCTCGCAGCAAAGCTTACTCAGCTGTAGGACTGATGAAGCAATCTGTAAGCAGCCTGATAATTCAGATACTGAGATGAGTCTGCTTTGTTCCACAGGGGACAACTGTGGGAAGGCTGGGAAGGCTAAGCAGCCCGCAATGGACCTCCCACAGCAGAGGCAACGTCTGGCTGTACAGACAGTGCAAACCCCTGTGTGACTTCAAGCAGACCTGCACTGTCAGCCAGGAGGCCTGCGAGACAGACCCTGCTTTCAGTTAGCACGGCAAATTCTGGAAGAGAACCGCCAGGAGTGGTGTGCGATGCTTCGGGAAGTCCATTTTCACCCCTGCTTTTGCTTTGGATTATACCTCACCAGCTGCACAAAATGCATTTCATGTCAAAAAGTCACCACTAACCCTCTCTGGGAGGCTCACAAGAGGAAAAAAACAGATTATTATATATATATATATTTTTTTTTTTTTTTTTGGAAATTTCCCCAAAGGGTGGAAAGACACTGGAATTTTTTTTTTTAAGTCGTAGGGCAAGAACAACCCAGTTTAAATCCTCTCACCTTCCGGTTCGTCACGAAGAAGAACTAAGCAGGACGGAGGCAATGTGCCGATGCTGGGAAGGAGCACAGTCCGCCGGGAGTCGCCAACACAAAAGACGTGACGCTCATCTAGCGCTGTCACCCTGGCTGCCTCGAAGAAACTGACTTCACTGTATATATGCGACTCTCTACATGTAACCAGTGTGGAACTTTTAGGGGAACCCGACTATGAGGAAACCCCATTTTCAAGAGTGGTGGCGTGAGTGAACACTCTGGACGGTTAAGAGAAAAGCCCTTGCAGTGTGGGCTTTCTGCACCTGACCAGACACCATTTCTCCCACTGTTCTTTCGTTCTCTCTCCCAGAAGTAATGTTTTTTCAAGTACTGAAAAGAAATGAAGTTCATGTACGTCCCAAGTTTTAATGAAATTGTATTTGTAAAGAAATTTTGTAGTCTAAGTACTGTCAAACAATGTTCAAAACTCCAGCCAATGACCAGCAGTTGGTATGAGGTAACCCTTGACATTTTGTAAAAGGCCATCCTTAAGAGTTTTTTAGTTTGATTTCTTAAAAAAAAAAAAAGACACTACAAAAGTCAATACCTTTTTTGAAGGTGACACCTCGGACTTAAAAAAAAAAAAACCTACCTATGGGGGAATAATTATAAATTAATGACTAAAATTTACCATATTTCAGGGACCTCACAGGTAAGTTTCACGTTATACCAGCTTTAGGACCTTACTTTTAGAATGCGTGAAATGCACAGTGACTCACTGACCCTTCTCTGTGGCCCAGGTAGTCTAACCCGGTAAAGGTAGTTGTCAAATGCGGGAATGGGAGAAACAGGAGGAGCTTCAGCCATTGACTAGTCCAGTGCACTCCTCATTGAATAGATGACCCCTAAGCACTCACTTTTGTTAAGAACAGTTCCATGTTTTTCAAGATTTCTTTTTGGAACATGTTTTCAGAGTATAATCTCCAGTTTTGCTGTTTCTGTTGCTACAGACAATAAAAAGCATTGGGGGCGGAGGGGATTTCTTTTAACCTCACAGAAACTGCTACAATTATTTGAAGTAAAAGCCCTTAACCTTTTTTTTTTTACACCCTAATCCAATGGGGAATTTTTTTAAAAAAATAAATAAAGCAAGCTCTTAGGCTTCAATTTTAAATAGAAACTTTATTTACAATGACACCCAAAACTGATCAGCAAAACAGTCATAGCTTACCACACAACCATCTCATAAGTTATCCCATGTGGTTTGGAGTCTTTGTGGTGTAAAGAATGATTTAGATTTTTAAAAAGCGACATTTAATGTAAACTTGATTGAAATTGAATTCATTCTCAATACTGTTAAGTCAGTTCCTGAGAATTTAAATATTGCTCTCAGAATGACATTTCCATCTTCTTCAAAATTCCATACATCAGAAAGAAAGAGAAAGAAGGAAAAACAACACCCTGCTCATTATTAAACAGTCTGCCTCAGGCTGAGCAGCCACGCCCACTCCTCGCAGCAGCAGGAGACCTCACCGATCCTAGGGGTTTCGCTATGAATTTCCCACTTGTGAACAAAACTCATGGCTTCTGCAAATAAAAAGGGAACTGGACAGGCATATGGGTAACTGGCAATGCATTCTATTACTTTCCAGCTGCATCTCTGGATCAAACAACTTCTAGGACAGCAAGCCAATTATGTTCTACAGTTCCTCACCCCCTATACCCCCAACTCCCCTTAGCAAATATGCTTAAGCAGTCCTGTTGATTGATATTTACACCTTTTCATCAAGATGCACAATTTAGAAAACGGCATCATAATATGAACATTAACAATTTCTATTTGCTTTTTTAAAGGAAGAAACCTATTATCCCCCTTTATATCATTTTGATCTTTAAAAAATATATATATATTTATCTTTGGATTCAGCAAAAAAGTAGGTATACTGGAAATATCTCACATTCTAAAAGCAGAGAAAAGATTACTTATACTGTTCACCCAACAGATACCAAGGTTTAAAAAAGTGGGGGGAGGGGGGTGAGAAGAGGTAGGCAGCAGGAGTACAAAGAATTATCCAAAAAAGATAAAAGGGCAGTAAAGGTTAAAAACAAATTATCTCAAAGACTGCACCTATTAAAAGAAAAATCAAAACTTTAAGTTTGTACCAATAAAGTGAACACGTAGAAAATATAAAAACTTATAATAAACATTTTTGTCATATAAAAAGGGATGCTGCTGCCTTTCAGTTAGCATGGAACCAGGACCAAGGGAAAGGATCACCAAACTTTAATTTTTAAACGCCAAGAAAGGTAAGAGCACCGTTCTCTCTCTCCCTGCGCACACAAGACTGAACAAGAAAGGTCCAGACGCCCCTGGCACAACTGCCTGAAAAAGCAGGCGCTCTGACTCCACTCTGTCTGTAGACAGGAGGCTATATATCTGAAAAGTACAGGCTGTTTTATGGAAGCTGACGGATTTACAATCTTAGATTCATTTTTAACGGGGCAGGTGGGAAGGCGGTGTCAGACTCAAATCCACTCTAGTGGTGGTTCTGGAAATACAGGTTTCACTTATTTATAAGCAAGTCAAAGAAATTAAATGATCTTACCTTCAGAGGCACCTAGAAAGATGAGCTTCATGTATATGAAATAAAAATTAACTGGCTCATTTATTGCTAGGAAATGACACCAAAGCTAGCTGAGACATTTGAAATTCATAGATACTACAAAAACCCAATTTCATTCAATTGTTTGAACCTAATTAACTAAAGCAGACACAGGGAATCACACAATCTTTTCATTCTATCCCTAACTGACCAGAACCAGTGTCAGGGAGAAGTGACAGCAGACAGGGGCTTCAGTAGCAGAGGGAGTGAGTGCAAAGGCACTCAGACTGCAGCTCTGAATCACGCAAAACTGACTTCTTAGGACTGAGTCCCTAAGAAATAACCGGGACACACACTATTCTTGTTCTCAGGGATGGTGAAAACAACATGTTAGTGAATGTCCAGACGGCTGAGCAGACCAGAAACCACACATCAAGGATTCTACTCCTGAGAGCTCAACGTGGGACTCAAGTCCCAGTAGCCCAAACCTTAGCGCAATCCTCAAATAGACGAAAAGATCCCATATTTAATTTAAAAAAATGAATTACTGTTGTTTAATTTATGGACCACTTAAATTCCAAGACTCTTTTTTAAATCGAATTGCTTGATCTTTTTAAGTTCTTGACTTTTTTTTTCAATGTTTATTTCCCCATGTTTATTCTTCCCCCCAAAATTAACAAAGTGCTTAGTTCTGGTAGAAGAATTTTTTAAAAATTTAAATGTCTACATCTAAACAAATGATCTCTTTAAAATGCTTTTAGGTTAAGAGACTGAAAAGAGCGAGGCATCTAAGGCTGGAGGGAAGGGAGAACTTTGGACCTCTGTCCCCTCCCCCAGGCCACAAAATCCAGGGGACATCTCTTCTGTTTGTAACCTCACCACACTGAGCTTACTGAAATCAATAATGTTAAATATTTAGCTTCACAAACTCTATAAAAATGAGTTGTTGTGACCTACAAAAAAAGGTATGTACATATTTTACATAATATAATATTTTAAAGGTCATATTTACAAGAGAAAATCTATTCACAGAAACACTGCAAAATTCTGATTCAGAATGCAGTACCTGGCCTTGGGTTTTCTGCAGTTTATTCTCAAAAAGCATTATTGCTCTACCATATAGGCAAAGGGTGACACCAGTACTTTCAACAACAAGAAAATCACAGTTCTTATCCAACAGATTAGACAAAAACCAGGAATGGGGTTCATCATTCCTCAAGACCTCAAGAATATTGCATTTATCCACTACATTCTAAATAAAGTGCACTCAGCGGCACGTCAGCATGTGAAAATCTGCTACTGCTGCAGTTCAATACTGTCATCTCACTCCCCTTCTACAAAGCCATTTGACATCAAGGAATTCCTGGAGGTGAAATATGACAACACATTAGGGGCAAATGAAAATCCTAGCTAAGGCCTAGGTCAACCATTAGAACAGGGTTGGAGCAACTCAACCCTATCATTAAAGGAAGAAAATTCAGAAATTCCAACCCTATAGGACAGAACCACTTGGTGGTGCCAAAAACAAATGAAGGCTGGACGATGCTCTTCCTCCATTATCGCAACTAGAGAAACCAGATGTTCTAATCTCTTGATTTTTCCAATGTTCTCTGTTCAATGTCCCACCCACACTTATTTGAATGACTGGATAGCCAGGCAGACAGAAGGGACAGAGGAAAGTCTTGTGGTTACTAACACTGTTACCTCCAGAATCATATCCATAAAAAGTAGAATGCCAAAACTCCTTTGAATACCATGATACATAGGAGAAGAAAAGAAAAAGGTATCACGCTTCAGCTTTTCAAATCCAGTCCTATTCAAATGACATCACTTGGAATACCCTTGATGGAGATTCAAAGCTGGTTCTTTCTTCAAAAACAGGCCTAGAATGACGACTCTTCACTCCCAATAATCCTAGTGCAGTGTCATTTGTACAGTGATCTTTGGAGGTCCTGGTGTAGACGTCAGCAGTATTTCTGTCAACAACCAGAAGAAACATGCGTGAAACGCTTTGCACAAAAGAATCTGTATGCTATCCTGATGGCTTGCAACATGGCTCTGGCTGACTGATTCCTTAGACCTCAAATTACCAAAAGTATGTAACTGCCCAATGCCTTCAAACCAAAAATTTTTTCAATGACTGTATTTTTAGGTTTTACATCCAAGTTAAAAATCTACCTAGGATTTTATATTACAGTTGAGGCTTTGGTTCCTTACAAAGAACAAGAAAAACTCCCTGAGAAGGGAAGGAACAGACTCCCATACCTGATCGGGGCCCATGGGCATGCCAGACATGGGCATGGAGTTCACATTCATCTGTCCCATGGGACCACTGCTGCCATTCATGTGCACCATGCTGTACGCTGCAGGATTCCCCTGGTGGGCAAACTGCTGCTGGGGAAAGGAACTGCAAAAGAAGTGTGAGATTACCTCCTGGGTCACTTCAGTAACATAGGACATGCACAAAGAGACTGTCACAGTTTGGCCAAGTGTCACTGTACTTAGTGAAGAACAATATGAGCGAAGAAACCCCCTGACAGTCTGCCCTCTATTTTTCAAAGCTGTCTGTATTCAATGGTCTCATACATACATGCATGGTAGGAAGGATTCACAAAATGGATGAGCCAAATAACATTTTCTAAAATGAACCCAGGCCTTTTGATCTCTCCATTCAAACAGGCTTAACTCAAACATGCAGAGATTTCCTAAACTTTTGGCATAGGATATGAATGATTTAAAAGTCCCTGTTATTCACCTGTTCCTAGCCAGGTTTCCTGATGGCCAGCCCTTCATTTCTGAGGACTGATACACAGGTGCGGTCTGAGGGTGCTGCATCATAGGATTCTGGGAGGGACCCATTCTTGATGACATCATTGCACTGGGAGGACTGGAGACTCGACCAAAGGTTGGATCTGGTTGTTGTCCCATCCCTTGCAAAAAGAAAGAAGAAAAAAAAATTACAATGCTCAAATGCTACCTCCTCAGACTACTGGCTTTCCATAGTAATTTTAGGTTATTTTTTAAAGGTGGGGGGAGGTGAGAAGTCTAAGACACAAAGTGCTACAGGATGCTGCCTGCCGGTTATTCTTGCTTCTCACCAAGATGCCAACTGGAGTGAGAGACTTGCTGCAGAAAAACACACTGAGTAGATCACTTGAAGGGCAGTTATTTCTATGAGCTTTCTGTATAAAGGGGACTCCATGTTACCCAACTCACATCACTCTGTCCCTCTTTAGAGGGCAGAAGAGCTGTTGTCCTGGCTGGCAGGAGTGCATTCTAAAATGCCATCTCCCTAGTAGATACTGCTACCACCCCCAAGAGGTATATGCAGTATTGTAATTAATGTCTCAGTCACCAGAACAAGAACTCAAAAGCCCACACAAACACCACTCTCATTGACTCGACCAAGCACCTGGAGACTGTAGAGACATGTTGGGGGGTGAACACCTGGTGGTCTTTCTTCCAAATTAAGACATGGAGAGCTGGAAAAACAACCTGAAAAAAAATACTCAATGGTGACAGATCATCTACCTCAATTACAACTACCTGTGCACTGCAGGAGACATTTTTGTTATTTTTAATTAATTTTACTTTCTTGTGAAGAGGGAGTGAATAGTATTTTCATTTGTTTTTAATATGCAACAGAGCTAGTGAATTTCATGTCTTTAGTAAAAGTCTACTCTGAGGCAGACATGTCCACTGTCAAACTTACCGTAGTTTGGTGGGTATGCAAACTGCTGGGGCGGAGCCTGCGGAATGGCAGGCCCTGCCAGAACCCCGTCCATGCTGGGGGGCGCAGTCACGTTGGGCGGTGGGCTGAAGGCCTGGGGCTGCTGCTGCTGCTGCTGCTGCTGCATCATCATCGCCGCCACCCTCTGCTGTCGGAAGTGATGACTCAGCAGCTCCCTGCTGCGCTGGGCCACCATCTGGGCATTAAGAAAGCCCTGCTAATGCCCAAGAAGAATGCAGTTATACACATATTTGTGTAAGAGCCAGCTGATTTCATGCATACAGCACCCCCACAATACATTAGGTATCAGGGAGAAAAAACACCCATTGCCCTTCTCCGTAATTACAAAACACGGGGAAAAGTACAATTCTCATTTTGTAAAGGCTTTCTGGCTACTAAAGGGGGTAGGGGATAAAGATGTGCAGAGTAGGGACCTAGAAATTATTCGGGGTCAAGAGACATAACCAGACAATTGTCAAGCTTTAAATAGAAAACATTCCTCAAAGTGAGGGTATCTAGAGGTACATTTTGAGGACAAACTTTTCAGAAACTATGAAATAAAACTACAAGATAAAAGAGGGCAGACTGAGAGTGTATTAGGGAGAAGGGGATCTAAAACAAGGGGGGAGCAGGAATCTACCCCAGAAGGTCTTATCGTTTCTTTAAACCTCCTGAAAGAGGGGCCAAGGGCACAAAGAAGCTGTATGGAGGGAAGTCAGGAGGTGACATGACCAAAGCACTGAGCAGGGAAGCTGGCTTGTGCTCCACCAGCTGGGGGAGAGCATCTCCAAAGGCAAAATGTCCTCACCTTTCTGGAGGCACCCTAGCTTAGCTTACACAGGATGTCTGATTGCCAAGGAAGTACAGACTTCAAAGTCTGGAGTACCAAAAAAAATCAGTACTTCAGAGCGGACCTGAGACACTGAAAACTGGGCATTTTCACAGCTGTTTTTTAATAACAACAATTATGAATATTTCAGACCATAGTAAAGGATTTCATGTTTTCATCTGCCTCATTCACATTAAGAAAATACCTTAATACAGTCTCCACCTTGGACTGGAGGGACAGAACTTTAGTATCACCCTTCCCACTGTGGGAAACAGGTCATCTTGGGTTATTACTGAGAGGAAGATTATTTACTTTCTTTATAGTTCTTACAATTTCAGGTGTTACCCAGAGAACATATGGTTTCATAATCCAAACAGAGAAAAGTTTATAGATTACCTTAAATTCCTAAAAAGTGATAGCCGTTTTTACAACATGGCAATTGATCACAAGTGGGAATTAATTTATAAAATACGACTCAGTAGTGTTTATAAAAGAACATCTCCTCTTCTGATTCTTCCCAGTCACCAGCAAGAGAGAAGAATGAAAAAGTGTGATGGGACCATGGGATGATTTCTTACACAAGAAACTGGGAATTACTTTATTTAACAAACATTTAATGAAAGCCAATCACAGGCTGCATCAGACTCTGTGCCAGGCAGAGGGCAGTGAAACTGAACATACAGAAACTTGTTCTCACCTGGGAGCTCACCTGGGGCTGCATCATGGGCCTCATCATTGCAGCTGCACCAGCAGTGGGGTTTTCCATTTTCATTTCAAGTGCCTGACGGCTCTGATTTAAAAACTGGAGAGAAACAGATTAGTTAGGATGTAGTGGAGGAACATGTTAATGAGCCCTAAACAGCTTTCTAAATCCTCAGCCCACCCAGGGAAGTCACAATGATATTTCCAAACCCATTAACGTGGTTAAGTCACATCTAAACTGAACCAGTACACTTTTCACACTTCAAAATGTTCATGCTGAAAAGTTCTTGGCTAGCAAGCATCTGAAGCTTTATTTCCTGGCATCAGAAAAATGAAAGTGTAATTTTGCAACTTAAAAAATATCTACAATCGGAACTCAGAAGATTTGTGAAGTCAGATATTCTCTGGGATTATTTAGGCCACTGGGGAAACAGTTGGCCAGACTAACACTACCTCTTCCCAGATAAATTTCATTGGGAAGAAATGATACAATGTAAAATGATACCATGAGCACATTAACACAGCATTTCCTGAGCCCTAAACTGACTTTTAGTACTACTCATGCACTAGAAGCATCTCTGGCTCACTGGATTCTAAACTCACTTACACTGGCCTATTTATATGGTTCAGTCTGCCTGGCATTGGATAAGTCAGCACACCCAAGATGTAAACAATGTAAATAAGATTAAAGTATTTCTTGGAGATTAGGCAAACATGAGAAAAATATGTCTTATCTTGACATATTAAAAGAGCTCAAGTTTTATAAAACATTTAGAAAGCAGAAATTCCATAAAAAGAATGCTGCTCTGGCTGGTGTGGCTCAGTGGATTGACAGCCGACCTACAAAACCAAAGGGTCACTGGTTTGATTCCTAGTCAGGGCACATGCCTGGGTTGCAGGCCTGGTCCCCAGTAGGGGGTGTGCAAGAGATAATCACACAATGATGTTTCTCTCCCTTTCTTCCCCTCTCTCTAAAAACAAACAAAACCTAAAAAAATCTAAAACCAAAAAAAAAAAAAAAAGCTGAAATCAAAATGTAATATTTTGTTAGTACTATTAAGAACTGTTTTAAAGAGGTTATTTACCTCAAGGACTACAAAGTCATCGAGAAATATTCTTCTCACCCAAGAGCAATCCTCTCTAACACTGACTTTTTAAGCTTTTTAACCATTTACAACAGAATGTTCTTATAAAAAGGAATCGAATTCTAGCATACCACACCCTAACAAGAAACTATCTATACAAATAAAATGTTACACAGAAATGAAACCAAAGGGAATTTTGCTAGTTGACAAGGATGGAGAGCCAGTGACCACAGCTCCGAAGCACAATCTGAAAACTGAAGAGGAGGAGGCCAAAGCCCAAGCCACCTCAGCCAAGGGAGAGCATGTGACTGGTTACCTGCTGGCCCTGCAGCCTCTGCTGAAGCTGCATTCTAAGTTGCTTGGGGGTACTGGTCCGAGGTCTCATGATGTTGGCCCTAGGGTGCATTCCCTGGAGAGGAAAACTGCCTTGCTGGTTCACCTGACTCATCATCGAGTTAAAAGAAGGTGACTGTCCCTGGAGATTAAAGCCTCCTTGCATTGGAGGCCCCTGCGCTGGATACGTCGGCCCATACAAGGCTGCCTTCTGATCCATCATTACTGATGCTTCTTGGCCTTGGAAAACATCCTGTTTGGGCTCCAAAGTTTGTCCCTTAAACATCAAACACATAAATGAACTGTGAGGCACATTTGGGAAAGCAACTGACACCAAATGCTCTAAAAGAAGTAGAAAGTAAGTTAATATATGTGAATAATGATGTTACAGAGTTCCAAAAGCAAAACCAAGTTTATTATCTGAAGTCCCATGAGGGCACAAACCATGCCCCATCTTTTCACAGCTGTGTCCTGGTGCCTGGCACAAGGTTTCACAAAAATAGACACTGAAATATTTTCTGAGCCCAGTGTCTGCAATGTATTAAGTACCTGGAGAAATACTATGCTCAATGAATTCTAATGTAATTTTAAAGGAATGCTGAGGTTTGCAAAAAAGGTGATTTTGGTGGAGGCTTATAAATCAACAAAGGCTCACAGCCCCTGGATATATTCACCTAAAGGTAGTCACCCACTACTATTTGTTGGTGGTGAGCAGTGTATTAAGAACCTGTTATGTCCCCGGCATCACTTCTACCAAGGATGTGTACAAAATAATGTCCAACAGGTGACAGAAATATGACAAATAAACATTCTGAAGGCATCCTGACCAGTGTGGCTCAGCTGTTTAGGTGTCATCCTGCAAAGCAAAAGGTCTCTGGTTCGATTCCCAGTCAGGGCACATGGTCCCCTGTCCCCTGTGCCATGGGGACCAGTCAACTCTATGTTGACTGGGGAACATACAAGAGACAACCAGTTGATGTTTCTCTCCCACTCTTTCTTCCTTCCTTCCTATCTCTCTAAAAATAAATTTAAAAATTTTTTCTTAAATATTCTAAAGGAGGAAAGAGCCTGCCATGCTAAGAAGAACCTGTCAGGTACTACATTCACCTATATATTCTTATCCACAGACTGAGAATGCCATGTGTGCAGTCCACACTGTCACCGAGGCTTGCCTGGAAGCATACTGGACCCCACTGGCTTTTCTCACCCCCCGTCTTGCCTCTCCGTGAGGGAATGCTAGCCCTCCTCTTTTCTCTCACTACATTTTCTGCTTCGATGTTCTCATCCACTAGCAACAACTGCCAAATATTTTGTCTCTGACTCAAATGTCTCTGAAGTCTAATTTTACTTATACATATGCCTACTTAGCATCTTTACCTAGATGTCTCAGGCATCTCAAACTTAACATGCAGAAAACAGTTGTGATTCCCAATAGCCTATCACGCAAAAGCCTGACTCTTGTCCAATTTCTCCTATATTACAATACACGGCATCTCTATTCATCCCGAACTAAAAGCCAGCAATTTCAACTCTTCACATTCTCCCTGAAAAGAGTATGTATGTACATGCCCACTTACATAGTCCACCAAGTCCCATCAGTTTTGCCTCCTTGTCATATGGTATATTCTCTCCTTCATTCCATTGCCACGGCCTTTTCCAAGACACCATTCAGGCTCTTGTAGTAACTGGCATCTGTGCTTCTACACTGTCCCATCATACCAATTCCCTTCTTCAGACAGCAATCTGCAGTATCTTTTTATTCCTGTTATCCTCACTCAAAAACATGCTTACTGATTTTAGAGAAAAAGGGAAGGAGAGAGGGAGAAGGAAAGAAACACTGATGTGACAGAGAAATATTGATTAGCTGCCTCTGACACGTAACCCAAATGGGGACTGAACCGCAACCCAGGCATGTGCCCTGACCGGGAATCGAACCCGCAACCCTTTGGTTTACAGAACAACACTCCAACCAATTGAGCCACACCAGTCAGGGTTGCCATATGTTTTCGTAAAGAAAATTTCTACAGTAAAAAATACTCTAAGTTTAGCCCTGGCTGGCGTAGCTCAGTGGATTGAGCGTGGGCTGCAAACCAAAGCATCGCAGGTTCGATTCCCAGTCAGGGCACATGCCTGGGTTGCAGGCCACGGCCCCCAGCAACCGCACAATGATGTTTCTCTCTCTCTCTCTCTTTCTCCCTCCCTTCCCTCTCTAAAAATAAAAATAAATAAAATCTGTAAAAAAAAAAAAAAGAAAACTGTTTAAAAAAAATACTCTAACATGGCAGACTGATCATGCACATTTACCAACTTTCTCTTGCTAACCCTACTAAAATAATGCAAACGGTATCCACTGAACAACGAGAGTAACAAAATCCAACTGTTCAGTGGGCGCCTGAAAGACAGAAAGTGAAAGGTGAAGTACTGGGTTGGCCAAAAAAGTTGGGTTAGGTTTTTCCGTAAGATTTAGTAGAGCTTAGCTGTTTTAATTTCATTCAGAACAATTTTGTTAGATTGTATTATGGCAGCTGTCATATCAGGGTGCTTTTAAAAAAATACCAAAATTGTTGAATTTTTGTGTAGCCATTTTATTAGTGAAGATGGAAGAAAATATGCAATATTTTCAGCATAGTATGTTTATTATTTCAAGAAAGGTAAAAACACAACAGAAATGCAAAAGAAGATTTGTGCGGTGTATGGAGAAGGTGCTACAACATTCAAACATGTCAGAAGTGGTTTGCGAGTTTCGTGCTGGAGATTTCTCACTGGATGATGCTCCATGGTCAGGTAGACCAGTTGAAGTGGGGAGCAATCAAATCGAGACCTTGAGATCAATCACTGTTATACCACATGGGAGATGGCTGACATACTCAAAATATCCAAATCAATAAATACAGCTACTGATGAAAAGGAAAATGTGTCTTTTATTTTATGGGGAAAAAAACCATATGGACTTTTTGGCCAACCCAATAACTCAAAAGAGCAGAGAAACTGAGACCTATGAGCCTGAAGAGGAAACACGCGAGAACTGAGCAGACATGTCCCACGGAGCTGATGGGGGACTTCCCTGGGACAGCAGAGGGTCAGGCACACTGCTCTCTCACAGGCGCTGCTCAGGAGTCTGAGCATAGAGCAAGGGGGCCAGCTACTTCCCTTCCCTCAGCCTGCTCCCCAGCTCCACAGAGCCGAATAGCTGTGCCTTCTATCTACTCCCCCAAGGGCCTGGATTCAGGGACACCAAGCACAGCAAAGGGCAGGAGCAGGACAGAGACTAAAAACAGGAAATCTTATATATTTACAACTGCTAATAGAATTTTACACCTTAACACTATGGGATCATCAACTTGCTTCTCTAGCCCAGCTCCCAAAATGCAACCAGGCAATAAAAAAATGCCAGGCAAGAAATGGAGGACCGTCTCTAGAAAAATCATGTAGTGAGAGTGGAAGGCAAGGGCACCAACAAGTCTACATGCTGCAATTTGGGGAGTCCTTAAATAAGGCTGATCCTGCTTTTTAACACATCATTCTTAAATATAAAGAGATAGTTCAGGATCAGCAGATATTTGATGCTGTTGCTTCCAACATTAGTACCTCAAACAAGTACAAAGTAACTTAAAAACAAAGATTAAAAATACAGATACATAGAATCAACACAACCAACATGTCAACAGACATCCCAGAAAGAAAGAAAAAACAGAAAAGATAAAAGTATTTTTAAAATGATACAAGAAAATGCCCCCAATCAAAGGAAGTTATCTGTGTGTCTAACACAGCAGAATGAATGAAACAAGGCCCATACCAGATAGGGCCTCAAGAAATTTCGGAGAGAAGAAAGTTTCCTGAGTAATTCCAAAGGGAACAGGCCTCACACACGCAAAAATGGGGTCAGACTGGGCAACAGTGGGTGCCAGAAAAATACAGACTTCTTCCCAGACAGGAAATCACTTTCAACCTAGAATTTAATACACAGCCAGGCATGCAGGGGGTGGGGGGATTTTCAAACATGTAAGGACCTAAAACATTGGATCTCATACAGCAGAGATGAAGAAGGTAACAAAAACTGTGTTTGAGAAAAACAAAAGAGTAAATCAAAAAGGAAAATGACCTAGGATTCAAGAACTGAGGCACCAACATAGGTGAAGAGTGACAATTACTAATCACCAGACCTGCCTCTCAAGGGCCGAGTAAAACAGAGGGACAGACGACTATAGGAAGGAAAGAAGGGATTGAAGTGTCCGAACACGTGAAGAAAAAAATAAGAGAAATGTTGTACTTCTGTTGGAATATTTGGAGAAAAACAGCAGTAAGTGTATAGACAACAAAGCAAATTTTAAAAAAGGCAATTATTCCTGGCTGATGTGGCTCAGTGGAATAAGCACCAGCCTGCAAACCAAAAGGTCACCAGTTAAATTCCCAGTCAGGACACAGGCCTGGGTTGCAGGCCAGGTCCCCAATAGGGGGCGCGAAAGAGGCAATCACATATTGATGTTTCCATCTCTTTCTCCCTCTCCTCCCCTCTAAAAATAAAACAAAAATTAAAAATCTTTTTAAAAAGGCAATTAACTCACACACACACGCAAAACCCTATACCAACTATACCTGAAATCAGTAATGAATCAAAATAATATAAATACCAACTACCTATTCAACAACAAAAGGTAATTATACTGGGAGTATAAAAACAGCCCATGTGTATGTAGGGGCCACAGGGGTGCGAGTGCACACTGGGGAAAGAGGGATAAAAACCAACCCACAATTTATCTGAAATTCCAAATATCCAGTAAAGCTCTAAAAAATAAAACAATTTTTATTAGCACCAAATGTATTTAACAGTAAAACCTGATCTGAATTTATAAGAAGCAACACATAATCTCTATATCCTCTACTTAGTGTGACTATTTAATGTATCGTGCTGCAGAAGCATTAACATGTTTGATCACTGGCTACGGCCCAAAACTATAGCATTGCTCAAGACTCTACCAGGGGTATCATGTAACGTGTCGTATGCATGTATTATTTACCTTTCTGAAACCCGAAATTCCTGAATCCAAAGCACATCTGACCCCAAGGTTCTCAGATGAGAGACTATGAATGGGTCAACTATTACATCAGGATTACAATAGATACAGAATGAAGTTGATAAAAAGAAACAGCTCCAGCCCTGGCTGGCATAGCTCAGTGGATTGAGCTCGGGCTGCGAACCAGGCATCGCAGGTTCGATTCCCAGTCAGGGCACATGCCTAGGTTGCAGGCCATGTCCCCCAGCAACCGCACATTGATGTTTCTCTCTCTCTCTCTCTCTCCCTCCCTCTCCCTTCCCTCTCTAAAAATACATAAAATCTTTAAAAAAAAAAAAAAGAAAGAAACAGCTCCATAAAGCACAGTATTCAGAAATATCACCAAAGTAAACAGCTGAGTTTCACTACCCCTGAGTGAAGCAAATGACCATGGTTCTTCAGTAAGTATATTCTATATCACTGTATTTTTAAGTTACAAAGACTACTTTGCTAAAAATAAAAATTAATTTAAAAGGAAAGGTCTCATCACTATCCTGCTTAAAATCTTCCAGGGCTTCCCAATACAGCGGAAAAATTCCAGACTCCTTTAGGAGACGGTTTTGTGGCACCTACCTCTGTCTCTCTAGCATCATCCCATACCAGTCCCTCTCTACTCTCTTTCTGGAACCCCCAAGCTCTGTCCTGCTAAAGAATTTTTGAGTTAGCTCTACTTCTTCTGGAATGGTCTTCCCCTAGCTGTTTGCAGAGCCGGCCCCTTCTCTTCCTTCAGGTGTCAGCTTATATATGTCATCTCCCCAGAAAAAAGTCTTCCTGGCCATTCAAGTAAGTCCCCAGTTATTCTTTATTTCATCATCCTGAGTCTGAAAACACAAGCGTTTTAAAACTAAAGAACAAAACTACAAATTCCCACTAAAAAGAAACTAGAAAAAACATTTGCAATACATTAGGTAAGTTAATAGTCATCCTTCACATTACAGCTCAAACAAGACTTTTTAGAGGAAAAATTTGACATTCCATGCCCATTAAGAAAAGGCCCCTCTATGATACAGCTTCACAGTATTATATGCCTTTTCTCATAACTGCTATCACACCCTGCCTACTTCTAACAGTGTGGTTCCTTGCCTGATGTCTGCCCTGCCCAGTGGGAGGCAAGCTTTGGGAGCAGGAACTAATTTGATCACTATGGCTCCTCAGCCTCTAATAAAAGACTGACTGGCACATAGAAGACAAATATTTGTTAAGTGAAAGAATCAACAAATAAATCAATAACTAAACATAAAGTACTATTGCAAATAAAATAAAAATCCCACCAGAAAACTACTTCAAAACATTTAAATGGCCAAAAGATGCAGAATACATTCAATCTCGCAAATCAAAGAAACATAATTTAAAACAAGATTCTTGTTGCCCATCCGCCTGGCAAAGATTTAAAAGAATGATGGCGCAGCAGCAGTTCTGTGCCCTGCTCAGTCACACCCTGTGTTCTGTGCGCATCTGCCTCCCCCACGAGGACCGAGAAACCCTTAAGGCTCTCTCCTGCTCACCACTGAACGCACAAACCCAACCAGCCTCCCCTCCACATCCTTCCAGGAAGTCACTACGAAACATATCCCACTTTGCCATGGGTACAGTGCACCCATGTTTTTGTGCACGCTATACACAGGGTTGTTGTACCCATGGTATATAATCACTATACTCATGTATGATGCGTTATTTTTCCCTAAAAATTTTGGGCAAAAAAGTGCTCATTATACACAACAAAATATAGTACCTGTTTCAAACACATAGATTTGTGAATAGTATGTTTTCATAGGGATGCACAAGTAACTATGAACAGGAGATGATGGTGCTGGGATAATCACATATTTACCATTATAGATGGGTTTTGTTTAACATAATAAAAAGCTTTCTCCCCAGAGTACACACCATTGGCTAGGCAGTAGAGAGAGGTAATTATAAAAATAAGGACTCTTATGTAAACTGTAATTTTAAAATTTTTAAAAATAAGTAAAATAAAAATGAGAACTCTTAACTAGCATAAATAAAAACATCATTTTTAAAACTACATGGTAATTTTATTGGATCATTTCTATGGTTGCCTAAAATTTAACACCTTTATAAAATGATAGGTTGCTGGAAGTAGCATGACTTCTAATAAAGCGTATTTCCTCAATTTAATGCTGGTATACATCAAGGCAGAAACAGAAAAGACGACAGCCAGCCTTGAGCACAGCTCCCCAGATGTATACCCACACACTTCTTTCTCCCCGTCCCTGCTACCTACCTGATTTACAAGTTCAGGGATGCCCAGAGCTCTGTCAATTTCTTCTAAGCCTGTGGCATCGGTGTTGCTCAAGAGAGTGTGCAGTTGGTCCAGTAACGCTCTTTCATCATTCTGTCCTTCTATGTTAGAAGGTGGCCCAAGGAGATCATCCAGGGAATTCCTAAGAAGTGGCCTAAAAAGAGACTTGCAATCAATCTCAATGGTGCTTTTCCTCTTCAAAAAAAAAAAAAAAAAAAAAAAAAAAAAACAACAAAAAAAAAAAACCACCACACACATACAATAATCACACGCAATATTTTAATGTGCAAAAATAACTTAAACACTGTAAACATAAATAATGAACTAGGTAACAGAATCTAGCAAATGGTATCAACTTAAATTTAAGGCCCACAATTTAAACTCACCAGGCCATCTTCTGGTGGGAACTGCCCTGCCTGGTATCAGAAGCTGTAACCCCCACCTAGGCCAAGGCTGAGGGAACGACCTTGGAAGCGTAAGCCGCCAAGAAGACAAAAGCTTATCTCCCTGGCAGGAGCGTCACTTCTGCTCCTTTTACTTCACCCTGCCTGAACCCCAATGCTTGGTCGGTTAGCCAATGACAGGTAAGATTCCCCAAGGGGAGGGACGACCTAAGACAAGCACGATCACGTGGGAGGCCCCCAAGAAAGGACTTTGGGGACTACGGCAAAAGGGGTGATGGACCCTCACCCCTCGGCTTTGACAAAGCCTGAGTGCTCATTCCATCCAGGAGAAAATATCCTTATCTCTTGGTTGCCTTAGTTCCCCTTGCTCCACCTAAGCCTGAAACAATGACAGGGTGAAGCAGCCCTGTACTAGAAAGGGTGGGTTCCCTGGGTGATCAGGCCTAAGAAAGAATATGTAAAATCCTGTGAAACCTGCTTTGTTTAGAATGCTCTTGGTTGAATGGGAAGGGTCCAAAAAGGAAGTAAGTTTGTTCCTCAAAGTTTTACAGCTCTTTGACCCTAACTCAAAGTAGGCTCTCAGAGTTCCTTGTTATTTGATCCTTACTTCCCTACAATGAGCTTTACCTGAAATCTTGTGCAAACGAACCCAATAAAAACCCTGCTGGGACAGGAGAATGCACGCCCTCCCCCAGAGAGGGTGGCCAAAGCGCTCTCCACTTGGAGAGTGGCCCCTCCATCCCTACTTCTCCACAGAAAATTGCCTGTTTCTGTGTATGTTCATTTCTCGTGTGTCGACGAGCCATCCGAAGCGTTCCGCGGTCACTGCTGGTCAGTGATCGCGCATCAATCTTCAACCACCATATTTAGCTTAGGCCTCACCTCTCCCACCACCAAAATCTAAGTGCTAGACCCCTAGGTATCTGAAGCATAGCAGACAAGGAGGGGTGCAATTTTCAAGATCCTATAAGACTAGAGGTGGTAACAGTCAAGCAAGTTGAGAGGAAAATTTAAAAAAAAAGAAAACAGGAAAAGGACAGCAAAGTTGCACTATGAATGAACTAAGCCTCAGAATCTCCCAAAATAACTTTTTGTTACGCTTGGCCCAGAGCTCATGTACTGGTGAGCACAATACAAACTCTAAACGCCCACAGCAAGGTGCCCCAGCTCTCCAGCACATGACAAAGGCATGGAGCTAGACATTTCTCCTAACTCAGAAAAACCCAGTGATGAAACTGTTTGTTCTCTACTGGGTAGAGAAGCACTCATGTTAACAAATTCATGTGATCTTATCACTGACTACTCAGTAGATCAATTCATTTTTTCTTAGCTTAATTTATTATAGCATTCAAGTTAGAACTGACATTGACAGGCAGCCACCTCCATGCAGATGACTTACTGGCCAGGCTAAAGAAAAATGAAACATAAACATAATCCACAATCGTTCTTTTACAAAAAAAGAGTGCTATAGTTCACCATCACCAACATCCCTGAAATCTCTTTTAAAAAATGGTTAAAGACTTCTCCAATCCTTAAAAATTAACTTTCCATAAAAACTAGACTTATCTTCTGAACACCATTTATCTTGTAAAAATGGTACAAATTTACCCCCTCCTCCCAGAGGAGGATTATTACATTGAGAGACAGCTACCTCGGAGAGAGGCTCTCAGGTCTGACCAGTCAGGGGTCCTGGCAGCTGAACAACGCAGCTCCGTTTCCTCCCTCTCCTGTGAGAGCCACCATCACAGCCTCACCTCAGCCTTGTTTTCACATACAATTATCCAAGCAATGCTGAGATGCCCACGAAGTACCTAATTTCAGAGAGTTTTTCTCGTTCTCTTTCAGGTCTGTTCCTGTGCTCTGATCCTTTTCTGGATAATCCAACACTAACATTTTCTACAGAGCCACATAATAAACCCCCACCTATTTTGAGCCCCATGAAGGCTTTGTTCCATGGACAACATGCCATCTGGCCAGGAACCCGGTTGGTTAGATGGTGCTGCTTGGCCATAAGGACCGACACCCATTCCCATGGGAATTTCACCAGGCCCTGGGGGAACAAGAAAGAATAAATTTTAAAATAATCCAATAGCAAAAATTACCCCCACAACATCTAATTTTCTTTTGCTATGAAGGGGATGCTTACGAATTTGAAGCATCTGCTGCTGCTGCTGCTGCTGCTGCAACATTGGTCTTGCACCTGGAATGCTATTGGACCGAAGAGGCAAGGTGGGCATCGAGCCACCCAACGTAGGTCTGGGTAAAGAAGCGCTATAATCCACTCCTGGTCTTCCCATGGAGGGCGAGCTCATAGGTTCCATTCGTCCGGCCTTTGAGTTTGGTAAGCCCCAGTCTCCCACAGAAGGAGCCTGATTCACAGTCACATTTCTGTTTGGTCCGCCTACAACAGGTAGAAATGGTTGGGTCTTCTCCACAGTATGATGAAATCTCTCTTGTATCATACAGGTACAGTCATTTATATACAACATCAGCCATGACAAAAAAAAAGTGCTTTGTCATCCTAAGAATAATTTCTTATGGGCTACTATGTATTCATTACAGGTTAGAAAATGTCTGAGACCAAAAGCCTCCTTAAGAGTTTAAATAACCAAGACACAGAATAAATGAAGCAAATAATTATGAAAGAAACATTATGCTACTTTTATTCAAAAACCTACTGCATGAACCAAGTTCTTTAAATGGCTTTAAGTGTTAAATTTGTTTTTCCCAAAAGAGAATTTTATTCACAAATACTAATTAGAAATAACATACCCATATTTGAGCCGTAATTTTCCTGACTACCCATCATTCTTGGATCCCCAGCCAACACAGGCTGCTTTGGTAACATGGGGAAAGAGCTGATATTCTTCACCGGAGGACTTGAGCCGACGGAAACAGGGCCATCCAGAGACACTGCTCGGTTATACGGAGGCCGAGCAGGCTGCACAGACTGTGGACTCCTCAACCCTGTTGAAAACACAGAAGCATAATACATGCAGATATCCTCTGATGATTCAGTACTTAAATAATCAAGTAAAAGGCATAAATGCTAATACCACCCACCCAAGAATGTCTTTCTTACTAAAACACTATCTTCCTTTACAACATAAACACTAAGTACCAAAAAAAAAACAAAAAAAAAAACAAAAAACACCCAACCTCATATTCCAAACAAAGTAGAAACAAGTCTCAGTGTTGGCTGAAGTAATGGGCAATGACTTATAGCCTGATGTGGTCATTCCTATTCTGCTTCACTTAATATTGAAAATGTTACCAATGTTTCAAACTCCTGAAGGTTCTTCCCATATGCCTACTTATTAAATGGCTTCTGTTTAAAATTTTACAATTAAGTATAACCAGATATATTGCCTTCTACTCAAACAAGAAATAAACCATTCAGATAATTGTGAATTACTGTTTTTCAACTTATATAATGTATCTTTATTAAACTGATAGACAAGGAAAGACAAGGCTATAGAAGAGGCTAGGTAAGAACTGGCAAACACCAAAGAAGAAAAGTCTCATATGAAATGACAAGACTCTGTGAGTGTCAAAGGACAGGTTTTAAGCTACAGTTGTGGCTGCCTTCTACTCCAATTCTCTGTGCCTGGAGAGATAACATGGCCTCATAGCTACTACTCATCTGGACCAATCAAAGATTAACATTTTCTTGTAAATGCTGTGACTACTACTAACATCATTAGTTAGAAACGGGAAATTTTTTAAAAGTAGGAAAATGTCCCACAAGTTGTTCTAAAACACACGATTATAAATTAGAGTAAGAAACTGAGAGGCAGAATATGCATTTTGATGTCCTATATGCCAGCTGGACCCTTATTCTTTTTTTTTTTTTTTAAGATTTTATTTATTTATTTTAGAGAGGGAAGGGAGGGGGGGAAAGAGAGAGAGAAACATCAGTGTGCAGTTGCTGGGGGACATGGCCTGCAACCTAGGCATGTGCCCTGACTGGGAATCGAACCTGTGATGCCTGGTTCGCAGCCCACGCTCAATCCACTGAGCTACACCAGCCAGGGCTTGGACCCTTATTCTTAATGTTACAGTACATGCAAGTATACAGAAAAGTCTAAAAGACAGCAAGAATAAAACTCAATCTTTCTTACCCAAAGAATTAGTTCCATGAAGCACCTGTTGCTTGGTTCCCAAATTACTACCATTTGTGGACATGGAATTATTGTAAAAGTCAGAACTAGTCAGATCTCCAAGAATAGCATCTAGGTTATCCAAATCTCCAGATCCCTGCAAATAAAATTTTAAAAATTAACCTGTGTGCATGACTGATAAGTATCTGAAATAATTCCCTGCTTAAAGGCTGGCTAATTATGACCCCACCTTGTCTTCTTCCTTGAAAGAACAGTTCAAACTACTAAGATAAATCCCTGGGTTTAGAAGTGCTTTCTAAGGAACATTTCCCTAATTTACATTAGATGTTTAATTCTCCAACTGTAGGATATTTTCCAGCTAACATTAATCAGAATCATTAGCAGACAGAGATGTCTGCATCCATACATAATTTCTGAAAACAAGTACGATTAATACTAAAAGCAACAAGCAGATGTTCAATATGATATTCATAGGCATGCTTTAAAATCAATAAATTGGCCTTTGATCAATACATTTAGAGAACATTAGCTTAAACAAAGTTAAACACACATCCCAACAGTGAGACTCCTCCAAGACTTTAATTTTCTCAAGCACATATTAATGTCTCCTAGAAGTGCTCCTCAAGCAAAATTTGGAAAGTGCTTATAAAGAATGTGATTGTATACATAAAAAATGATTTTAGATAAAAATCAAAACGCCACTGCTTAATACAAAAGTCCCCCCTCAACAAGTTTCTTTCTACCATACCCTTAATGACCTCATCTGCTCATTCCAACAATAAACACACCCATGAGAAATTCCAAATTGGCTACTAACGAGTCACAGTCACACATTAAAGCACATACATGTGATATTTCAAAATTGCATCATAATACGCTTTACTGATGCCCCTGAAAATCACAAAGAAATGACAGCTCAAGATTAACTTCCATTATATAAATCTAAAACAGAAGATAAGAATTTATGTAAAAAACATTGTCTAACAACAGAAATGCAATGATGAAACAATGACTAAGCTGGAATGCAGAGAACAGATTACCTCTTCATTTGCTTCTGTCTTAACTTTAGTGTCCTTCTCTTGACTCGAGCTGGGGACAGTGGAGCTGCTGCACTGACTCAGCTTGTTGTCCACTCCCTCCACCTTGGGTTGCAGTTCTTTAGAGAGCGGGTCACTGGGGTCATCCCGGTCCAGCAGGTATCTAAGTAGGGCATTATTTTCCTTCTTCTTAGGACTCAGTTGCTCCTGCTTGACGTTACCTTCCACACAAAATGTTGTACTACTAGTGTCTTTCCCAGTGGCTTCTGCAGTAATCTTGGCTACTTCGGCTGGTGAGTTCCCATTCTGCAGCAACTTGTGCAAAATCCGGTGCTTCTCTTGTAGCAGTGACCCATGCATATTGGATGTGGAGGACACTCCAGATGTTGAGGAGGAGACCCCAGAGGGGCTGGTGACACTAATGGAAGAGTCTTTACAACTTGAATCCAGGGGGGAGTTGGTCAAAGAGGAATGACCCCGCTCATCAGAAGAACAGGTAAGTAACTGCAGTAATTTTTTATGGCCTTTGCTCTCCAGAGGACCCCGTTGATTCTCTGACCCTTCGACAGTGCTCTCCTTACTGTCTTTGTCACTGAGGTGATCCCTGCTATTCGACTGACACACTGAACTCTCCACTGGATTCTGGTCACAATACAAGCCTAAGGGACTCTTCGAGTCCTGACTGTTCACTTTATTTGGTTGAGTTATATTCATATTGGGAGAACTGTCCAATTTGGGGCCTGGTGAAGACAGAGTAGATAACAGCGATGTCCCCACGCCCTCACTGATAGCTTGAAGGGCACTGAGAGAGCTGCTGGAAAAGCTGTGGCTCCCTGTGTTGCCAGAAGATCCCATCGGGGAGTGCACACCTGAATGTGGAGAAAAATGAGGAAAAGAATTAGATTACTAAACGCTGTAACAAAAGAGCACTGAATTCTTCAGAGTTTCTATTATAAAATGAATTCACTTCACAAGAATTACAGTGGTATGGAAAGGAAAGAATACGAAAAAAGAAAACACCACCAGAAGAAATACCTGCAACAGGAGAAAACTGATGTGAGGCCATCTTCGGACTCCCGCGATTACGAGGAGAAATCATGATACTCTGCTGGTTGGAGCCAAGACCAGGACTCCCGTGGGGGGGGCTGCTCATGCTGAGACCATAGCTGTTGTTCTGGTAGGAAGGCGGTGACTGCATGGCCGGCCCAGGGTTCACTGAAGCCAGGTTACCGGAAGCCCCATATCTAGCTCCACTCATGTGCGCTGTGGTGCTGGGGTCAGCCAAGCCATATGTCCTGCTACTCAGCATCTGTAATCCTTGGTTTGGTGACATACTCATGCCACCTACTGAACTATTACATCCAGCCGCTGGAGGTCTAATGCCTTGTCCAACAGGATTTGGGTTTGGTCTGTACCCATTCTGTTCCCTGCAGACAAAGAAAAAAAATTATAGGAATGCATTAAAGCCCTGAATCAGAATTTTTAAAAAGGATGAAGTGCCTAGGAGTTTAACTCCTTAGGCATCATTCTGATACCAAGTAACAATTCCAATCTAGATACTGATCAATTATTAGCCCAATAACATACTTTTAATAAGCCACAAAATCTAAATGAGTGATGCCACCACAGTACTGTGAATGGCCAAAAGCTGTGTTAACTGGAATCCCGCCCAGCAGGGCTTTACTAGAGTTAATGTCTATCCAGGGGGTTACCCAGGAGGTGGCTGCCAACTACTCAAGATAATCAGAGTGAACTTTGTGTTGTTATCATTAGCAACAGCAACAGTAACTATTCTCAGTCTACCTTCAAATTTTAAATTCAATCCTTAAAGCAACGTGATATATCACTAGAAATGAAAAGCAACAGAGGCAGTCAGATTTTATATGCTCTTTTATCCAATAGCCTTCCCATTTCCAAGATTTCCCAGGAATTAATGAAGAAATACTCATTTTCACATAAAAATATAACCTTAAAGAAAACATATTGTAATCCAGGAATCTAAACTCACTTTGGCAAATCCAACATCCTTTTTGCTTTTAGTCTTGCTAAATTCCTTTTACTCTAATAACAAAGCACCCTGCGAACACCGCGGCACTGAAGATGAGAACGCCCAGGAACTTATCATTACCTCTGAAGAAAGTGGGTGGAGACGAAGCCATGCCGATCATTAGTTACCGGATTTCGGAAGAGTTTGCTTTTTGTCTGTGCCGTCACTATAGTCCCATCAGCCAAAGAGAATCGATACACTGGAGTTTCTGCATGGCCGTGAATATAAGCTGTTGGGGAAAATATCCCATTACTAATAGCTACAATTGCAAACAGATACATATAGGAGGGAAAAGAAATACATTTCAAATGTAACATTTTCAAAATCCAGTGAAAGATTGGACCTGCACCAAAATTATGAACAGGCTAAACTAAATGCTCAAGATTCATTTTCCTACCCTCCACATACCAAACATCGAATACAGTCATGTATAAAATCACTGCTTTACAGCACACCAAACACGACAATGAACAGTATCAAGAATTGACCTTAAAATTCTTTACCTTCTTGATAGTGACGTTTTTGGGACCATGACTGCCCATCATTAAGACTAAAAAATCTCTGGATACACCTTCGGATTATATCTTCAAAGCCGGGCCTCATAGAGGATCTCAGTGAATTTGTATCTATGTTGACAAGTTTCCCTATTAAATAGAAAATAAAAATTTAAATCCAACCTGCAAGTATTTACATGTTGCACACTGCATGGCTTAGCACTAAAAAATAAAATACACTAAATCTTTGTTCTACCTTCTCTGATCCAAATTTCTGCTACATCCAGAGCTTTCCTCTTGAAGGGCAGAGTCCTAGAGGAAACTCTTAAATTAAATATTTTGCTATATAGGCTGTAAGAGTGTATAACACAATTCCTTTTACTTTCTTAATGTACAGAAAATATGTCCAAATAACCTGAGGTTCATTTGCACTTAAAAGAAAAAGAAACAATAACAATAAAATTGTTCATACCTGAAGACTCTGCCTGCGAAACTATGAAGCAAAAGAAAATACCTGCCTAAACAGCTGGCACGAACACTTCTCCCCATCTCAGAGGTGACTGCATTTGTCAGACACTTAAAATCTAAACTAGGAGGGTTACCCATTAAAGGCCACAAATCTGGAAGTTTCTGACTTTTGCTTAACATCAAACACACTGAAGAAACAAAATACATATGACTCAAAAATGCTGTAAAATTAAAGTAGGTTTCATGAAGACAGTCCTTAAAAATTGGCTAGGCCTTCTCGAGTTCTGAGCAGTACCAGGCAGATTGCAAGAAAAAAACTCCTTACCCAAAGTAGCCCCCCCCCCCAAAAAAAGCCAAGAATAAAAGTGGCTGATCCATTTTCAAAAAATAATTGGTATGACATGAAAGCACCAGCTTTGTTCAACACAAGAAATACTGGGCAAACACTAATCACAAGGACTCAAGGAACCAAAATTGCCTCCAATGATCTTAAGAGTTGTCCTACTGCGGTGAGCCTTGCTGATCTACAGAATATTTAAATTGCATTTAAAAAATGCAAAATAATTAGTGACAATGTCCAGGGCAAAACTGTGTGATCAACACCAACGACACGGATTTCTGTGACAACAATGCAACATGGTTAAAAAAAAAAAAAGTGAGACTATGACTAAAGCTCATGTTGATGTCAAGTCTATTAATGATTGTTTTTCTGTTCTGCAGAGACGGTACTAAAAAAAATGCAACACTCAGATCCAAACAATTGCTTATGCTCAGTACCAAAAGGTCCACCAAACCTGCCCTGGCTGGCGTAGCTCAGTGGATTGAGTGCGGGCTGCGAACCAAAGCATCGCAGGTTCAATTCCCACTCAGGGCACATGCCTGGGTTGCAGGCCACGGCCCCCAGCAACCGCGCATTGATGTTTCTCTCTCTCTCTCTCTTTCTCTCTCCCTTCCCTCTCTAAAAATAAATAAATAGAATCTTAAAAAACAAAAAAGGTCCACCAAACCCAAAAGATGATGGAAATCATGACACAAGATTAAAGAAGTAGTCAATAACTTGGTTCCTGACAGCATGGAAAAGATGTACAAAGGTTTGCCCATCTATTTATCCTCTCCATGATATTTTTGCAAGTAAAGATGAAGAAAATCAAGTTTGGATTGGAAAAACTAATGGAGATTCACAGCTAAAGATAGTTCTGGAAAAGCTAAAAAGGCACTAACGCTGGATAAGCTGATGAATATGAGCCACTTTGTCCGAGAATCTGTTTAAAATTCAGATCTTTAATGATGACAAATAAAAATCTTATTAATGGAGGAAAAATGACTAGGTAGAAGAGACAAATGCACTTCAGAAAGAGTAAAACACTTGTGTGCTCTGCCAAGAACTAGAATGATCCATCCTCAACCACCTCCCCTGAACTTAGCCCTGAAAGCCACATGACAAACACAAAATAGATGCTCAGAAAAAAATCATTAAACACATGAGGGACAGAGGATAAAATCTCTCCAGAGGCCAAAAACAGTACTGTGTTGAGAGCAAACCTCCCAAAAGAACGGATAGCAACCGCAAGGTACCAACTGTACCTGTAGTAAGATGGCTCTCAGATGCTAACCAGACTAAAGTATTTGATTTTTTCTTGCTTGGTAACTTCTAACTTTTATCATTAATGTATTGCTTCTGTACTAAGGGAAGATACTGATGAGAAGTTTTGTTTTGTTTTTAATTTTTATTTATTTATTTTTAGAGAGGGAAGGGAGAGGGAGGGAGAGAGAGAGAGAGTAACATCAATGTGCGGTTGCTGGGGGACATGGCCTGCAACCCAGGCATGTGCCCTGACTGGGAATTGAACCTGCGATGCTTTGGTTCGCAGCCCGCACTCAATCCACTGATCTACGCCAGCCAGGGTGATGAGAAGTTTTAAAGGTTCTACTCACTAAACTGGTAAGGTAAAGATGTGTTATTTAGTATTTCCAGTAAAGGTAAAGTACTGTTATCTAGGGAGAAAATTCAGACTGACAAATCATAACAGATGCAAGAAACAAACATTCTAAAAGGATAATACATAAAAATTGTTGTCCTAAGGTTTGATTATTTCAAGGTAAGACAAAATTTTCAAATAGAAAGAATATGCATCAGTATAAACAGATTAAGAATTTAGAATACAGGTAACTTTTTTGCTTTTTCTGTATCTGTGAAAATTAATCTCAAGCAGCCTCCAGATAAGTAACTGAGCCTGGCATAAAATAGTTGATGATTGTGAAAATGGCTATTTTTAACAGTGTACATATCATTATTATATGTGTGTGTACATATATACATATATAAAGACATATAAAAACAACTATAGTTTTGTTATGTTTATTTAAACCTACTACATGTTATCCAATTATTGAAGGTGCACGTGGTGGACACTAAGCAAACAGTTCATGCTCTGAGATCAGGCAGACCGTCTGCAAATTCCCTTATTAGCCACAACCTTGGACAAGTAACACAACCTCTCCATCACCAGACCTGTTTCCTCATCCCTGAGATGCATCATATATGATAAACCCTTGGCATCACCACTTAGGTTTAAAGGATCATAAGACTGACACTGAAGGTGAATACAGAAATACGCTGCCACTGTGCTTAATTTCATCATTGTGCCTTATCAACTGCGTTGGCTTCAATTCTTTACTCCTGTGGTGGAAAAAAAGGGCAGTCCAAGATTGAAGTTCATGTGGACGTCAAGAATTACTCCCAGTAATTCTCATTAAAATTATCCATATCTTTGAAAATTTCTTTATGAAAAATGGGTTTGAAGTTAGAGAAAAAAATATCAATCTCTGATTTGAAATGCTATTTGGAAAGAACACCAGGTGTTCTCTCAAATGCCAAGGGTTTTATTGAATCTCTCTCAGGCCTGTGTAAGAAATAGAAGAAATAATCTATGCAAAGCATTTATTACAGTGGATGTAGCCTGTCAACGCAATCTACAGAAATTAAAGTTAACCTTTCTAAGAATTTTCTAAATGAGCAAAATGCATATACACGAAGTTTTTACCTGAAAGATCATGCCTCGTGATAAAGCTCTCAGGGTTGGACGGGAATGCTCTTTCTCCCGTAGTAATGCGGCGTGCCACACAGATCATACAGGACTGCAAATCTACGACAAAAACTTACCAGAGTAAGAAATCTATAGAGCTGTGAAATACATCTATTCAATATATAAGGGCATGAAATTCAGTAAGCACTATAACAATGGAATTTACAAAACTGTAAGTTTGACTGCTATTGATCTGATAAAAGATAAACATCATATACACATGATCACTCTTACCTTCCCCCTCTTCCATCATAGCTCGTGGCTGAGACAGGGCAAAGCACTGCATGGTTTCGTATCTCTGGCGCATTTCAGAACTAGTGTTTATGTCTTCCAGAATATCATGTGGTGTTTTCATCAACATACGGCAATTAAACGTATGGCTTTTTTGTCTCTGTGTCTCATTTGTCCAGGCAACTCCATTAACTTTGGAAAATAAATTGAAAGGAGTTTTTTAAAAGAATGGCAATTCAGTCCATGACCATCATCAAAAACTCAAGCTATATTTCCTCACTAGTTTTCCATAGCAATGTCTACACTAACATTGCAAGGTGGCAATACAGTAGAGTTCCCCTTCATCCACAGTTTCAGTTGCCTATGGCTGACCATGGTCCAAAACTATTAAATGAAAACTTCCGGAAATAAACAATTCATAAGTTTTAAACTGTGTGTCTTCCCACCCCACCCTGCCTGGGACCTGAGCCATCCCTCCATCCTGCATAGCCATGCCGGACGTTCTACCCACCTGATGGTCACTTCACGGCTCTGTCGGTTATCAGATCAAGTGGCTCAGTAGCAGTACTTGCGTTCAAGTAACCCTTCCTCTACTTAGTAACGGCCCCACAATGCGAGAGCAGTGACAATGACAATTTGGATATGCCAAAGAGAAGATATAAAATGCTTCCTTGCCCTCACCAGTGTGACTCAGTTGGTTGAAGCATCAGCCCGAAGACCAAAAAGGTCATGGCTTCGATTCCCAGTCAGGGAACATACCCAAGTTGCAGGTTCGATCCCCAGCCAGGGCACATACAAGAAGGCAACCAGTCAATGCTTCTGTTTCACATCTCAAGCTCTGTCTCTCCCTCTCCCTCTCCCCCATCTTCTCTCTCTAAAAGCAATTTTAAAAAAAAGTCCTTGGGTGAGGATAAAAAATAATAAAATAGAATGCTTCCTTTAAGTGAAAAAGGCATGTGTGCATGTATAGAAAGAAAGCAAAGTATATATAAGATTTGGTACTATCCAGTTTCAGGCATCCACTGGGGCCCTGAAACATTTCCCCAGAGAATCAGGGGAGACTACTGTACATGAAACACTGAAATAATCTCAACTGAAATGGAACTCTCACTGTGTATTTTGGCCATATGACATGCATACCATATTCTAAATTCACGAAGGTAATATCTGAAAATTTTGCTATTAAGCATTTGCCTTTCTATGCAAATTTAATCACTTGGCTTCCTAAAAGGTACTTTCAAGTTTCTAAGACATGAAAAAATTTTTTCAACTTATTCAGAAAATGTACATTGAAGGCCTACCTGTAGATTTTGGTAAGTTTTTAAGGAAATCCTTTCTGTCTTCTTCATGCAAGATATTGTAGACACTTGTGTTAACCAGATCTTCTTGCTTATATTGCAGGTACTGTGTGACATTTTCTGACACAAATACAATGTTTCCATCGCGATTCACCACGAACAGGAAACCATCCAATGCCTATAGTAGGATATGTTAATACTGGATATTATAGACTGCACTATATCCCTAAAAAAATTCACATGTTGAAACCCCTAACCCTCAATGAAGACAAGGCTTTCAGGAGGTAATTATGGTTAAATGAAATCATAAGGGTAGGACTCTAAACCAGTATGGCTGGTATCCTTACAAGGAGGAAGGGGCAGGGGAGAGGGAGACAGAGAAAGAAAGATACACACACACACACACACACACACAGGGATATACACCCATGAAGACAGTGAGAAGGCAGCCATCTACACAAACCAAGGAGAAAGGTCTCAGAGGGGAAAAAAAGAAAAACAAGCCTGCTCACACCTTGATCTTGGACTTTCAACCTCCAAAATTATAAGAAATAAATTTCTGCTGTTTAACCCACCCAATCTGTAGTATTTTATTATGGCAGCCTTAGCAGACTAAAACACCAGCCTTGGTACTAAGTAAAATTTTAAAAAGCTACTGTTGATGTAACATTAACTGCAAACAACTATCAGGCACCAATTCTACTAACCTTAGCACCATTATTACTACAGGAATCTATAAAAAATAAAAAGACAGCCCTGGCCGGGTAGCTCAGCTGACTGGAGCATCATCCCGTACACCAAAAGGTTGTGGGTTTGATTCCTAGTCAAGGAACATACCTAGGTTGTGGGTTCAATCCCCAGTTGGGGCACATATGAGAGGCAACCGATGTTTCTCACTTCGGTGTTTCTCTCTCACATTGATATTTCTCTGTTTCTTTCTTCCTCTCTCTCTCTCCCACCACTTCCCACCCCACACCCTATCCCCTCCTTCTAAAATCAATAAACATAACCTCAGGTGAGGATTTAAAAAAATAAAGAAGGACAATTTCAAAAAATAAAGACAAATCTGTCAACATAAAATCAATTAATGTCTAACCTGATTTTTGAAGAAGTATGTCTTGAACGCTTTTAAAAAAATAAAAAACAATCACCCTTAGCACCTCCCATTGGTCCATTTGATACCAAGTCAAGCTACAGGAACTACACTGCTCCTTAATGAGAATTTACAAGAGAAGGCGGATCAACAAAAAAGTAGCTGGAAAAACTAGGTGAAACAAAAAGTTGAAAAGTGAACTTTATGAAGGGCTTCAGGCCCTGACTTCAAGTAAGAGAAACATTACGTAAGTACTATAAGGTAATCATATCTATTTAAGACAATCACTTAGAAAACAGTGCATACTATGTCTTAAAAATTCCTGCCAGAAGGGAGGATGGTCAGTGAAGAAGGTGAAGGAATTGAGAAGTACAGACTGGTAGTTACAAAATAGTTATGGGGATGTAAGTACAGCATAGGAAATATAGTCAACAATATTGTAGTAACTGTATGGTGCCAGGTGGGTAATATTGGGGGGACATTTTGTAAAGTATATTGTCTAACCACTATGCTATACACATGAAACTAATACAAAATAATACCGAATGTAAACTGTAATTGAAGTTTCTTTTAAAAATCTAAAATTCCTCAAGAATATGAAACTGTAGTATGCTTATGATCAATCACGCAAAAAACACAGAGTCTGAGATAAAAAGTACCCGAATATTACCTTTGACATTATGTGTTACCTTTCCTCTCCTGTTCGCTTTCCCAGTCTGCAACTACATTTTATAAGGGGCACTCTCTCCCCCCACGAACCTCCTGAGTTACGTATTTTGTAAAAATAAGAGTATTGTATCATCATATTCAAAATACTGAGTTCTATCTCATAAAAAGAAATGTCTTTTCGTTCTCATGACCTAACCAAAATTTCAACAATTTTTTTTAGAAATCAACACAGCTTACAGGATAGCTAAAGCCATATACTTGCCTGAAGTAAAAGTGGTCCTAAGGAGTCTTTATCAATAACCCCTTGTCCTGTAGAAGATACATCAGCTTTCTGAACATCATCATCATTGGAAATAGCTTTTCCTAAAAAGACAGAAAGCAGTACTACAAATACCACATATACCAGTGACGGATTAAATTCACCTTCAAATAGTCCCCAGAACAGACAGAGAAACGCACACATGCATGCCTATGCACATACACAATTATTCCCTTATCAGGAAATAGTATTTCCTGATTAAGACAGTGCCATAATTTTTAAATGTTAAAATTAAACTTCAGAGTTACCCAGGAGGGCAGAACATAAAAATACCCTAAATATTCTTTCACTGCTAAATGTACTACTGTCCCACGGCTTCCTGGAAAAGAACTAACATTTGATATGGTGAGCAACACTGGCCTTCTCTTTCAATCCTCCTCGATAACAGTTTCCTAAAGAGTAAAGCTGGTCAACTCATTTGTCCAGGTCCCACAGAAGCTAGCCTCAATTAGTAGTAGCCCCCACCTAAGCAACAAGGTAGCAAAAAGACAAATGTAAATACAGTTAACAAGTTCCTTCTAAAAGACTTGAGTCTTTTTCTTACTTTGTATTACCTTGTTCTTTTATTTGTCGAATCTGTCTTACTGTTTCCTTTAAAATTGCACACTTATCTGGTTTGACATTGAAATTGTCAATATCACTAAGATTAGCAGATATCAGTTCAGCCAGTTCTTCAATATATTTACTCTCCTGCTCCCGTCTCCACTTTTCACCACTGCAGGTAAGACTACGAAGAGGAGGGGTGGGGGGAAACCATGAATACGTCTATCACAAAAGAGTGGCAGGCAGAATCAGTCCCTACACAACACCATTATCTTCATATGTAAATAAACTAAATTCAGCCAATAAAAACTATGAAAACATTGTCTCAGAGAGGTAGTACAGTACAGCAGAAATTCATGTAAACCTAAATTCACACAGTGGCCTTGGGCAGAGTTAATCTCAATTTCATCATCTGGAAACTGGGGTAAGTATTAATAATGAAGTTTCATTACGAACTATAGATTGTATTTTGCAACTATCACATTAAAATTCAAATTATATTAACCTTGGCAAATACTAAAATGGCTAGAGTATCACTGCATAAAATACAGTATTTTATTTGTTTTTTAATCTTCTAACTTCATTCAGGAAAAGAATAATTAAGCCTCACAAATGCCAAAATATAAACTTAAAACATGTTCTTAAATATTAAAAATCCTTATTTATAATAATCTTGGTTATCTATTCCTAATTCCTACCTCTTTTGTTGAGAAATGCTTCTTACAGCACCATGCTATTAGTATAATATTCTCACTTCTATCTAAATCTAAATCAGCAATAAAGCTTCAATTACATCATAAAGATGTCCATATCATCACTGTATCCCTCTACTTACACAAAGCAAAACAACAGTATTTAAAGAAAGACAAAAACAAACATATAAAAATTTCCCAGAGAATTTAAATAACAAAGTTGGAATGTTATCTTTAAACCAAAAAAATAAGGGCAAGGGGGAGGAGACCTTGGTGAAACAGCAGAAAACAAACTGCCTACCCTTGTCCTGGGGTATCACATGGCAATTTGCGTTTCCGTGAATCGGGCACCAGTGGATCCAAGGGGTTTTCTCCTAATCCACTCATTATGAATGTACATCAGCAACTAAAAGAGAGTAAGATAAAAACATTATAAAATATCTGTGACTCTATAAAGGTACTACATGCCTAAATGACTCATATCATGTAATTCAGAACTACTTTCCCTAACTGGTTAGATAATTCTCAATATTCTTTATAACATGAGTATTCTGAAGACACCCTCAGAGTTTGTATTCCAGTCTGATTATACAGAACATCCAACCCCAAGACAGAAATGTTCCTCAAGTGCTACTAAAAATGTGGACACTGAACAGCTCACAAAGAATTAGTCATCTTCTCCCTATTTACTTAAAAAGACAAAGAGACCACCAACTCTTTGATTGATAAAACCCTAATTTTATTTATACCCAAGTAAGCACAAATAAGGGCTCATCATTTGGTAAGAAGTGTTCAAGATAAAAGTCTAAATCATTTCAGATTATTTTCAAGGCAGCACATTTTTTCTTTATATCATTTCATTAATATTTATCATCCAATATGTTTTTCTCATGTTACTTCAAAATAAACCAAGACTGGTAAATAACATGTAAACTCTGCTATGTTCTACTTAGGCGTACAATAATGAAACTCCAGGTGAAAGGAGGGGTTTTGAAAAGATCCATAAGCAACAATTATTTTAATATTAACTGATGGAAATATAATATGCTTTGATTAAAGTTTCACTAATAAAGAAAATAAATGTAAGGTATTTCTTGTTGAAAAAAGACAGATTTTAACACTGAGGAGCTCATAATTTTAAGACATCAACTAAACCTACTAAACTTTCACTTAGAGTTTCATTTGTCCTAAACTCTTGTTTAGGAAAGCAGTCATTATTTTAAAGAATTCCAGGTCAACCAAGAAGTTCAAACATTCCAAACTATGTTCTTAACATGTTATAATGCATCTGCATTCCATCTACATTCTGAGACATACATTAAGGGACATAACTTTCCACTAGGTGGCACAACACTACCAAGAAGGGAAATGAAATAAAAATGTCAAATTTCATACATGATGATGATCAAACTTAAAATACATAGCTTTGAAAAAAATCAAAATCACACAATCAGTAATCAGGAGTTCTAGATTACGCCACTGTCTAAACAGATGCTATAGGTATGAAATAAATACGAACAAAATTTATTCTATCTGTAATTTTGATAGTAAAATATAAAGGCTGAAATACTGAGATGTTTTCACACTTGGTGTTTTTCTTCCCTCACAACATAAGTTAAAATAAAGAAGAGAAAAAGAAGTAGAAATAACTGATTAATAGTGCCTTAATGTTATGATTTTAAAGCATACTCAGAATGCAAATCAATCATAGGACAGTCTCAAGCTCCTGACACAGAAAATTACTATAGTAGACTTTTCATCGAATCAGAACCCAAAGGCCCAAAATGTGTTCGATATGAACTCAACTGTGCAGACCTTTGAGCCATTTTTACAATTATATTCTTTATGTGAAATATTTCTACTGAAGTGTTCTATGCTACACCACTTAAATATATGAATAGGAAAACACACATTAACTTTACAGTCACCCCTCAGTATGCATGCAGATGGATTCCAGGGCCCCCCTCAGACACCAAACTCCATGGATGTTCAAGTCCCTTATATGAAATGGCATAGAACAGTGCCAACAGTCTGCATCCACAGATTCCCAACCACGGATCAAAAATACTGCGGGATAGAAAGCTCACAGATACAGAGGGCCAACTATAACGTTAAGCAAGGTACTCTCTGCAATTACTTCAAGTACAGAATAGTTGAAATTTAGAATAACTTTCAATGCTATCAATATAATTTTACCTGTGTCTATATAATTGGAAAAAAATTAGAAGTAGATCCATGATAAATCAGATTTTACACAAGCAAGAATCTTATAGCAACTGAACAGAATTTCTTATATATAAAAACTGTAGGCCTTTCCTATATGAAACAACCAAGCTATGGTACATGTTTAAGCTTAGACATGAACAAAATAAAACAAACTGCTAGAAAATGAACATTCCTAAGCTTTAATTCAGGCTGAAACGCAGCAAAAAATTACACTGGTCAGCTCAAAAGCCATGAAAATGTTATATATGGCTTAGCAGCAATAACTAGCTTTCCTTTTGGTTATTCAAGGTTAAGACAGGAGGGAAAATTTTGATTGTGTACAACAAACTAGCCAGATAGACAAGGATACAGGAAGTACTTACTCCCTGTCCAAAAGGAAAAGAGAATAATCAACAATGCTAGTGTCATTAGGAAA
This sequence comes from Tonatia bakeri, assembly GCA_004024845.1. NCBI lineage: Eukaryota > Metazoa > Chordata > Mammalia > Chiroptera > Phyllostomidae > Tonatia > Tonatia bakeri. The sequence goes on along the minus strand of PVIA01002439.1, from coordinate 70,769 downwards.
GCAAAAAGTCATTTGGTGGGGGCCTAAGAAAAGCCATACCATGCCAAAATGGGGAAGAGATAGGTTACCCAGTAAATCTTGACTGGCATAGAGACCACCTAAAATATTTTACTTTTTCTAAATTAGTAAGGATATAACTTTTGTGGCTATAGTGCCAGGCATAGCGTTTTGGGGTTTTTTTTTTGTTAGTTTCTCATAGTGACTCTCCAAGGTACATTTTATCATTCCCATTGTACAGATACAGAAATTGCTGCGTAACTTTTCACTAGATCACACATAGATATGCGATGACAGAGCTGAGACTACAATGTCTTCAAATTTCATAACCAATAAAACATACATGTATCAAACATTTCTTGGACATTTTATTTCACCATTTAACCATTTATAGTGTTGAATCGCCCCATCTCCAACCAATTAAACAGAAAATTTCTGGGCTGACCAGCAGGAGCACTGGAAAGTTGCTACATCCAGGGTTAAGGGCATGCAGTATCTGGGACAGAGGAAGGAGCTGCTCAGGCTCAGCAGGCACTAAATGCTGCTACTCCCTCCAAGCCCCTAAAAACTAAACATTACTTTACAAGTCACCAAATAAAATGCCCTCTGACATGGTCTAATTAATCATTGGTCCTGATTTCCACTTGAGATTATGAACAGCCAGTGGCTTATACAGCCAGAAAAAAAAACTTGAGATCAGAAAAGCACAAACTGTACCCTAAAATAGTCTATGAAGTGTTTTTATTCTTGGATTTTGTAAGAGTAAATGCTCGGGCCGAGAACTCTCTGACTATCCCACCAGTAATTTAGTTTATTGGTCAGGCTTGTTTCCCTGACTTACGCAAGATTGATTAATATGTGAATTAGGGAGTGTTTCTGGGTGTCTCCTGAGAAGCACAGTAACTTAACAAAATTTTTCAAACGACTGTAGATTTGATTTATCAAAAACTGCTTGAAGCAGATACTGCTCAAGCCAATTAGAACAAAAAAATTTCCCTTGAAAAAAATTTTAAGACATTTGTACATAAAGGCACTGCCCAAAACTCAACACTCTTACTCAAGCCACTGTAGTAGATAGTCACCAGCAGTTAGTCTAAACGTTTAATCCTACAAGATTCTATTTCTAAAATATCAAAGTTTTTATTTCAATCTGGTGTGCAATTCCAAGAGAACCAGCACCGTGGCAGAAAGAGCTGAACAAAACAGTCTGTGTGTTTTCAGGGTTCAGGGAGAGGCAAGGGAAGAGGTAAGCCACAAACATGGAACCACTATGAAAGCTTTGTCCTCCGGTGAGTGTGTCCTGCATGTGTTTTAATTCTACCCTGGGAAAAAGAACAAGGGCTGAAAAGAGATGAGGAAGGAAAAGGGGAAAATCACCAAATAAAAACTAATTGGCAATATCCTTTTGTTTTATTGTTGATAACCTGTTACGTTTAGTAAGATAAAGTATAAACTACCTAATGTCATCCATTTTTCAATTTAATTCCATTCAGCTCAAACATTTACAGGCCCAAAGCCATTTTAGGTCCAGAAAACAAATGAACGACATCACACACTGCCAAAATCACAGGCTAGCAGAAAAGGAAAACGTATGAACAATTATAAAATAATTTGGTGTTTCAAATGAACGCGATGTAATAAAGTGCATGGGAACACATCTGACAGGAAACCTACCAACCTAGTTTTTTTTTTAAAAAAAGGAAAAGTATATAAAAGTGTCTATAATAAACTATCTTGGTGCAGACATACGCCAGAAAATGCTATAATCTCAGGTCCTGGTCATTTCTCTTCCTCTATCTATATATTATATATGTAAACTGTATCTATTACAGTTTATAATGCCAGCAGATTTAGAAAGGGGCTACCAGAGAGCACAAAGTAAAATATCCTGTTTTTAATACATAAGTTGAGCTGAAAAACATCTGAATGTACATTAACAGCCACTTTATCTGCAAGGTTTCATTCCTTCCACTCCTTTTATATGTTTGCCTTTTCATTCTCAATCAACAGGCTGACCCCAAAGGCCCTTCACATTTATGCTCCAGTTTAAATCTGATGAAGCTGAACTCAAACACAAACTCTCCAAAGGCTCTAGTGCCAGAACTGGGCAAACCAATTAGCCAAGACAGGTGCTGGTTGCAACGGGAAGCTTGCTGCCAAGAGACCTTTCAGCCCCCACATGCACAACAGAGTTGAAGTGCACAAACGTACACCATGCAGAGGCAGTTAAGCAAGCCAATTCCATCCAAATCATATTACCCTCCCCTGACAGCATACTAACTAGCTGGGTAATTCTTTAGTTGCTTTAAAGATTACACTGACTCCTACAATTTTATGCATTGAATCTCTCTTATACATGAGAACAGACCTAAACTTCAGCCTCATAAACCTGATTTCAGCTTCATTCTAAACAACAAACTCAATCATACTTCCACTCATCACCACCACTATCAGCAGCCACTCAAATGACCTATGCTGAGTGAAACTTTTGACAAAGGATGATCACTGAAATATTTCCTATTGTTTTTAATCTTAGGTCCTTAATATCTCTTTAAATCTCCCCCCTTCAACCCTGTTCTATGTAGAATACTCCTAACTCATCCTTCAAAACCAAGATGAACTATCACCTCTGGTGAAAGCACTCCCAACTCTCCCAATTAGAAGTTTCCCCTTCTTTATCCTGATCACTTTTCAGACTTCAATTACAACATTTTACAACATCACACTCCACTCCTCTTCACCTGTCTCCACTTTCCTCATATAAATGCTAATCCATTATAAAAATGTGTATGAGACTTTTATTACAAAATCCTTCCTTTCTTTTTTACTCCCACCACTATTCCCCCCGCCCTCGCTCCTTTTTCCATCTCCCATTCTCCTCCTTCCCATCCTATTAGCTGCACTTTAGACCAACTCCACAATCTTCCTAAAATGCAGAAATTTGGCAGGGGGTGGGGGAAATAAATACTTTGTAGGACATTTTTGCTTCTTTCTGACATCATTTTCCATTTGGGTACTCCCGTTCCAAAAAATGTAGTGGCTTCAAGCTGACTATCAAAACAAAACTCAAGGGTTTGGACTCTTCAGCTGATGGACTATGATACAGTAAAAAGATAACGGGATCTGTTGGAATCAAGCTTGAGAGCTGAATCTCACTTTCACTAAAAGGTGAACTTTTGTCACCTGTAAAAACTGGGTATAATCATGCCTCACAAATTCATTTACTGTAAGGATGAAAAGCAATACAAAACACTCATAGGGAATAATGGTGATCCCTCAGAAGTACACCATACCAAGAACAATGATGAATGCTCAGCAACACTAATTTTGCTCTCATTTGAAAAACAAATAGCTACAAATATCCCATATGGCAACAAATTAAAAAGATTCACACAAATAAATCATCCAGGACTGTGCAGACTAACCTCAACATACAGGTAACTGATTAGAATTCAAAGAAGTTTCCCATTGAAAAAGTGTGGTGAGCTATAGCTAGTAGCTAACATAATGTCATGAAAATAGAAAACTATCATCATAAATATGTGTTCTTGAGATAAAGAATCTTAAGGTATAAAGAATAAGGAGGCACATTTTAGAAGACTCCGAAGAGGTCATCCAAGCACCTTCCAAGGTACTAGGTACACTGCTGGTTCTCCTTTATGATCTTTTACATTTAGATTTGTGGTTTAATTTTTCTTTGACAGATATAAATATCTCTACACCAAAAGTACTGTTTATACCTAAGGTTGTCCCTTGACACATAATGAAAACAGAAGTAACAGAGAAAGAAAGAAAGAAGAGAAAAACAAAGTTTGCAGCCCCCCTGAGGTAAATGGTAAAGCACTACATTAAGCAGTGAGGAATTATGGGTATGAGTGTACAGAGCAGAAATAAAATCTGACGTAAATGTAACTAATAAGCAATAAAGATGTAAAGGAGAGATGATCACAACACGTGACCCTTCTCTCCTAATCCTTCTTTCTATCTGCCTCAGAAGAGAAAGACATTAGAAAAAAATGTTAAAACTTAAGAGCTACCAACATCAGCCACCTGATACCAAACGGCAGAGAGCAGCAGAACTGCTATAGAAAGTGGCACTAAGCAAGCAATGAATGAAATGAAACGGAATGATAACCATGGGTCAACTTCAAAACAGCTATTCCTGTACTGGAGGGCTTGTAGGGTAAAAAACTTAGAATAACAAGACACTTCCCCTACAGTATTGAAATCAGTCTGTCCACCAATATCAAAAACATAAAGAAACTACAATGGATTTACTTGTGACATGAACATTACAAAAATTAACAATGTGGAAATTAAGCTGATTAAAGCACTTTGAATTAATTTTTCAAAGAAAAGATACTGACAGTGGAAGAAAAAGTATAATGTATCAAAGGAAAAACCCATCTTAGCAAGATTTCCTTCTCTAAAAGCAAAGGGGTTGGAGCAGATGGTCTCTAACCCTAGCAAGGCAGACACGGCAAGTCTGACTCATAAGACTTCCTGAATGGGCCATCATCGGTACTTCAGGTTAGTCTGTGGCTCTTTTCTTGCTGTTTCCACTGTTATTTTTTTTACTTTTTCTGATCTCACAACTTGTTACTCTTCACCAACCCTAATTCCGCTCCTAGCCTAAATAACTTTAAATTCAAATGAATCCTTCTTTAAAATAATGTTTCCATCTCCCCAGAAGTTACATGCCTGGAAATAGAATTTCTCTCTTCAAATAAATCTCCAAAAGTCATCACTGGTTTCAGGATCACAATGATACAAATGATGGCTGAGAATATATATATATATATATGCCTAAAAAAAATTAAAAGGCACTTCTTAACCTCATTTACCCCTTGGAGGGTGGGGTACCACCAGTGGAAATGTTAAAAAGCATCAAAGTCTAAAATGAACAATAACCTCAACAACTGACTCCCTATTCCCCTCAAAATATAACTACTATATCAAGTGGAACTAAAAATCTATGCCTCTAGGTCACAATTGTTCCACAAAGGAAATTTTCAAAGAGCAAGAATATAAAATACTGAGAAATAGGACAAAAAGAGCATCACCAAAATAATTTAAAATAGCTTGTTTTTTTTATTGTCGTTGCTTTTCAAAGGTCAATTTCATGATTCATGACTTTAAAAAGCTTCTTTCTGTACTTCATAAAACCTACCTATGCGTGTCTAGGAAATGAAACTGGGGGCACGTCATTATTGCTAGAGAACATCCAAAGCAAAAATTTAATTATGAACTCTTACGAAGTCACTCATACAACTAAACTGGGTAAAATCAAAACCCACTTGAGCAAGTATCTTAAGAGCAGTCACTTAATTAGTAGGAATGTAACATACCATAGATGAGTATAGTGAACACTTCTGTATGATATATAGGAATGTTGTGAAGAGAGTAAATCCTAAGAGTTCTCATCACAAAGAGGAAAAAACTGTTCTTTTTATTGTATTTATGAAATGGTTGTTAACTGAATCTATTATGGTAACCATTTTACAATACATGTAAATCAAACCATCATGATGTTGCTGTAAACTTATGCGATAACACGTCAATTATTTCTAAATAAAACTGGAAAAAAAGGTTTTTGTTTGGTTTTTTGTTTTCAAGAATGGTCACTATTCAACATACTGAGTGTTGTCCACATAGACAAAGGAGAGCAAATTCCCTATGCCATGTGCTTGAGATGAACTGCTGATCAAAACAAACAATGGTTTTTGCCTTAAAGGAGCTGATGACCCAGAGTCAAGATCAATAATGTACTACAGCGATTTTCAACCTTTTTCATCTCATGACACAAATAAACTAATGACTAAAATTCTGCAGTACACCAAAAATGTATTTTGATAATCTGACAAAAAAAATAGGTACAATTTTTATTAATTTACAATAAAAAGGAAAAACAATGGTAATTACCTACCCTTTTTACTCCAAAGAGACTTTTTTAAAACATGAGGTGCCACCTGGCTGGTGTGGCTCAGTTTGTCGTCCCATGGACCGAAAGGTCACACAGGTTCAATTCCTGGTCAGGGCACACACGGGAAACAACCAATTGATGTTCCTCTCTCCCTCTTCTCCTCCTCCCCCCACGTTCACTCTTCCCCTCTTCCTCTCTCTAAAGCCATAAAAAACGTCCTCAGGTGAAGATAAAAAAATCAGGTGACTAGACTTGTATATAAGGATTTCTGGTACCAAGAATTAACCAATCGGACACAACCCTATTATGTGATGTGACCAATAATATACAATTCCATTACATGACCTATATATATATATGGTTCAAAACAGGGCATTCACACTAGACAGCTGTTACTGTGTTGGCTATTGCCATTTTTTTTTTTTAATTTGACAACCTGAGGGAAAAGAGGTCAGTACCCCTGACTAAATAGTCAGGTATTCCATGTTTTAAAAACTCTTGTAGCACACCAGTTAAAAACGCTGATCTTGTAAGTATAGAATCACAAAATGTACTATGTGGTATATAAAAGGTCTCCTCTGAAAAGTAATGCATGATCGGTAATTCAAAAGCAGGAACAAATGGACACCAACATAGTGCACTATGTTATACAGGCATCAAAGTCCTAACCATCTGCAGTTAATTTACTATGAAAAGAGAGATTCAGGATAAGGACGACTACATGTCCTTGACATTGGCTACACTTTACTGGTTCTTCTCAGGTCCCTCTCATGTTTAAGCAGGAAGAACAGAGACAGCTGTGTAGCAGGAACTGGATGCACTACAGGCAACAAATATATACAGCAAGGTGAAAGGTTTATAGCAAATGCTTCTAGAGTTCCAACCAAAATTTACTAGTTCAGTGCTTCTCAACCTTTTTGATATCAGGATTCCTTTACTTCTTAAAAATTGAGAACCTCAAAAGCTTTTGTTACTCAGGTTGTATCTGTCAACATCTACCATATTATAAATTAAAACTTAGAAAACATTTGAAATACTAATTCATTTTATAATAACCCCATTATATGTTAACATAAGCAATCCTATGAAAAATAACCTTTCTGAAACAAAACAATTCAGAGACAGAGGTGGCACACTTTTACAAATCTTATGTCTGAATAGCCTAGTTCTCATCTAGTTCTCCATTCAATCTGTGTCAATGTGATTTTGGTTAAAACATAAGAAAGAAACCCAGTCTCAAAGAGACATGTACTTGTAAAAGGAAAGACAACACAGCCTTTTGCAAATAACCAGAGCTAAGGTGCCAGCAGTTTAATCCACCACTGCTTCTGCACCATCAATGCAAACATCAACAGGATGAGAATGGCAAAGAACACACGCCACAAAAAAGTTTTAACTGTGTGGACCCCACAAAATGTTCTCAGGGACTCCCAAGGGTCCATGAAGCACACTTTGAGAACCAGTGGACTAGATGAAGGTTGGGACTGAGGTTTTGAAACTGCTATGGTTTCTCCAAGACCCTCTACAATCATTTAATAAATACTTCAGAATCTACTATCTGCAGACCTACACAGCTGCTCATCAACTTACAGGGGGGTTATATCCCAATAAACCCATCAGAAATTGAAATAACTCCATTATAAATTGAATATATCTTAAGTCAAAAATACATTTAATATACTTAACCCATCAAACATCACAGCCTAGCCTACCTTAACCAGGCTCAGAACACATTAATTAGCTTCCCATTGGGCACAATCATCTAACAAAATGCATACACTGGGGAGTCTCAGTTGTTTACCCTTGTGATGGAGCGGCTGACTGGGAACTGAGGCTCACTGCCACTGTCCAGTATGACAGGAGAGTATCACACTACACATCAATAGCCCAGGAAAAGATCAAAATGTAAAATTCAAAGTACATTTCTACTGAATGCATATCGTTTTTGCATCATCAAAAATTTTAAATTGTAAAACAAAATTTAGGTTGTACCAATTTGGGCCCATCTGTATAAAAAATAAGCCACGTTGTGAGATGAAAAGAACAAAGGGCTTCCTGATAATACGACACAGTGGACTACTGCTTCCAACCAAACACACTCTCCCTCCCTGCTCCAAACACAACGGCAACTTTTTTTTTATTTTATTAATTTAGAAAGACACAGCCATGCTCGAATATAACAAATATGTCTTTGGACCAAAGCACTGAGCAAACACACAGCAACGAATTGATGACTCCACGAACCCACAGAGCTCCAGGACCAGAAACTAGCAAAAGCAGTCAGGAAATCAAATCATGCACAAGATAAAATGACCAAAAGCAATACTCATAGGTAGAAATCAAACAAAAGAGTCCTGAAGGGGAAGTGAAAAAAAAGCAATTATTAATAGCTAGTTATGATATCAAACCATCACCTGTACTTGAAGGGTAATACATACAAAACCTGAGTCATATACACATATATCTCTGATACTGCCAATTAATACTTCAGAATGAAACCCTGAAATTAGACTGAAGATATGGCAGAAATGGGTAAAGTCAACAAAAATGGAGCTGTAAATGCCGAGGCAGGGAGAAGGGCATACATGGAGAGCATCAAAAGACAGACAGGAAAAATACATTTCCCACTCAAGTGGCAAATTGTAAACTAAAATTCCCAAGTGTATTTGAAAACAGAACTGGAAAAAATGGCCAACAAATTCATCAACATCTGAAGATAAACTCACTACCCAATAAAATGAAACTGAAAGTTTAAAATGTTTATGATTTTTATTGATAAAGAATTGACAAAAATATTGAAAAAAAATGGTTGTGGAAACCTTCAGATATTATAAAGTATTTTTAAAAGATAGTATTACCTATTATCTGAGCATCAAATATCCAAACTCTAAATAGATTTCGTTAACATGGGATACTTAAACCTATATCTGGAACTAAAACTCAAGACAGGATTAATTCCTAGACTATATACAACACGCAGCGAATTAGAAAAGAAAACTGATTAATTCAATTAGACTGCAGCACAGTGAAGTAAAAAATGAAAAAGATTTCAGAGTTTATATAAACCCCAGTATAAATTAACAAATTTAAATCTCTAAAATTCAATTTCTTATTCTCTAAAATGGATATGCTATCACCTTTACAAAGGTGCTTAAAGAATTAAAAACCAGCCCTGGCTGATGTAGCTCAGTGGATTGAGCGCAGGCTGCAAACCAGGCATCGCAGGTTCGATTCCCAGTCAGGGCACATGCCTAGGTTGCAGGCCATGTCCCCCCAGCAACTGCACATTGATGTCTCTCTGTCTGTCTCTGTCTCTCTCTCTCCCTCCCTTCCCTCTCTAAAAATAAATAAATAAAATCTTAAAAAAAAAAAAAGGAATTAAAAACCAGGCCCTGGACAGGTAGCTCAGTTGGTTAGAGTATCATCCCCATACGTATGCCAAGGTTGCAAGTTTGACCCCCATTTAGGGCACACAGGAAGCAGTCAGTGAACAAACACATAAACAAGTGGAACAACTAATTGATCTCTTGATATCTTTCCCTCTCATAAAAATCAATTAAAAATAAAAAAGAATTAAAAACTATATGCCAAAAGAAAAGCAAACAATAGGCTTAAAAATGGCTTCCTCAAGAATCAAGGTTACTTTTCAAAAATTGCCTCTGTAATCATAAAGTAACTACATCTACCATCCAGATAAATTCAGGAAACACTTCAGTATTAGTGTTTTCTAACTCCTATATTAGCTGAATAACTTAAGTAAATTATCTACACTGGTACCTAAGAGGGGGCTTAAGTACTAAATTCTGTTAAAATCTGCAAATAAAGTTTTGGTAGTGGTCTTAAAGTGTTCTTATGTAAACACTTCAAATATGTTCTTTAAACCTCTGATACTGTACACTTCTCAGTCAAAATAATGTACTGAAACAGTACTTCTTATTAGAAAGGGCACTTGGGTCACAAGTCATTAAGGACAATTTATGCTTTGAAAACCTGTGTTAAAATTCGTAATTAATTGCTCTGCAATTTTTTAAAGTACAAAGAAAGACATTAGCAATTGAACTAGCCTAAATTTAAAATTCCTTTCACTCTTCATCATTCTTAATAAAATGGGTTCAACTGCCAAAAAAAAAAGAAAGGTATAGACCTCCAGCTTCTTATTTTTCAAATTGAATTGGGAGAGAGGTATTTTAACAGTCACAATTTATATAGTATCCTCACACCACAAAACAGGCTTATCAAAAGCCCAAGTAAAAATTCTCACACTTGAAAATTAATTTACTTCCCAAGCCCTTATACTACTGAATCATGCCTAAAAATAAAAAGAGAGGAGAATTACAGCTGTGGATGGCCAATTTACCTTGTGCAGTCAAAGCATGTCTCCTGTTACCTTACAGCAAATGAATGTCATCTGCATATCAATAAATATATCGAAGGGATGCAGTATCTGAAACCTATATATCAACTATAAAAAGGTGTTATTTTAATTAACAATTAACAAGTGTGCCAACACATAAAGAACTGTGCAATTTTATTCTATAATCTTTTTTTAAATTATCACAATCTAATTTTTAAAGAAAAATTTTAAAAGGCTAAGAACCAATACTAAAAAATTATGCAATGCCAATTCTCTTTATGTCACCCTCCAGTAAAGTAACTTGCTAAGTCTTTTCAAACAGAAAAGCAATATACTAGTAGTTGATTTAGAAAAGAGTAATTTCTGTAACTCAGTTTTCTACATTAGGGTCAAGCTTTATAGTAGGGGAATGAAAGAGTGCCAAATCACACATTGTGTAATCAGAGTGCTACCTGGAATATATTAGGTACATTTTTACTTGTTATAATTTAAAAACTGTAAGATAAAATTCTACAGAAGTGAATTAAATATCCTAAACTGATCTTTGTGTATTCACAAAGTATACTTAGTATGCTCGCATAGTAGAAATTTAATATATGAAGCTCATTAAAGATTGATAGTTTCACTGATACATGATGAAAAATATATTTAATCTCAGAAACGTATGTTGACCACATGTGCACATGTAAAGCTTTCAAAGTTACTTTAAAATGTGAAAATGAGTAAAGCTCCTTTATCCTTGATAAATGTCAGATGTCATGCACTCATGCCCAATATATACTATTTTTCACAAAGCAGAGTCCCCAGAAATGGCAATTTTGAATCCACCAGTAGCATGTAATGGTTATGCATAACAAATCCTATTCAAGGTTAGAAGTTTAGAGGTTTTCATTATCAGCTTCATAATAATGCAGGCTTTATATGTTAAATATTACACAGATTCAAAAACATATTCTTAGTAAAACAGCTTTTGGAAACAAACACAGAACCATAAGAAAGTAATAAAGAATCTGGCACATGAGAGATAGGGCCGTTTATAATAAACTGGGCTATTTACACAGCAGTTCACTTTTACATCATTGAGCTCTATGATATTTAGGCCAATTGTATTTTGTAATTAAGTTACAAAATTAAGTACTACAGGAGCTATATTATTGCCAATCTGACCACTTCTCTGTCTATATTCTCTAAGTCCAATAAAACTGTCCTTTTAATAAATACTGACTATGAACTACTAAAACTGTATCTCTATCCATTTTCACCAAGAGCAGAAAAATGGTGATTGTAGCAATTCTGATATTTGCTGTTCATGTCAAAGTTGGATCCTGCAACTTTAACAATTTTCTTTCTCTACATATTTTGAAAGCTCCGTCATCAAAGCAGCAAGTTTAACCTTCATTCAGTCTTCAACTTTAATAAACACATCAATAGGAATTTTCTGTTAAAAGCATCTTTTTTATGTGACCTCTGCTCAGAAAATTAAATGTTTTTAAAGTGCTGTTTGATCAACATTAAATTCAAAATATTTTAGCTTTTAAAATTACTGATGCATTGATATTTTCCTATATACCATCATCAGGTATATAGGTATCAGGTACCTCAAATTTTAAATATAATATCACTAGTCATCAGTCTTCTTTACGTAGGACATTTTTCAAAGTTTAAAACCCAAGAAGAAAATAAAAAAGGGAGAAGGACTACATGTGGTCTGATTACCTCAAGTAAAATAACTCGACTTTCCCACTTGTAACCACAGCACTTCATTAACCCTAAATAGCACATCCATGAAAATTACGGCTTTCTTGGTAATTTTTTTAAAATTACTATTATAAGTTTGAGAACAAAAATTGATTTCTAAACATTCTCCTGTACGATACCTGTAAGTATCTCACCAACATTTAATGGACAATAGAAAAGTACAGACAGATCTAGGTGTGATTTTTAATTTATTTTTTAAGAATAAATTCTTTTAGATATAAACTTGAACACATGAGAAACATACTATGCGCTCTGGCTGGTGTGGCTCAGTGGATTGAGCTCCGGACTTCGAATCAAGGGGTCAACCGATTAGATTCCCAGTCAGGTCACATGCCTGGGTTGTGAGACAGGTCCCCAGTAGGGGGCACGTGAGAGGCAACCAGACATTGACGTTTCTCTTCCTCTCTTTCTCTCTCCCTTCCCCTCTCTCTAAAAATAAATAAATAAAATCTTTTTTTAAAAAGTAAGAAAAATATACTATAATGAAATTAACATTAAATAATTACAGGCTGACCACTATAACAATGACTGAGTGCAGTTTTAGAAAAATTGAGGTTAGTTCAATTAACATATATTTTTAAAGCCCAGGAATATTTGCAACAGCAAATCTTCTTAAGTCAGGGCTGTGAGAAAGGTAACAATATTTTTCCATAAAATTCCTTTATGAAATCATAAAGTTCTTATTATTCTTCAATACAACTGCTATATTCTTAAACAGCTTTACTGAGATATAATTCACTTACCATACACTGAAAATATGCAATTCGATGGCATTTAGTATATTCAGAGTTGTACAACTGTCAATTTACAACTGTTACAATCAATTTTATAACATTTTCATTATCCCACAAAGAAACCCAGTACCCGTAGCTGTCTCTCCCCTAATCCTCCCAATTCTCTCCAACCTCACACAAAGGCTTACCCACCCCTATGCCTCAGGCAACCACTAATCTACTTTCTGTCTCTATGCAGTTCCTGTTCTCATCAGTTCATTCAGATGGAATCATATAGTATCTAGGACTTTGTCTCTGGCTTCTTTCACTAAGCATAATTCTTTCTAGTTCACCCATGCTGCAACATATATCATTGCCTCATTTCATTTCTGAATAATACTTTATTGTATGGATATACCTTATTTTGTTTATCCATTCATCTGTTGACAGACATTTAGGTTGTTTCCATTTTTGGTCATTATAAATGTTACTATGAACATTTATGTACAAGTTTTTACATGACCGTGTACATTCTTAAATGAGAAATCAAGGGGGGGAAAAGCACACACACACAGATTCTGATGATATATGCAAAGAAGCTTCCCAAGTTTGCTAGTAAACAGGAAATATGTGTGGTTCTACCTGTGATTAATAGCAAAAGGGCTCTAATGGAAAAAGTGGACAACGTGCAAAAACAGATGGGTAATGTAAGCAGAAAGATGGAAAGTAAATAGGAATATTAAAAATCAAAAATACTAACAGAAATGAAGAATGCCTTTGATTGGCTCATCAGCTAACTAGACACAGCTCAGGAAAAAAAAACAGAAGCCTGAAGATATACTAATACAAACTTCTAGAACTGAAATACGAAAAGAAAAAAGAGAAAGACAGAAATATCCAAGAACTGTGGAACAATTTAAAAAGATATAATATATGCATAAAGGGAATAACTCTTATATGAAATTCAAGAAAAGGCAAAATTGTACTGACTTAAACTAGTGGCTGCCTGATTTTCTCCTATGTTTTCTTGTAGAACTTTTATGGTTTTAGCTTTATATTTAAGTCTGTGATCCATTTTGATTCAGATTTTGTGTACAGCGTAAAGAAAGCACTGAGGATCAATTTATTAGGTATGCATATTTCATTCAGAGCTATTGGTGGAAAGACTCCTTTTCTCACTGCACTGCTTTGGTAACTCAAAATCAGGATCTCTTTCTGGTTTTTGCTCTGTTCTGCTGATCAATCCTAACACCCACACACATTTCAAGTGGGTAGAAAACAGTAGGTAAGGAGCAGTAAAGGAATATTTGGACAAAAATAAGCATGAAATTATGGGGTCTTGGCCTAGGAAGCAAAGATTAATAACAGAAAGTGGTACAAATATAGAGACATGAAAATAGAAAAACAGGTAAGGCCTGTTTACTAAATGTATCAAAGGGGAGTGGGATTCAAAGACTCACATATCAAGTCTAGAGAATGATGGCATTGTAACAAAAATTTAAACAGCTATGCAAAGCCTTATTACTTTCTTGGCTATCAGAAGTTTATACTCATTTTTTCTATTCTGATGCAATAATAAAATTTAGGAGAGGAGTCACATGAAATGTTATATGCCAACACAAGCAATTTGGGAAAACTAGTCTTCACAAGATAAAAACAGGTTGGGCTGATTCAGATTTTTAACTAATGCCATTAAAATATGCACACATGAAGACAAAATGGGCAAGAGGGTAGTGTCTCATATTAAACTGTAGCATACAGTTCCCCTCCTCCCCAAAAAACTATAGTTTCTGTGTTAACATAGACATACACACATATGTATTTACTCATTCCAATACTGTGTACTCACTCAACTAATATAATCATTAAAGAGAAAACCATGAAATATAAAAGAAGCTTAAGATTAAATCATAAATTAAAGAGGGAAATATCTTCAGAGGGTGAAGTCAAAAAATTACAAAAGACTGAATCAAAAAAAAAAAAAAAAAAAAAAAAAAAAAAAAAAAAAAAAAAAAAAAAAAAAAAAACCCTGAATTACCTGGCTAACCAGTCAAATGATGTTCAAGTAGTTATTTTTATCGGTCTCTGACTCCACTGTTCAGCAAGTATTTTGATCCTGAAGATTAAAAAAAAAAAAAAAAAAAGGTGTTGAATTTCATTGCCCTTTCTTAACATTTGTATCAGTCACACACAAATTAACTTTTTCCATATATCCTTCCCTAGACATAAGAAACAAACAAAAAAAGGCTAGCAAGTAAGAGGCCTCTTCTAAAACTTTGAGCTGATACCTTATTTCACCATATATTACTGCTTTGCTTTAAAACTCATGCATGGCATATACATTATGTTTTGTCACAGTTTGTAAAAATGGATCACACAAAGTGGGATAGAGGAAATCAGCTCCAAGTCCTGAAATGTGATCAAACCAGATGGGTAATCTGAACTTGCGGGCATCCCTATCTGCCCAAAAGGAGTGTTTGACAAGTAACAATTAAAGACAATGTTAGTATCTTTATGGCACAAGCTAATGCGTAAATATCCACAGGATGGATGAATGGACAGAGTGAAAAAACAAGAAATAAAAACAAACCTGGATTTTCCCCCCTTCTAGAAAAGGCAGCATTTAAGTCACTAAGAAGAAATAATTTTAAATGAAAACAGGGAAATATGGGGCAGTTCTTCAAATTAATCTGCAATAAAATACACGAACATCTAAATGGAAGACTTTTGCACTGAAGGAAATGTGGAAGTGGCTCTGGTGCTACAAAGTAAGCCAATAAAAACACTCACTTTCACCTTATGAGTTTCCAAATGTAACAATAAAGCAGCAATCTGACTATCACTAACTCTAGTAGCATCTATAGCAAGACAACAACTACAACTAAGCCCAAAGTTAACAGCATTCATGATGGAACTGGCAGGTCTGTTGAGAAGAAGTAGAAGAAAAAAAAGTAAGATATTCATAAATTCCAAATAATGAATATGTCACAGCCATGGCGAATCCCCAATCACCAAAATATAATTGTAGGATGTAAAGGGTCTTTGTTGTACTTTTGAAACCCATATTAAAGGTAAGAAAATTTGGGGTTGGGGATGAAAAGTACATCATATGTGACAGACAAACGCAAAAGAGGAGAATCCAGGTAGTCTAGCAATGCCATGCAATTAGTTATAAACAGCTGACATATCTACTAACATGTCTATTTACAGTCACAGTATAATCTCTTGCTTATAATTGAGACATATGCCAAAAATAAGCTGGTTCTTGGAATACATCTTCCCATCCACAATAGCATAACTAGTTCTTAGCATAATGGATAAAGATCAGAGGCTTTGCAGTCTGATCCAGACTCAACTCTTTTCACTTACTTGCTAGTACCCCTGAGTCAACTTAAGACTTCTTAAAGACTAAGAGTTCTCATCTTAAAATGGGAATCATACCTCAGAAGGCTCTTATAAAGACTGAGTGAAAATGGGACTTCTGGCCAAGATGGAGGTATAGGTAGATACACTTTTGCCTCCTTACACAACCGAAAGGACAACAATAAATTTAAAAGCAAAAACTAACCAGAACTGCCAGAAAATCAAACTGTACAGAAGTTCAACAACCACGGGGTTAAAGAAGAAACATTCATTCAGAGAGATAGGAGGGACAGAGACCGGCAGCAGGGGTGGAGAGGACTCTAAGCAAGACTGCAGCTGGCGGAGTAGGAGTCTCATATCTGCATACTGATAACCAGGAAGAACAAGTGGGGAGCGAGACAGACTACTCAACCCATGGCTCCAGTGTGGGAAAATAAAAGCCTCAAAACCTCTGGTGGTAAAAACCTGTGGGGGTTGCAGTGGTGGGAGAAACTCCCAGCCTCACAGGAGTTCATTGGAGAGACCCACAGGGTCCTAGAACATGCACAAACTCGCCCACCCAGGAATCAGCACTAGAGGGGCCCAATTTGCTTGTGCGTAGTAAGGGAAGTACCTGAAAGCCAGCTGAGAGCCGAGCAAACAGCACTGTTACCTTTCTGATCCTCTCCCCACACAGAATGCCACAAAGGAGCAAAGTGGGTTGCACCACCCTGGTGAATACCTAAGGCTCCGCCCCTTACAACATACCAGCTGTGGCCAGATCAAAAAATATGGCCCTAATGAAAGAACAGATCAAAGCTCCAGAAAAAATACAACTAATCAATGAAGACACAGCAAACCTATCAGATATAGAGTTCAAAACACTGGTAATCAGAATGTTCACAGAAATGGTTCAGTATGGTCACAAAATGGAGGAAAACATAAAGGCAATGAAAAGTGAAATAAAGGAAAATATACAGGGAACCAACAGTAATGGGGAGGAAACCGGGACTCAAATGGTTGATTTGGGCCAGAAGAAAGAAATAAACATTCAACCAGAACAGAATGAAGAAATAAGAATTCAAAAAAATGAAGAGAGGCTTATGAACCTCCTTTACATATTTAAAAGTTCCAACATCTGAATCATAGGGGTGCCAAATGGAGAAGAAGAGGAGCAATAAATTGAAAACTTATTGGAAAAAATAATGAAGGAGAACTTCCCCAACCTCGCAAAGGAAACAGACTTCCAGGAAGTCCAAGAAGCTCAGAGCGTCCCAAAGAAGTTGTACTCAAGGAGAGTCACACCACAACACTTCATAAATAAAATGCCAAATATTAAACATGAAGAGAGAATCTTAGCAGCAGCAAGAGAAAAGGAGACCGTTACCTACAAAGGAATTCAAGTAAGACTATCAGCTGATTTCTCAAAAGAAATCTTGCAGGCAAGAAGGGGCTGGAAAGAAGTATTCCAAAGTCATGAAATGCAAGGACCTACATCCAAGATTGCTCTATCCAACAAAACTTTCATTTAGAATGGAAGGGCAGATAAAGTGCTTCCCAGATAAAGTCAAGTTAAAGGAGTTCATGGTCACCAAGCCCTTATATGAAATGTTAAAGAGAATTATTTAAGAAAAAGATGATAAAAAATATGAACAGTAAAATGACAACAAACTCACAACTACCAACAACTCAACCTAAAAAAAACAAAAACAAAACAAACTATGCAAACAACTAGAACAGGAACAGAATCTAAGAAATGGAGATCACATGGAAGGTTATCAGTGGGGAGAGAGAAGTGGGAGAATGGGGGAAAAGTACAGGGAATAGAGTCATAAATGGTAGATACAAAATAGGGGGAAGTTAAGAATAGTATAAGAAATGTAGAAGCCAAAGAACTTTCATGTATGACCCATGGATATGGACTAAAGGGGGAGGTGGATGCAGGGCAGAGGGGAAATAAAGAAAGAAATGGGACAACTGTAAGAGCATAATCAATAAAATATATTCTTTAAAAAATGGATTGAGTGAAAATGGTTACATTCCTTATTAGTACCTAATATATAAATGCTTGGTAAATAAAAAATATTACCAGCCAAGACTACCTGACAGATAAGAATTTCTCCCTGACCAGTGTTGGCTCAGTTGGTTGAGCACTGTCCCACAAAGTGAAAGGTCGCCAGTTCACTTCCATCAAGGCACATGCCTGGGTTGCAGGTTCGCTCCCCGGTCGGGGCCATGTACAAGAGGCAACTGATGGAAGTTTCTCTCTCACATCAATGTTTCTCTCCCTCTTTTTCTACCCTCGCAAAATAAATAAATAAAAATCTTTAAAAGAATTTCCAAGCACAATGAAACATAAGGAAAAAACAATCAGTTTTATTTTTTTAAATAAATTCAATGCTTTATGAGTTTCATTTTTCTGGTATCCAATTTAATTAGAAGATGAAGGGGGGGAAAGGTAAATCCAAGGTTTTCTGGCCCTGGTTCTAAATCAAGTTTCACTTCAGAAATGCTTCTTTTTTTCTTTTATTTTTTAATTTTTTTTTATCATTGTTCAAGTACAGTTTTCTGCCTTTTTCCCCCAACCCCAGTCCAATACCAGAGCCCCCCCACCTCCCTACCCTGTTTCCACCACCATGCCCCGTTATTGTCCATGTGTCCTTTATAATTGTTCTGCAAACCCTTCACCCTTTTCCCCTGAAATTCCCTCCCCTCTCCCCTCTGGTCACTGTCAGCCTGTTCTCAATTTCAGTGTCTTTGGTTATATTTTACTTGTTTGTTTGTTTTGTTGATTAGGTTCCTATTAAAGGTGAGATCATATGGAATTTGTCTTTCGCCACCTCGCCTAAGTAATGTTTCTATTGGTGATGGTCCTTTACATGACAGGCAGGCAAGGGTTTAGGGTGGGCAAGAGCCTGGAAAACAACAGCAATGGGAAGAAAAATGAATTTGATTCAGAATGTACCTAGGACCGTAAAAACTGACCCAGGAAACAATTATTGCTGCCTAGTATGGAATGTTGGCAAACACAACCTACATTAACACTCAAGTATTATTTATTGTACTGCTGCTGAGACCTACTTAAAAAGGAGTGTTGACCCACCCAATTTGTACCCCATTACTCCCAGGGATCCAAAGAAACACCATCTACAAAATTCTCCACTCCCAGAAGTGTGCAGTTGAGCTAGAGAGGTCTCCAAATCGTACATCAATGACTAGCTTGCCTACCAGGAACCTGCAAGAGGGTAGATATGGTCTAAAAAGTATATGTACTATGATCCTGTAAAGTATGAAACTGTTATAAAAACTGCAGTTAGCTTGTCTAGAAAGCAAGATTCTGCAAAGGCAATCGTCTTAGAAGAATTCCTGAAACTGTATTTAATTTTTTTCAAAAATAAGCATATTCTTACCACTTTCCATTATTTGGACTTTAGTCAATCACACATACAAAATCAAATCACACTGACATAAAAACTGAATGACACATCCCAAAATACTAGATATCTGAGAAAGGAGGGCATTAATTTTTCCACTAGAATTAACAAAACATTACTGATGAGATCCACATTACCAAAACCTATACTACCAGAAAGCTAATGGGCGAGGGCGGGATCAAATTGAACTTCGTTAATAGCTGGTCTAAGAAGATGTTCCTCAGAGCCAAAACAAAGACTCAAACTGGGGGAGAGAATTTAACAAAGGACAATCCAAACTATATAACGCCAATGCTTGGAAACACCACATGAACAAAAAGAGGCCACTGAATATTATGAACATGTCTTTCCTTTTGCTGCTGAACACAGAAGGAGGCAAGAACTCTACAACTAGTCATACTAAATTAATTGATCTTTCCATGCTGCTATGGGTAATGCTCCTAGGGACTCCTCCCTCAATTCCCTAAAATCATAGAGACAGGGAATCGCCATCTTTGGGAAAAGCCAGTGGTTGCCCACCCATCTTCAAAGCACTACAGAATAAGTTGTGCACCAAGTATATTTTAAGTTATTTAAGAGTTATCTGATATTGGCGTAAATTAAATTTAACATTCTTTAGTAGTTGAGATTATTTATCAAGAGATAAACATATCCTTTATCAAAACAGTAACAACAGATTTTACTTGCAACTGCAACCACTCTGTAGCTATACAGAAAGGGGAAAACAAATACAAGTTAATAATCACATGAAAATT
Source organism: Tonatia bakeri (assembly GCA_004024845.1). Classification (NCBI taxonomy): domain Eukaryota; kingdom Metazoa; phylum Chordata; class Mammalia; order Chiroptera; family Phyllostomidae; genus Tonatia; species Tonatia bakeri. Next base: position 50,493 of record PVIA01002439.1, on the reverse strand, counting down.
TAATATTATATAGAAAAGCACCACTTTTTCTAAATTGAATAAACTTACCTCAGTAAAAGGATTTTTTTAACACTATTTATTACTTAGTCCATTAAGGACATCAGTAATACACTGATAAGAAGCTTTTGTTGACAAAGTGGGTAGGAATTACTTCAATTTACAGTATATGTGTGTCTAGTAAAGGACAGGGTCAAAAAACTGAAATGAAACAAGCAAAATATAGTCAAAGACACTGCATTAGAGGACAGGCAGAAAGTGACCAGAGGAGAGAGAAGAGGGAATTTCAGGGGAAAAGGGGAAGGGTTTACAGGAACAAAGTTAAAAGACACATGGACAAAAACTAGGGGGAGGGTGATAATGGGAGGGAATTTGGGAGGGGGGTGGGTGGGCTTGATTGGGAGTAAAGGGGAGAAAACTGTACTTGAACAATCATGAAAATAAAACTGGAGAAGAAAAAAAAACTGAAATGTATTACCACTTATACTATGGCATATACTATTAAAACACCAAAGCTGATTTATAATACTTCATGAAGTCATTTAATAAATTATAATAAAAATTTAGTCCTATATAGAGTCAACCTGAAAATTTAAATGATGCTGTAAAAACAAGTCTTGGTTTCAGAAAACCTCCATTTTGGAAGTCCACCTTCTTGAAGTGACCTTGTGTGAGACGTTTAATTCAATTAAATGTTCGCTGTGTACTTATTAAATGCCAGCAGCTGCAGTGGCACTCAGAAGTTATAAGCAAAATATGGTTCTTGCCATTAGTTGGGAAAGAAGCAGGTATAAATAGCCACTGTAGTTTCCAAAATGAAAACTAGGTTTGCTCAACTAGCATTTGCTGAGCACCTGTATGTTACACTGCACCAGACACCAGGGATACGAGAACCGAAAACTGAAGACACAGAATCCAACAATAATGTTAAAGGAGAAATGAGAGAATTGTCCTGCCTGTTTCACAGGACTGCTGTGATAAATTTACTGTAAAGCACTACTTAAATGTGAATGCAAGACAAATCCAAAACCATTTACCTCAACAAAACAGAGAAAGAGAATTACTGATAATATTTGAATGTACAGATAATTTCTGCAATTATTTTCCATAGTTATCATATCCAAACTGCCATTTGAATTTCTTTATAATAGAAGACAAAGGCAAAGGCAAAAAACTCTTGTAAAAATGTTAGCCAGTTGTATAAAATTACATGAGACACAGAAAACATTAATGGGGTGTATACAACGGCTGCTGAAAAAATGAAAGCTATTCTGAACTCGACATATTCAGGAAATTTGCTCACACAACGACACCATCCACTGATGAACAATGGCAGTAAATATAACCATTTTGTATTTTTAAAATTACCTGGAGATTAAGGAGAAAACTAAAAACTCCAGTTGGCAGACCAGTTTATTAACAGGCCCAACATCTTTGGCTGAGCTGTAGTTAGTAATGACATGGTTACTAAAACAGGCATGCAAGCAAGCCGCTTGCCGGTGCTTGTTCAGTTTCTCTCTCGCCCCTCTCTCGGAAAAACTGCATGCAGCGCCGCACGATCACACAAAATAAATACAGGAAAGGGGGTGGGAAGCCTGGGTGGGGAGGTGAGCGAAGCTCTGGGCTCCACCAGTGGAAGGCGTTCCACAAGAATTGCTACAGGGTCAAAAGTTTACAGTGGTTTCAATTTCACCTTTTAGCAGCCAATCAGGAAACAGAGACTGCACGCTGACCCCTCAGGCTGCAAATGAACATTAACTCATTGGCTACCGGGATTATATACATCCCTTTTCTTGTGAAGCTTTTACTTTTACCTTCTTTTTTTTTTTTATTGGGGGGTGAGGGGTAGGAGCAGAGAAGCAGAAGGCAAAGAATATTTTTAGTTCAAGGCGACAATCTTATTTAAGACCATGTATACTGAACAGATATTTGAGGGGAGAAATAATTGAGTAATTATCTTTCTCCTTGCAATTAGTTTCTTTATCCTGTAGTATCTAACAAACCAACCATTAATGCTAGTATAAAGACTGAATGAATTTAGGTTAAAACAACAGATTTATCTCCATGAGGCTGTAATTCCAAAAATAATTTACAATATGATGAAAGGTAATGGCTGGTTGTGTTTCCAGTAAATACTTTAAAAACAATTCAAAAAATGAAGATGTTTAATTAAAGTATTTATCTATACCCCAAATTTTTATTTGCATAGATTCCCCACCTCCTCAGTAAATCATTAACATAAAGATGCAACAACATGTCTGTCTTTTTCATACTTCATGTCTACCAAAATGCAGATATACCTCCTAAGGTTTAAGCTTTCTTTTCCTATCTCTCCTCTCCTCTCCTCTCCTCTCCAAACACCAGTACCCAGGAGTGATCCCCTATACATTAAACTCAAGAGTGAACTCTGGAAACAGACACAACTGCTCTCTGATTCATTTTTCATGTAAATTTCTTCCAAATGCACAAAACATCAGTAAACTAATCCATTAAATTCTCTTTTCAACATTTTATACTTGACTAAGGTTAAAATGAAGGTCAGTACTATATACTCTCTAACTATCGTACATTTAAAAATGAAATTTTTTACATGATAAAAGTGAAATATCTGCATTAGCTACTCTATCAAAATGATCAGTTAAATTCTAAATAAGCAGATATGTGAACTTGTAGTTAGCAATATTTCTCATTAATACAATAAGTGGTCATATTGTTAGCAGGCCTACTGGCTTAAATTTAAGGTTGTGTTTAGAAGCTAACATTCACATGTAGGCACTACTACAGCCTAAGAAAATTACTTCATGTAGGAAATTCATTTTCTTACCCAAACCAGCAAAGTAAGAAAAGGCACCAGCTATTTCTGAACACCCAAAAATAACCTACATACAAAAGTGCCTTACTTAATACACACTGCTACAGGGTCCCCCCCAAAATTCGTAGTGTATAAAGTGTCCATAGCAATTTAACGTCAGTTGTTAAGATAGTAAATTTAAAACTTGATGCTGATACAGGATTTTTTTAATTCAGCACTAAATTCCTGGTTAAAGAAAAACAAACTCCCAAACCTTCATGATTTGTTTATGCATTATTTGTAAATAAAGTCCATACTTTTAAAATGTAGGGGTTTTTTTAAATGGCCTGCAGATGCTTTTCTAATATAATACATTAAATTAGAGGAGTCTTCTGTATATCTTCTTTTTACAAGATGGCTTCATTTTGAAAGAAAATGGATGCAATAACATTTTACATCAAGTCAGCATGTTAGCAAGAAGCTTTTTTGTGTGTTCTGAATTTGATTAATACAAGCCAAGGTCACTTCCTGAAAGATGCCTACCACTGCAGCTGCAGGCAAACTAGACTCCAGCATGAGGCTGGGGGAAGGGAATGGGTGATGGCATTTATTAACACTGAGATAAGCTTCCATCTCCACCCGCAGCTATATAAGAAGGGGAGAACAGGAAAATCCCAGATCCCTGTCATATAAAGATTAAAATATTTCCCCTCAATATTTAAAGACAGAAATTTTAGTCAGCATAATACTCATGTCAAAATTATATCAAAGATATCTTCATTGCTACAATACATTAAAACATTTTACTTAAACTATACAAATCGTCAAACACCAACACTCAAGTAAACTTAGTATTCAACACTTTATGTATGACCTGTACTTGCTATGCAAAATGCCTACAAAGGAAGATACGAGCCCTTGAAGAAAATAGAGATTCAAATTTCTCTCAGCTAAAACCAAGAGTGGCCTAAAAGTCACAAAAGTAGAAATTCAAAACACAAAAGCCTACATTGCAAAATATTTGTAAAAGCTGTGTACTGAAATTCAACTTAATTTTCCTCTCATCATCATTATGTCTCTGTGCTAAAAAACCAAACATCATCAAAATATAGTTTATCAGTGACTAAAACAAACCCTTTCCTTAAATAATGGCTAATAGCAAGATTTAACTGAGCAGTTACTAGGTAGAGCTAGAAACCATATTACGTATTTGGCCTATTCCCTTTAAGGTTCTGTTTATAGTTCAACTAAATGGATAAAATATTAGGTAGAATCATAAAATCTATATGCTCCCTAAAATTTTCTATATGTAACCTTGGATAAATTAGACTGATTATGTATGCCTCATTTTTTTCCTACCTACCAGATTGGAGTTATTCTTTAAACATGATATTCCACAGAGATATAGATCAGCTAAAGCCCCTTTGTGTTTTTAATGGTTGTATTAAAAAATGCAAAACTTGGTCTTTCTTTTTAAATTGTCAGCATGTTCAAAGCCATTATATTTCTATTTTCTACATAAATTAAGTATATACTTTGTTCCTCCCTTATGCTCCCATCCTTTTATTGAAGTTTGAAGGTTCAATAACTTCAACAGAGAAAAAACGAAATACTGGATACTCAAGTCCAAACAAATTGCTACTGCTTGATGTTTTTTAAGCATTTTTTATTCCAATGAATGGCAGGAAAGAGCTATTATTTAATGGGCACATAGTCTTCTGTATATGTAAAGAGCTGGGGGGTTAAGATTTTTTAAAAAATTATTTTTAGAGAGAGGGGAAGGGAAGAGGGAGAGAAACATCAATGTGCAAGAGCAACATCGATTGGTCGCCTTCGCATGTCCCCAAAGGGGGCAGGCACCTGGCCTGCAACCCAGGCATGTGCCCTGAGAATCAAACCAGCAACCTTACATACAGTTCACAGGCCAGTGCTAAATCCACTGAGCCACACCAGCCAGGGTTAAAGGGCTTTTTAAAAAATCATTTTAAGATGCTGAATGAGAGGTTTCTGGTCAAGATGGAGACATAGGTAAACATTCCTGGCCTCTGTGCACAACTATAGCAAAAAATACAAGTAGATTACAAAACAAATACCACCCAGAATTGTCAGAAAATCGAGCTGCGTGGAAGTCTGACAAGCAAGGATTTAAAGAAGTCACATTAATCCAGACAGGTAGGAGGGATGGAGATGGGACCAGGCAGTCCCACATTCACATGTAGTGGGCAAAAATTGGGAGGGATACCTTAGGAGCAAGGGATCCTAGCCCCAGAGCAAACCACCCAGCCCAGGGCTCCAGTGCCAGTAAGATGAGTCCCCATAACTTCTAGCTGTAAAAACCAATGGGGGCTGGGGCAGAAGACACTGTGGGATCCTCAAGAGACTCCTCCAAGGATCCACAATGGACTTAGGATTCATGTGGACCCACCTCCCTCAGGGATTCAGCACTAGAGCAACAGCTGGAAGGGCACCAGTGGCATACAGGGAGAAAGGGAAGTGACCGGTATCAGGGCGAGTGCTGGCAGACGGCTTCCTCCTGGGCAAAATGCCAGAGGCCAGGCAGCAGCATTGTTCCCTCTCCAAACCCTCCCCCACACAGAGGAACAGAACAGTGACACTGGTTGCACCACCCTGGCTAATACTTGAGACTCTGCCCCATACAACTTAACAGGTGCATTTTGCTACAATAGGCCACACTACTAAGACAGAGAGTCAAAGCAGCTCTACCCAATACACAGAAACAACACAGGAAGGCTGCCAAATTGAGGAGACAAAGAAATATGGTCCAAATGAAAGAACAGAACAAAAGTCCAGGAAAAGAACAAAATGAAATGGAGATGAGCAACCAATCAGATGCACAGTTCAAAACACTAGTTACCAGGATGCTCCAGAAACTCACTGAGTACTTCAACAGCATAAAGACCCAGGAAGAAATGAAGATTGGATTAAGTAAAGTAAGAGAAAAGCTACAGGGAACCAACAGTAGAAGGGATGAAGCCAAGAATCAAATCAACAATTTGGAACACAAGAAAGGAAAAAGCATTCAATCAGAACAGCAGGGGGAAAAAAGAATTTAAAAAGATGAGGACAGGCTTAGGAACCTCTGGGACATCTTTAAACATACCAACATCCAAATCATAGGGGTGCAAGAAGGAGAAGAGGAAAAGAAAGACACTGAAAATTTATTTGAAAAAATGCCCTGGCTGGTGTAGCTCAGTGGATTGAGCACGGGCTGTGAACCAGGCATCGCAGGTTCGGTTCCCAGTCAGGGCACATGCCTACGTTGCAGGCCATGTCTCCCAGCAACCGCACAATGATGTTTCTCTCCCTCCCTCCCTCCCTCCCCCCCCCTCTAAAAATAAATAAATAAAATCTTTAAAAAAAATTTATTTGAAAAAATAATGAAAGAAAACTTCCCTAATTTGGTGAAGGAAATAGACATACAAGTCCAGAAAGCATGGAGAGTCCCAAACAAGATGGACCCAAAGAGGGCCACACTAAGACACATCATGATCAAAATGACAAAGGTAAAGATAAAGAATCTTAAAAGCAGCAAGAGAAAAGGAGACAGTTACCTACAAAGGAGTTCTCATAAGACTATCAGCTGATTTCTCAAAAGAAACTTTGCAGGCAAGAAGGGATTGGCAAGAAGCATTCAAAGTGATGAAAAGCAAGGACCTACAACCTAGATTATTCTATCCGACAAAGCTATCATTTAGAATGGAAAGGCAGATAAAGTGCTTCCCAGACAAGGTTAAGCTAAAGCAGTTCATCATCACCAAACCATTACTATATGAAATGCTAAAGGGAATTACGTAAGAAAAAGAAGACCAAAACGATGAACATTAAAATGGCAATAAATTCACAACTATCAATAACTGAATCCAAATAACAAATTAAGCAAACAAACAGAACAGGAACAGAATCATTGATATAGAGATCATTTAGAGTGTTATCAGCAGGGAGGAAAAAGGAAAAAAAGTAGGAGAAAGGTGCAGAGATTAAGAAGCTCAAATTGGTAGGTACAAAATAGGGAGATGTTAAGAACAGTATAGGTAATTGGGTAGCTGAAGAACTTATATGCATGACCCATGGACATGACCTAAGTCGGGGGAAAGACTGCTGGAGGGAATGGAGATACCAGGTTTAGGGAGTCAAAGGGGGGAAAACTGGAACTGTAATAGCATAATATATAAATTATATTTTAAAAGTAAATGAAAATAAATGCATGCTGAATGAAAAAAAAATCCTTTTAGGAAAAGGAAGGTAATCAAATAGAAAATACTGTGATAAATCCCTAAATTTAGAGAATCTAGTGGCTGGTATAGCAAAGGAAGGCATTCAAAAGAATTCCACAAAAGACCTTTTCATCTGACTTTGAGTTGGGACAAACTCTAAAAGTAGACAAAGGATAAAATTAAATTAGTTATTTCATACTCCTTCTCCCCAGGACATATTTTGAGGCACTGGCAGAGGTATAAAATGTTCCTCAATTTCTCCTAGCCTCTATATATTTTTTCTATCATACGAATTATTCCAAAAATAAATCAGAACAAAGCACAGAGATAAATAGTTGTTAGCTAGGTTCTTGCCATGGACCAGGGCTTGGGAGGTGCAATCATTCATTACATCTCCAAGTAAATCATTCTCTCCCCTGGTTTTATCCAAGTACCCAATGTGTCCCTTACTTGACAAACAAGACAAACTAAACTAGAGCCAGCTATCTAGTTGCCTGGTCTTTTTCCTGTACCAATGTAACCTCCATGCCAAATAAACAAACTAAAAGGAAATACTGACTATAAAATAAAAGCAAACAAAATTCTGGACTGCATATCTTGCTCTGCCAGAGTACTTCACAGACTTAAGTTTACGAATCACTCTCTTAAAAACAGTTACTCTTTACCAAAATAAAGATTCCAATATTTTCTATGGCATCAAACTATGGTTAATTACCTTTAGAACAAAATATTACCAATAAAGCTTTCAAAAGGACTTGAATTAAATTTTAATGTGATTCAATTAAGCATTACGTGGCCACAAGAAAAAATATCCCATGAGACACCACGAAGAACACCTGAACTGAGACTCAGACCTGAATTCTATCAGGAAGTCTGCCACTTATATGACCTTAGGGGGAAATAATTTGACAATTTGTCTTTCAACAGCTTTTTATATAGACTTATGTGAAAATTCCACTATATTCCCATAGTGGCAACACCCAGGTGTCTAAAAAAATGTAGAACTGAGAAAAGGAATAGGTTAAACTTATAGACTCTGATCATCAGCAAAATTACCTATTCTGCCAATTTATTTATTCAACTAAATGCCTACTGTAATCTGTATGATAAGCAAACTCAAAACCTGGAGCCATAAGATGCTCTTAAGAGTTTATGTCCTGCACCTGTCATCCCATGGCATCATTAGTTTTTAGTATCTCTCAAATCTATCCATTTCTTTCTAACCCCATTACAACTATCCTTTAGTAGTTCAGGTAGTATGTTTTCCCTGGATTACTCCAAAAGTCTACCTTTACTCTCCACTTAATCCTCAGATAAATCAGGGCAATCTTTCCACATCCCTACTTATACTCTTCCATGCCTATAAAGTTGGAATTCCCTTCTCGGCTCATTTCTAAAGACCTCTCCTTGTACCTAAAGGTCCACACTAAATAATTTACATTTCCCAGAGGACACCTCAATTGCTCAAGTCTTTCCCACAAGGTACCCTTGGTCAGAACGCTATTTTACTGACCCACCATACACCTCCAATTTATACCTTATAACACTCCTTCTCCTGAAAGATTCCCCAGACGCTTCGACCCTGTCCTTACAGCCCACCCTCCCCATCCCAACATAGGTTATACATTCCTCCAAGAAGGTGGACAACTAACACATGTGAACATCCCTATTGTGCTTATCACCTGGTAAGTGCTTCTTGTTCTCCTTCAAGGGAGAGTACAAGGCTCTGTATTGTTTTAACCACACTGCCTAACACTTAGCTCACAGCAGTCACACAAACTTTTCACAGATTAAATAAGGAGAGGAAAGATTCATACAGGTGAATATGTATAAGATGCTCGGAGATCTTAAAGGAGAGAATCATTCCCCAAAAAGAGGTGAAAACATCTGAGAGGTGCTTACCAATACAGACCCTGTTTGACTGCATTTTGCTTTATAGCATTTCACAAATGCTGAATTTTTTACAAATTGAAGGCAGGACTCTCTCTCTATCAGCAGAAAGATTACAATTTCCTTTATTATGGTGGTCTGGAACCAAACTTGCAATATCTCTGGGGTATGCCTGTATATAAGAAGGTTTTACATAAAATCCCATAATATTTTTAAAATTCTCTGAATATGATATTCTATTATTAGACATAGATAATATTTTTGGTCACAAGTGCAAAAGAAAATGAAGTGAAACACTATAAAAATAAGAGTAAGTATAAGATCAAATAATTTGTGGCATTAATATAAAATCTTCTGAACTCAAGAGGTTAAAAAACATATAGGGTTGGCCAAAAAGTTCATTTTTTTTTCTATACAATGGCTCTAGCAGTGCTTAATTGTCTTTAACTTCATTCAAAACAATTTTTGTTAGATTATATTGTGACAGCTGTCACATCAGCATGCATTTTTAAAAAGTGTGCTTTTTTTAAAAAACATTTATCAAAACTGGTGAATTTCTGTACAGTCATTTTCATACTGAAGGTAGAATAAGATATGCAACATTTTTGGCATAGTATGTTATTTTTTCAAGAAAGGTAAAAATGCAACTGAAATGCAAAAAAAGATTTGTGCAGTGTATGGAGAAGGTGTTGTGACTGATCAAATGCATCAAAAGTGGTGGGGGTTGTTTCCTGGTACTACTAACATTTTGGCCAAATAATTCTTTGCTATGGAGCTGTCTTATGCATTGGAAGATGTTTAACAGCACCCCTGGCCTCTACCCACTAGAAGTCAATAGCAGGATATAGCCCACATAGTCAGAATATCCAAATTAATAAAGCTATTGGTGAAAATGAAAAATGTCTTTTAATTTTACAGAAAAAACTAAATGGACTTTTTGACCAACCCGATAATTAGAAGGTGCCAACACAGTCCTGGCTAGTGTGGCTCAGTGGATTGAGCGCCAGCCTGCAAACTGAAAGGCTGCCAGGGTTTGGACTCCCAGTCAGGGCACATGGCTGGATTGGGGACCGGGTCCCCAGCCGGGGCCGTGTGAGAAGCAACTCATCGGTGTATGTCTGGCACATAGATGTTTTTCTCCCTTTCTTCCTCCCTTCCTCTCTCTAAAATAAATAAATAAAATCTTTTAAAAAGAAAAAAAGGAAGCGAACACAGCAACTACAGTTTTCTGGAATTTAAAACATACACACACACTTATGACTTAATGCTGTGCTATAAAACACCAAATGCCTTCAATTTTCTATTCCAGGAATGATTTTTGGAATTCTGCCCAACACAGAGGAGAAAACCTCTGGCTCCTGACCAGAAAAGATGAAATCATGTATAATATGGTAGAGAAATCTGTTATAAAATGACGAATTCCAAGTAAGTACAAAATGAAAAGGCAGTAAATATTACAAACTTTGGATACAGATAGACTAGTTCACCCAACAGAAGGCCTCATCCTAAAACGAACATAAAAAATACCTTATGGGGTGGTTGTGAGAATTACATAAAGAACTTAAAATACTCAGATTCTGACACATGTATCAAGTGATCAATAAATGGTAACTTCGGGTATGAATATTACTTTATGATAGAAGAATCTTAGAAGAGCAAAGGTCCAGGTAGCAAGTTACATTCTGAGAGTTAAGGTGTTTCCTATCACTGACCTTAGCATCTTTTCTAACAATAAATATACTTTATTTCTTCTAAATGCCATTCCACAAAGTAACAATTTTCCTATAAAAATTAGTTATAATTATTAGCTATATAAACTATATTTACATTTAGTAGAGCAGAAAATTTTAAAGTAAGGATTTAGCATTTTCATAATGCTAAACCAGTCGTTTCAAATGTATAAAGAGCACTTAAAAATCAAGTGCTTAGACATTATAAAAAAAGATTACAAAATCCTTAAAATATGGAAGAAAGAAATAATATGGCCTATGTTATGAACTGAATCATGCCCATCCCCTGCCCCCCCCCCAAAAAAAAGTTCGCACGTTGAAGCCCTAACCCCCAGCACCTCGGAATGTGAATGTATTTGTAGACAGGGTCTTTAAAAGGGTAATTAAGTTAAAACAAGATAATTAGGGTAAGCCCTAAAATTAGTATGACTAATATCTTTATTAGAAAAGATTAGCACACAGACACACGCAGAGGGAAGATGGCCATCAACAAGCCAAGGAGACAGGCCTAAGCAGAAATCAACCCTTCACCTTGCACTTCTGGGTTCCAGAACAGTGAAAAAGTAAATCTGCTGTTTAAGCCACCTGGTCTGTGGCACTTTGTAATGGCAACCCTAGCAAACTAAACAGTCCTCAAACCAGACTGGGTTTATAAACTGGCAATATATTTATAGTGGTAGTCATTGGTTCCACAAGCTAATCTCAATACCACTTAGAATTAGACACGTTTCTAAAGTCAAAAAAAAAATCAAACACCTCAAGTTAGAATCAGAAATTATATATCATACATGGTTGTTTTTAAATAAAGTGTACTAGTTATAACATTTAGGCTGTGGATGATCTAAAAGCACTATTAACAAGTATCACTGGTTTTGAGGAAAAATACGCAAATTGTGAACTTTATGTGTTCCTGTGAGAGTTTTCTCAGCCTAAGCAAAATCAGAAACACTGTTTTGGGGTAAAAGAAATAGACTTTGGAGTCACAGAGATAGAGATTTAACTACCCCCAGTGTTGCCATTTAATAGTTGTGTGGTCTTAAGGAAGTTATTTCACCTCTCTGACCCTCAAATTCTTCAACTGTAAATGGGGACAAAAATATCATCTTACCAAATTACCAGTTAAAGCACCTGGCACAATTCCTAACACAACTGGGTAACTCAATGAATAGTAGCTATGATAAGATCATCATCCAATGAAAATGTGCATGAAAAGTAGGTGTCACTGTTAACAGGACTGTAAATTTTTAAACCTTTCTGGAAGGCAATTTTGAAATATCTATCCAAACATTAATGATATCCCTTGACCCAGAAATTCAACTTAATGAATTTATTTTATGGAAATATTTGCGTACACAGGTAAAAATGGAAGTAAAAGGATGTTCCTTGTGACACTGTTTTACTAGTCAATCAATATACCAACCAATATAAACCAGGTCTGGTTTAATATTAGACTCCACTAGATCCATATTTGTCATTTTTTAAATGAAGTAGATCTCTATGCATTGACAAAAAGACGGCAATGCCGCAATAAGTACTACATGATCCAGTAAAGTAAAAACTGTGTTTACAGCCCTGGCTGGTGTGGCGCAGTGGCCTGAGCACCAGAATGTAAGCCAAAGGGTCACCAGTTCGATTCCCAGTCAGGGCGCGATGCCTGGGCTTCCGGGCCAGGTCTCCAGTAGGGGGCACACAAGAGGCAACCACACACTGAGGTTTCTCTCCCTATCTTTCTCCTTCCCTTCCCCTCTCTCTAAAAATAAATAAATCAAATCTTTAAAAAAGGGATTAAAAAAACTCACAATAATAATTTTTTTCTAATACAAAAGAAACATGGATGTGTACCATCTTTTGAAACTATGGCCTGCTTGTGCTATCGAATGAGATGTTGAGGAAAACTTCAAAGAAAAATATATTGCATTTGAACCCTTCCTCCTCATTGAAAAAGTCTAACATTTACACTAAGCCCATGTTTAAGATTTTTAAAATCAATTTCCATTTGATATTTTTCAGTTTCTATTTCTATAGTCAATTCTAACTCTGTAGAGTTGCAAACACTTTGCCACATAACCAGTACTACTCAAACTCTTTCTCCCCTCCTTTCAAAATAAGCTAAAAATGCACCTACAACACAAAATCGCTTTAAGCATACCTCAGGAGACAAAATAAACCTCCATCCAAAATCCAACAAATTACTTGGAAGATTCAGCATTTTAGTAAGTACGAACTGCAACTCTCCATTCCAGAAGAGAATCGAAATTTAATACACAAAACAATAGACTGGAGTCATGAAAGGTCACAATGGAAATGGAACCACCCTGTTTTACAGATGAGGAAAATGAAGCACAAAAATGACTTGACCAAGCTCACACAGTGAGAGAGGAAAGATCAGGGCAGGGCCCTGACCACCTTGTCTAACACTTATCTCTAGATCACAGTGCCTTACATCATAGCTTACAGTTTTAAATCAATTCCTTTTTCCAAATAAATTAGCAAAAATAGTATCAGATAACATACTTGGTTTCATAAATATGCATAAGTGAAACAAACATTAGATGACATATACCACCTGGCAGATTTCCAATACTATCTATAGAGCTCTGCATTCATTAAAATTTCAAGCATGTAAAATAATATCTTGATCAGACATTGCAAAGGTGGCTGCTCTACAGAAGCAGAGATGAAAATGCTTTATGAGAGCCAATTTATCCAATTCCCCTGGAGGTACAGCAACTAGTTAGATTCTAATTAGCTGAAAGACTGAATTTTCTAGCTACATATGTTTGAATAGCAATTTCTGTTTGTTTCGGTAGCACTTTCCTTCTTAAAGTAATGTTTCTCATCTCTGATTTCAAAGTCACCTTCCAGCCTAATGGAGGCACACAGCTCTGATTCTTCTGTCCTCAGAGCAAGACTCACAGGAAAATAAAGAATATTGCAAGAAGGCATTTCTTTTCATAATTTCCTTCAATGAAAACCAGTTTGATAATAATACATAAAAACCTCTGATGGTATACCATCTTAAATTTAACTAAAAGATAAAAATCCAGAAAGTAATAATAAGGAAAACTAACAACAGTATGAGACAAAGAGTGCATGAAATAGAAGCCAGGTAGACAATAGATCTCTGAAATGTAGTTTGGGGGGGAAATGATCATTCTAATATGAATAAAGGCTGATACAACTGGCAGCTTCAAGCTAAATTTACTGAAAAGAAAGAGAATGTTAAGGAATTTGTGACCTTGTCTCATCAAAAAAACAAATACTGAGGCAAGTATGTTTAGACACAAATATAAAGGCAATAAAGTTGCTATATTTTTAAAAGGTCACAAGTAGAATAAAATCAAATTATTACAATATATGGCTAACGATCATTTATAGATATACTATTAGCTTTCTAATCTGACAAATTAAAATTCAATATTCAAAGAAAATATAGTTTACCAATACTGTCAACACTTACACTGTTTTTAAGTATAACTGTGCTAGATTTGATTGAGTAATGCAATGTGATAATTAACTTCATTTTATCCACTCAGTGCTGATATTTTTCTTTAACAAAATCCAAGTATTCAAGGCTATGAGTGATGAGTGACCTTGAGGCAGCACTTGGAAGGCAGTCACCATGGCAACACTACCACAAAAGTGCCTCATCCTCAGCAAAAGAACCAAGCTGGTACATGAGGATTTAAAAACCAAGGGAAACAGTGCTTCCTTCAAGAAAAAAAAAAAAAAAAAAAAAATTAAATTTAGTTTTAAGAAATGTTTACATTAAATGCCTTTCTATTTTAGTCTTCGCATTTATTCTTCATGGAAGGAATACACACATCATTTTAATGAGGAAATATTAAGCCCACAAAATTATTTTTTTCTTTTAGCAAATTAAAATAAAAATGCATGTTTAAAATTTTTTGACAGAATCACACTATTAAATTTTTCTTTTAATACTGGTAAATTTTTTTCATTTCAATAATAAAATTTGTTTTCCAGCCTGCACTTTAATAAAGAAAACACAAGGGAGGAAGGGTTTACTTAAAATGGCAAATACAAAATATGAATTTATAATTTTGCTTATATACACGAAAGATCAGTTGCTTGTCTACCAAGAACAGGGAGGGGAGGTAAACAAGCTTCTTTATATTTCATGTTTTTATAAAGTTGTATGTCTTTGTTTCAGACACAGATGTAGTATTTTTTTCTCAAAAACCTACTCCTTAAAAGCCAGAAATGTAACACTGTAGTCCTTTATCAGCAATGTAATACAGAGCCTGAAATTACTGGGTACCAAAGGACTTCAAACTTCTGCTCACATACCTGCCAAAAGAATCTTAAAAAAATACATGTACCCTGGAATATCTGTAAGTTGGCATATAAAATTAAAACTTAACTAGTTACACAGCAGTAATTTCCAAGATATTATCAGTACTAGAATTCTTAATAAAGTTATATTACTCTTAAGTATTCAAAGAAACTTGAAGTATCATCATCCTAACAGCCAGAAATTTTATAACTGTTTCTTTTTCCCACAAGACAAATTTCTATTCCTCTTCTCCCAAAGTATTTGATCATAATGAATATCATTTTATGCTTCAAAGTATTTTATTGATCATCCTATCTCTGCAACAAAGGGGTATATAAATTGAAATAATAATTACCACCAATCATAAGTTCTTAAATGTTGAAAACACATTTTATTCTGAATTAATACAATTGATATTAGGATATAATTGTTCAAAATATAAGTGAATTACACATTTTGATAAAATTCGTGTAAAAAGTACATTTTTCATGTAAGTGAATCTGTTAAAGATACACGAGCCCTTGCATCCAGGTATCCACAATAAATAATATTGCTAAAATGCAACAGTGCCCATTAATTTATACTTTTGTGTTTATAAAATTATACATAAAACTTGCTGACACAAGTAGATAATTAAGTAAAAGCAGTTATGTGAAAGCAGTGTCACTCAATTCTTTCAATGCAATCTTAGTTATATGGACAAAAATCTCAGTGAACTATCATCAAAAACTACTTTTCATTATCTCTCAGAGAGCAATTTGATTAACTCTCCCTTCAATTTTGATTTTAATGAAAACAGACTCAGAAGCACCTGACAGACCATTTGTTACCCAGCCATAAGAATCATTCAGTTTTTAAACTGTGACACCAACAGTAATTGCCCATGTGTTCAAACCTGATTTTTGTTTAAACACCCAGTGCAAATGCAACACAGTAAAAAAAAGAGGTGCTCCTTTCTTTTGGCAGTCAGAAGAACTGTGAAAGAAGACATCTGAAGAGGAAGACTGCAAAGCTTTCTCAGGCAGACCAACTTAAGAATTTACAGGAATGAAAGTTTATGAATCTAGAAACTGATTCTCTTTAAATGATATGTGTTAAAGACTCTATATCCAGTGACCAATTTACAGAAAATACAGAGGACAGAAGAATGTGATAAATGACGCTATTCAGATACAAAATCCAGTCTATGGGAAATTCTGCAGGACATAACCCCATTTTTCCCAATAAATAAAATTCAAGGGGAAAAAGTGAAGCAGTAGGAACCTAAATAAAAAAGATATAAAAGATAAATTACAATATTGGCATCTAATTCAAACTGGCTATAAACATAGTGATGTTTCAAGCAACTGAAAAACTGAACATGCCTGGATACTTTATATTAAGGAATTTCTTAAGGTGAGATAATGTGTTTTTAATAATCTTTACTGTCAAAGATACAGTATTCCTCCCTTATCTGAGGGGGATAAGTTCCAAGACACCACCCAACACAGATGCCTGAAATCGCAGAAGGTACCAAATCCTATGTTTCTTCCTGTACTTACATACTTATGATCAAGTTTATAAATCTGTAAGGCACAGTAAGAGATTAACAACAATAACTAATAATAAAATAGAGCACTTACAACATTATACTGTATTAAAAAGTATGGGAATGTGGTCTCTCTGTCTGTCTGTCTCTCTCTCTCTCATAACCAAGAGGGCTACTGAGTGACCAATAAATAGTCAGATAGCATATAGGGTGTGGATGCACGGAACAGGATGACTCATGTCCCAGGTAGGGCACAGAAGGACAGTGCAAAATTTCATCATGTTACTCAGATGGCAGGAAATCTGAAACTTATGAATTGTTTATTTCTGGAATTTTCCACTTAATATTTTCGAACTGTACATGACCGCAGGTAACTGTAACCACAGAAGAAAAACTGCAAACAAGGGACACTACTGTACTTACCAAAACTTTTACAATTATAATAGTATATGATTTGGGACTTGCTTCAAGATACTATGGGAAAGAAAAAGTATAAATAAAAATAAGACTGGCCCTGGCCGGGTGGTGCAGCAGGTAGGAGTGTCGTCCCATACACCAAACGGCTGCCGGTTTGACCAGAGGAGAGACAACCCAATCAGTGTTTCTCTCGCATCAGTGTTTCTGTCTCTCCTTCTCCCTTCCTCTCCCTAAAGTCAACATACTTATAATACAGGGAGGATTTTTTTTTTAAGTTAGGCATTTAAAGCATAGGCTTCTCATCGGAAACGACCTAACATTTTATCAATAGAGCATAGATTATTTAAAAGATGATGCACACACAGAATAAAACATGTCACATGCATAATAGAAACCATAAAAATATTATTAATTTCAACTTACGGCATTAATCTAGAAAGATATCCCTCACATAAGGCTGAATAATAAAAGATTACAGGAGGGGAAAAAAAGATTACAGGATAGCAAGCAAAAAAGAAAAACCCTCATGTCTAACATATGTTAAAGTCTACATAGAGAAATGTAGAAAGATGCATACAAAAATCTTGGCACCAGCGATCTCTAGATATACTTTTCTGTATTGCTTGAGCTTCTTTTTTAAATGTGCATCCATCATTTTACTGCTTTTTATAAAATCAGAAAAGAACAAATGACTTTCCCTTAACTGTGCTTGATAAACAGTATGTATAAAGTAAACATGTAAATGATATTGGATGGAAATTTTTGAACCTCTTTCAGAAAGTAAACTTCTATACTATTATTAAAATTATTTTAAAACAAAAATAATCATCTCTTTATGGAACCAAATGAGAGCTTTAAAATATGTATGTATAAGAGACAGGGACACACAGTACAAATTCTTGACTAAAATAACAATGCATCGGGGAGAAGTTATGGTAGGCTTTTTCCATTATACAAGAATTTCTTAATTTCATTCACTATTCCAGCAATGTCTCAAGTACTTTTTAAAAAAATCCCTGTAGTTGGTTGAGAATGTGTTGGTTATTCACCTAAAGCTACCTTCATTCCCATGTTTAACAGTTCAAAAAAAGAAACTATAGTAAGAACTCATCGCTGTAAATGTGAAATTAAGCCTCTAAAGAACTTTATCTCAGGCTTCTGGCTAAATGGAGATATAGGTAGATACATTTCGCCTTCTCACACAACCAAAAGAAGGATAACAACCAATTTAAAAACAAAAAAACAACCAAAACTGTCAGAAAATTGAACTGTATGGGGGTCCAACAACCAAGGAATTAAAGAAGAAACATTCACCCACACTAGTGGGAGGGGCAGAGACAGGCAGCCGGAGGGAGGGGACACACGGCAAGGCTGCACAGGCAGGCCCACGTTCACGTGTGGATAAAAACTGGGAGAAACAACTGGGGAGTGAGAAAGACCAAGCAACCCAGGGTTCCAGCGCCAGGAAAATAAACCTCAATGTACACCTGAAAAATTAAATAAATTGGTTCCTCCATATAATAAAATACTATACAGCCTCTAAAAATGTTCAGAACATATTGGAAATGCAACATTATGTATTACATTTCTTATGTAATGTGTATACTGTATAGTATGTTTATACATAGATGAAGACTGAAAAGGAACACACCAAAATGATCCTTCCTGGGTGGCGGGTTTTTAACATCATTAATTTTTAACATAATATAGTTCTCTACTTCTAGAGAACATGTATTAATTTTGCAGTAAGTTTTTTATGCATCACATCCAATTCAAACAGAGAAAAGTAATACTTATTTAACAAATGTTCTCAATAACAACTCACTAACAATTTGTTTTAATTTCACTATATGGCATTATTGGGGACACATTATAACATCAATTAATTTTATTATGTTCTCCAATTGAAAGCCCTACTGTTAAATCCCACATCTTGTACCTGACAGCAGTGTACAGAATAGAGTAGCCTTTCTTGGAGAGTCTACTCATAAACTGTCATGATACAATCTATTCTGGACTATTACAACTCTCCTAATTTCCTGAAACAAAGTTAAAGAAACACTGAAACAACAATATGCATATATGCTTTTATTTATGCAGTTTTCAATTACAAATTAATTAATGCCTATACCTACCATCCCCTCTCCTCAAACAGCCATTGAAAATTCAGTAAAAGAAAGAAACCTTTTATTATTAGGCTGGCAGAATAAGAAAATAAAAAAGAATTTCCCTTGTATATATGATAAATGGTTAACTACTGCTCACAGTGTCTTCATATTAATAATACCCTATTTTCAGAGTCAATTTCCATCTTGGCTGCATTTCTAGAAACAGTTCCAGCCTAAATAAACCAGAAACTAAAATAAAACAGAGACCAGAAACTTCCTTAATGCAGTCCCATGGAGTTTTAAGATAAAACATACCTATGCCCCAGAAAAAAATCTTGATTCCACAGAGGTGGCAGAATAGTTTGAGAAAGACATATTTATTAACATGAACAATTAATATTTACTATCTGTGAGGCACTTACCAAAGTATCTGAGATATATCAGTGACCAAGAGGGACGAAGACTCCTGTCCTTATGGAGCTTATATTTTATTAGCAAAAAACATAATCAAACACAACTTATATGGTATATTAGAGGATTAGTTTTATGAGGGGAGAGGTTCCAATATTAAATAAAGTGATTGGAATGGGCCTCACTAAGAAGATGAGATGTGAGGAATTAAGAGTGATGAGAAGTTAGTCCAACAGACATGCGATGGAAAAAACACCCCACACAGAGGGCACATCCAAAGGCAGGAGTGTGGCCATACCGGATGAAGAACAGCACAGGATCAAGAGTGAGGAATAGAGAAAAAGAATGAAAGGTACCAACAAATGAGACAAGGAAGGCTTCTTGAAGAAGGTTTAGCAGGAAAGATCAGTTCAGTTTTGGAAATGTTGCCTTTCAGAAGTCTATTAGAAATCCAAATGAATAGGTTGAGAAGACAGGTGGATATACAGGTCTGAACACAGTAAAGAGTTTTACCTCTCTACTTAAACAAACATACAAAGATCTGACAAAAGTATAGAATACAAATGTTCCAAAGAAAAAAACCAAGCCAATGGAAAAACAAAATCAAAAAGAAATCAAACCAACAAAAAACACTCCCAGTCAAGTAAACCATCGGATGTTGGCAGGGGAAGGTGAGCAGAGGACTTGAAACTACACACTGAAAGGACTTAACTACATACATGCCTGAGGAAAAGTGAATCACAATGACCAACACCAATACATAAAGGGACTATGAAAAAATTCCTCTGAACATTCAGGCAAAGACAAAAAGGCCAAGTCACCTGTAAAGAAAACCAGATTGACACCAGACTGTAACTGCAATACTCTATACCAGAAGACAATGGAATGACAGACACTGTAGAAAAAAGGTTTTATAATCAGCCAATCCAGTTTTCAAATGTTAAAGTCGCAGACCAACTTTTAAACACAGTAAAACTCAAAGAATATTGTTCCCATAAGCTCTTCCTGAGAAATCTATTAAAGAATGATTTCAGACAACCCAAATAACTAAAAAGTCCACATCAAAATTAAAATAGTGAAAAATAAATATATAGCTATATAAAACTGAAAACTGCTTAGGGTATGTTATAATATATAATGGCTATATGCTTTGATAATGTACATAACATATCTATGGAAAGTAAGGAGATAAAAATTAGAATAAACATGGTGACTGTCTTATGGCTATTAATTGAAAGTAAAACATTAGTTCAAATCAATGCTGGGGAAGAGATGTAAGGGGTTATTAAGTAATTTCAGTAGCACTCAAAGTAAGAAACCAACAGGCAATAATCAAAAACAGAAGGGATGGGAGATACTAAGGATATTACACTGAAGTTTTAATATAAAGGCAACAGCTAAAACAAAAGTGTAAACCTCTTTTTTTTTTTTTAACCTAAAACAGATAAGACAGAATATTATATAAAAGGCAAAGAGCCCTGGCTGGTGTGGCTCAGTGGACTGAGTGCCAGCCTGTGAACCGAAAGGTCACTGGTTCAAATCCCAGTCAAGGCACATGGCTGGGTCACAGGCTAGGTCCCCAACTGGGGGTGTGCAAGAGGCAATGGATATCTCTGCCACATCGATGTTTCTCTCCCTCTTTTCTCCCTCCCTTCCACCTCTCTAAAAATTAATAAAAAATTTTTAAATAAAATAAATAAAGCTACATTAATAAAATCATAATCTGCTAAAAAAATTAGATCTGTATTTACTGATAGAACCATTTTCAAAATACAGTGCTAAATGTAACCAGATGCAAAACAATGTTTTTAATATACTATAATTTGTATTTATAAAAAGGAAGGAGATATATGGAAGATAAAGATATAAAGACATATAAATATTCAGGAACTACTATGAGGGACACATGGACAAAACCAGGTGGGGGGAAGACAGAAGCAAGTGGGGGAGGTGGATTTGGCTGCGGTGGGGGGGGAGTGTTGGAGGGGAAATGCGGACAACTGTAATTGAACAACAATAAAATAATTATTTTTAAAAAGACATATAAATATATCTGTAAATACACACACAAAAAAGGATAACAGTGATAGCCTCTGAGGAATGAACTAGGGAACAAAAGAAAGTGGGAGGGAAACCTCACTTCACAGCCTTTTGCAGTTTGAACTTTTGTTAGCCATGGACACCTATTGGTATTGTTTTTAAAGAAAGAAAGATGTTAAAAAAAAAAAAAAAAAAACAGGGAAAGATTCTTTGGTGTGATCCAACTCAGATGTCTCCAGAGGTTAAATAAAATGCCCAAGATTATCCAACAAGGTCCAAAATGCAGTTCTCTTGCTTTCCAAGCCTTTACTATTTTGCTTTTGACTTGCCTGTAGAAAAGCAACCCACCTTATAACCCAATGTTGAGGTCTGAGGGTCTGATTCAGGAACATAGCCTGAAATACACGGTTGACCATTCTGTTTGTTATGCATCTTTAACGAAGAGAGGCCCTATTTCAAAATACAGAAAAACACCAGTAGCGTAGTTAATGCTTGCTTCCAACTTTTCAAAGTTCATCACGAACTTTTAAGAGCCACAGAAAGTAACTCTGGCAATGGTTCAGAAAATGCAACTGATTGTAAATGTGGCAAGAGTGGCACTCAAGGCATTTAAGAAGGGGGAGGAGGGGCTCGTCCTTAGGTCTTTCTTCTAAAAGTGAGTACTTCCCCCCCACCTACTTGATACCGCATGATTGCTTCTACTTTTCTATGGCAGGAGGATCCTCTGCTCTCATGAACAGAGAAAAAAACTTAATGTACTACAGTTCTGCAAGGGTTTGCAGTTCCATTTGTAATAACCATTAATATGATTTTAGAGTAAGTAAATAATCTCACTAACTGAGACTATCTCCCCGGAATTCATTTAAATCCTTTGCTGGATTACTTCAGCCTCAAACAATCTCTCCTTCCTCTAAACTCCAAAAGCAATTATTAGTACAATTTATTTCGTAATTAATCCTGCGTTGCCTTATTAAACCTCTTTCATTATTCCCTGAAATGTTATTTAAATCTTCTCTAGTTATCTAACTTTCATGTTTATTTCTCTCATCTCCCTAAATAGACTGTAAATTCCTTGAGAGAAAGACATAAGGCCTTATATTGTTTTGTATCCACATAAAAACACAGGGTAGCTAGTACATAGTAAATAGAGAGATTCTGTTGATTTTAAAAAAAGACAAAAACAGCTACATTAAGAAAATGTTTAAAGCCATGCCAACTAAGAATCTTCAAGCCAGAGTTGACAGGCCAATGTACTATTTTGCTTCCTTGTCTCCTGCAGCAGTATGAGATGGTAAAAAAGAGCATGGTCTCTGAAGTCTAAGAGACCTCAATTTGGATCCTCTATCTTGAGAACCTATGAACTTAACCCAAAACTTTAATTTTCTTCATCTCTAAAATAAGGGTAATAATACCTGTAGAAGACTTAATGATCATTAAATGAGAGAATTAGGTGAAACTACTGGTATTCCTTAGAAGTTCTTAGATTTTTTTCCATGTTTTTACATCTTTGAAATCACA
Source organism: Tonatia bakeri (assembly GCA_004024845.1). Lineage (NCBI taxonomy): Eukaryota > Metazoa > Chordata > Mammalia > Chiroptera > Phyllostomidae > Tonatia > Tonatia bakeri. The sequence continues at coordinate 27,531 of PVIA01002439.1, read as the reverse complement.
ATGTATCACGTTATGGATGATATCCCATTGTTTAAGTGGCAATTTTACACTTCTTCCTAGTGGTACATAAAACAATGCACTGCATAACTGACAGCATCCTCAATAAATGCCAGCTTCATCTCCTCCTTCCTCCCTCACACCTATTCATATACATCATATGGGTAGGAAAACATTCAGCAAAAAAATGGAAATACTACCAAATCCATTCAAAGTACTTAGCACTTTGGCCTATAGTATATGCTCAATAAATAGGGATTGTTACTACTGCTACTCTATTCATTCAACAAATACTTGAGTACCCACCATGTACCTGCCACCATTCTGGGTACTAAGGATATTGCAGTAAACAGTTTATGTACTATTGACATATATACTTTCTATGGCACAAGAAAGGAAGCATCAAAAATCAAAACTGAGTCAACAAATCATCCCAAGGATTGAAAAGCTGAGCCACCCACCAAAGATACTAAAACCACAACATTACCTAGGCAACACATCTATATTTTCTTTAGAGAATATCTTACCAAATAAAAAGTAAAGTACTGGAAACAAAGCAGGGCATCCAAGCTTTTTTTGCTCTAAGTAAAGGTTTGGAGAAAAGTACAATAGAACAGCCAGACTAGATGCTGAAGGTTTTTTTTTTTTTTTTTTTTTTAAAGAAAAGGGGGGATATACATCATCTCTAGTTTCTCGAAATAAAACACTGATTCATTTAAAAAGGGGATTAATAATTTTAGTTTATGAAACAACTCAGGAGACAACACAAATTATATTTTTAAAAGTCATCATATGAAATGTGTCAGCAAATCACTTTTCCAAGCAAATTATGTTTTTAAAAATCATCTAATAATGTATGTCAACAAATCACTCTTCCAAAGCTTGCAGTTAAAGATTTGTGGCTTAATGTAGGTGAAGATTTGAATACCAGCCTCTCTTGGACAGAATGTTTAAAGCTTAAGTTCAGCATTACTCTCCAAGCAAAATAAATTACATATTTTCTTTGTTCCTAATGATGTGCCTAAAAATCACATCATGAATTACTACAGTATTCCCAGACCCAAAGACTTGTAGCAAATCAACTCAAGGTCATCTAAATAGGACATTTTAATTTCCTTGGGGTTTTTTTGTTTGTTTTAAAGATTTTGTTTATTTATTTTTAGAGAGAGGGGAAGGGAAGGAGGAAGAGAAACATCAATGTGTGGTTGCCTCTTGTGTGCCCCCTACTGGGGACCTGGGCCGCAACCCAGGCATGTGCCCTGACTGGGAATCAAACCCAAGGCCCTTTGGTTCGCAGGCCAGCACTCAATCCACCAAGCCACACCAGCCAGGGCTTATCTCCTTGGCTTTTATATGTAAAAGTTTGTTGAACTAACTAAATTATCATTAAAATATGCATGAGGTATATTCTACCATTTTCTAAAGAAAAATACTCCATTACCAAGTAGAAATGATGATCACAGACAAAACTAAGTTGATGGCCGCAACTCATATAAGTGAAAGGTCTGCTTTTTACCATCTTTCCTGTCCTCCCTTGTCTAGAAGATTTAATCCCTTCCAAACAAGGGAAATTTAAGAGAACTCAATTGTAGAGAGCACATCCCCTAATCCACAGTATATAATAAGTGAGGACCATTTGAGGAACTTATTCTTTGCTTACAATAGTAAAACAGAGTTTCTATGTGAAACTTCCATGAAGATCTTGTGTGTGTTCTGGAATTCTGAATGTGTACCAGAAATTATTTCAGAGGAAGAAAGGTTAAGAGGTAAACGTAAAACAAAGCTAAAAGATGAGGAAAGGAGGCCCTGGCCAGCTAACTCAGTTGGTTAGAGCTTCATTCCTATATGCCAAGGTTGTGGGCTTCATCCCAGGTAGGGCACATACAAGAAACAACCAATGAACACATAAATAAGTAGAACGACAAAGTGATGTCTCCCTGTCTGTCTGTCTGTCTTTCTCAAATAAATAGGAAAGGAAGTGCTCCTATACAAAATAGTAAAAGTGTAAGTTACACAGGAGATCTAAAAAAAGAATACTGATGTTACATAAGGCTACAAGGAAATATAATGCAAATTAAGGAAGGCGGGGCGCAACAGCACACTTCCTATGAGCAAGTAGAAACAGATAGGAATAAGTGTGAAAAACTATTTTAACAAATAAGAACCCAGCCCTAGTTGGTGTGGCTCAGTTGGTTGGAGCACTGTCCAGTACACCAAAAGGCTGCAGGTCTGATTCCCAGTCTTGTCACATACCTAGGTTGCAGGTTTGATTCCTGGTTGGGCACGTATGGGAGGCAACCAATCAATGTTTCTCTCTCTCTCTCTCTCTCAACCAATCAATGTTTCTCTCTCACATCAATGTCTCTCTCTCTCTCTCTCTCTCTCTCTCTCTCTCTCTCTCTCTCGTTCTCTCACTTTCTCTCAAAGCAATGAAAAAATGTCCTCAGATCAAGATTTTAAAAAAATTTTAAATAAATTAGAACCCAAAACACACAGAAGTGTAACATGATTGTATAAAGAGGCAAAGAACCTCTACTACCTTTAGAATGCTAAAGGTATTACCAGTTTTTTGCACTAAATCATAATACAATGTTATGTTCATAAAGGAGACACTTGTACATGTAACCATATCTGCACAATAGCGTAAGTTCCTTTTCTCACTCATCTTTGTATCTCCTAGAATGCTTTGCATGTTTCAGGTAAGCAATAAACAGTCATCTTTTTTTTAAAAAAGTCTTCATACTGCTTCAGAATTCAAAATAATACATAATATTTTATTGGAAATAAAAAGTATTTAAGGGCTTTTTAAACTCAAAATAACTGAGGAAAGTATCCAAAACAATTCATCCTCAAAAGCTGCTAGTAAGCCAAAGTAAAGCTAGAACAGGCATTTACTTTAAGGTTTTCTCGTATCTTATTCTCAAGCCAGAGGAGCATACAATTAAACATTTACTGAATGTCCAAAATGTTCTCAGAAAGTTGTTAGTTCTTGAGCAGGTAAGCAAATCCAGCATGATCAGTAAAAGGATGCTTGCTACCTAGTTAAGAAGATTAATACTAGCAAGACAATTTGTTATATATAGCATCTTGTGGTGTGTACCAAGTGCCAAGCTAGGCAAAACAGACTAGAAGTTTGGTGAAAGAAATAATCACGAGTTCAAATGAACAAGGAAAACACATCATAAGAGATAGAGCCAGAATTAAATCTTGGATGGGCAGTTTAACAGGAAAGAAAAATGAAACCAAAGGTTTCTAGTTACTCAAGCCAAACACTTTTGAGTCACCCTTGATGCTTCCCTCCTCTCTTGGTCCACCCCACACAACACGACCTCACTGAATCCATCACAAAATTCTCTTGGCTTACTTTCAAAATATAGGGTCTGGCAGAGGTAAGGCTTGCTTGAGTTGGTTGGTAGGGTTTATGAATGTCAAAAGAGATGGACGGCAATTTGAACATTTCACCTAAAATGTCACATGGTGTGCTTGAGTGTGATATTGTTATGTTACAGAATTACATGCTTACAACTTTGTAGTAAAAGATTTTGTAATAAAAAAAGGGGTGTTATTTGTGCTGGACCCTGTATTCACAGAATTTGACCACTTCTTATCACCTTTGCTGCTACCATGGTCTAAGCCAACATTATCTCACACCTGGATTACTGTAATAGCCTCCTAATAGGTCTCCCTGCTTCTTGCCCTTGTACAGGCTACTTTTCACAAAGCATCTGGAGGCATCTCTTTAAAGCCTAGGTCAGTTTATTTGCTGTCTGCCAAACCCAACAGTGCGTGTGCATGTGTGCACATGCACGCCCACACATGCATACAAGCACAAAAGAAAACAAGTGAGAACCTATATACACACAAAATCTTCAATCATGGACGATGAGGTTACTAGTAATCTATTTGTTCTTTATGTTCTTTGTACCTTTCTTCCAAACGAACCTAAATTAATTACTTTTATAATAAAATGAAATGTGCATAATCAATAAAATAAAGAATTAAAAAATAAAATAAAATAAAATAAAATAAAATAAAATAAAATAAAATAAAATGAAATGCTTTCATTGGAGGGGGGGAATCAATAATCACAAGGTCTTTTTGGAATAACCAGAAATTGAAAACCTACAGTGGTTCCCCACCTTGCCTCAAAAGCTAAAGACATTACAACTCCCTACAAGGCTCCACTGGTAACTCTCAGATTTCTTTCACTACTTACTCCTTTCACTGTACTCCAGCACACTGGCCACCTTGCTGGTCTTTACACACTCTATGAATGCTCCCACCAAAGGGCCTTTGCACTGGCTACTCTCTCTACACAGAATGTTCCCAACTCTCCAAGGTTCACAAGGCTTACTTCCTGGACTCTTGGCTCAAATGTTATTTTCTCAGAAGTTACCATGACTACTCATTTAAAATGTAAACTCCACGACACATGCATACACACACCAGTTTCCAGTCTCCTTATGCAGTTTTTTTTCATAGCCACTCTAGTAGTCACTGGCATATCCCCTGATACATGGCTAGGACTCAATAAATCTCTGTGGAACAAATGAAAACATGGAGACAAAAATGAAAACTGAAGGATTTAAGAGGTATAAGGATGTATGTGTTCGAGGGATCGAAGTCTAAAAGAAAATCAATCTGCGAGGAGCAGAGAACATTTGGAGCAAAGAAACCTTCTGAAGGTAAAGAAGCGGCTTGGTTAATGGTGAGCAACTAGAAACAGCGAGACCTGAAGGATGGAAAGTTGCCGGATTGGGGGAGGGGGGCTATAACCCAGAGGAAATTTAGGCTGAGAGGAAAGGGATAAAATAGTTGAAGACAGAATGAGGGCTGAGAAGAGGAAGTGCATGAAGAGGACAGGAGAAGAGTTATAGATACAGGAAAGGTCAAGAGGAAGGATGAGGCTGCACAAGGAAGGAGTGGATTGCAGGGAAGGGGTGGAGGCCATTGTTATGTCACAATGCCATTCTTGTTCAGATCTAAGACTCAGCGATCCTGGAAAAGATATACTTATGCATTAATATGCCTTTATTTCCAAAATGTGATGTATGAGTGTTAAAACATACAAAGATATGTATGCACATCTGTTGTATCACCATAAACACTCAAATTCTTCACTGTAGAAATGCATGAGTTTATAAGGTTAATTCATAAAATGTGAATTTCCTCTATTTCATTCCTTAATACCACTGTTAGGCATTTGCCATGAAAGAGATGAAACATGATAGAAGTGATGGTTACAGTATATTATAATCTACTAACCCTCTGAAAAATTAACAGGAACCTGAAAGAGGTTAAAATGTTTCTTTTTTAAAAAATTTCATTTCTTTTGGCTTGATTGGGAGAAAGGGGGGGTGGGAGGGCTTGATTGGGAGTAAAGGGGAGAAAACTATACTTGAACATTCATTTAAATTAAAAAAAATCATTTCTTTTTAGAGTGGAAAGGAGGGAGAAAGAGAGGAAGAGAAACATCAATGTGTGAGAGATACATCAATCAGATGCCTCTCCATGTCTGCAAGTGGGGACCCAGCCCACAACCCAGGCATGTACCCTGCCTGGGAATTGAACCGACAACACTTTGGTTCTCAGGCTGATACTCAATCCACTGACCCACACCAGCCAGGGCTAAAATGTTTCTTAAATCACATCAAACAAACAGTGAAAGTTTTATGCAAATCTTCTTCAAACTTTGTTTTAATTTTCTGAGCATTCAAGATAGTATAAAATCCTATTAAATAAAAATGTATACAGCACCATCACTAAAAGAATGATTTTATTTGTCTATATTCTCAGATGCATAACTCTACTGAAATTAAAAACCCAAAATTCATTTGAAACAGAAATTTTGGAATCAGAAAACTCTTAAATAATTTTGCAAGTTCAGTGTTATGGCCACACTTCAGGCAGAGATAAAACAAACATATAGTACTTTAAATGTGTGAATTTATGAACTGCTCACTGAAAGCTAGCCAGATGCCATTTTATCACTGATAGAGTGCAACTGTACTTGCACTGAATCCAGCAGGATAAGCATGCCTGCATGTTATTATGGGAAATAGTGGAAAATTTCACAGGCTGACATCCAGAACGTCTGCGGTTCTTTTTCATATTTCTTTCTTCCTGCAAAGCAGTTATTAGACCAGTAGTCAGATTTTTTTAAGCTGGAAATTTCCACTGTTTTTTTTTTTTTAAACAAGCCTTCTTAAATGTAAATTGTAAAATGTTCCAAAATTCTAGCATGACAGAAAGAATAATTCAGACAGAACAAAACCAAAATATGTATCTACAAATCAGGTGAGAGGACTGATAAGTAAATTGAGGTATCACTTCTTTTGAGCAGGGGAAAAAAGTATCCAGGGAGATACTTAGGTGATTTAAGGTTACAATAATTTAATATAAATACTAACTGTGACTAGCATCACACATATCAAAACAGCACAAATATGGAGGCATTAAAAAGCTAATACAACTCAGTAGAACAGTTAAGCATAGAGAACCATGAAAAGAGAAGACAGTAAAATATAACTTGGTAAAAAAAAGAAATATATTCTATATTAAGAGAAGTAGCCATAAAGATTGGGTTTTTCAGTGAGGGTTAAAGAGAGAACAACGACAAAATCTCACAAGAATCAGAGCTCTTAGGAAGATCTTCTGCATCTTTTCATTAGGATTATACCAGACCAATATAATTGATGTTTTCAATCTTAATTTGTAATAATAAATGTGGAACTAGACAAAGACTGATTCTTTTTTTTAATCCTCACCTAAGGACGTATTTTCATTGCTTTTGGAGAGAGAGAAACATCAATGGGAGAAAGAAGCATATCCTCCCATTCGAGGGAGATCTCACGCACCCTTATGGAGAACCAACCCACAAGCCAGGCACACACCCCAACTGAGAATCAAACCTGCAACCCTTTCAGTCACAGGACACTCCAACCAACTGAGCCACACCAGCCAGGGCCTGATTCATTCTTATTAAAAAGAAAAAAAGATCAAGTTTCAGACTATTTAAAGTGGAAAATGACTTTGAACAGTTAAATAAAGCAGAAAATAATTAACTATGTTTAAGAACTGATATGATACACGTAAACAATTTCAGTTTTTCTTTCCATTTACATAAATTAAGGAATGGGGTCTATAATATGTGTTTGTTTAACTGTTATTCAAGCTTTAAAGCATTTATTCCCCCAAAAATACATATGACCAAGAACTTGAAAATTAGTAGAGACATCTCTGACCACCAAATAAAGATTATGTACCACCAAAGATTGGGAGAAAGCATTTGCAAAACATATTGCTAAATACATACACACACACACACACACATCCATAGTACACATTTAAAAATAAATAAAACCTCTTACAACTCAATACTAATGAAAGGGGGAAAAGAAGCTATATGATACAAAGCAGATCAGCAGACCTATAACTAACAAGACTGAATGCTTACCCCCTAAGATTGAAAACAAGACAGATTATGTCTCTCCAAATTAATCAACTGATTCAATGCAATCACAATTAAATAATCCCAACACTGCACTGGAAGCACCAGCCATTACAACAAAGAAAAGAAAATTGTCTTATTCAAAAACAGTATGGTCATCTGTGTATACGATCCTACGCAAACTACATAAAAGCTACAAAAATAAATGAGTTTAGCAAGGTACAATGTACTAGGTGAGCACACAATAATCAACTGTGTTTCAATATATTAAATTACTGGAAATAGAAATTTAAAAATACTATTTACAATCACTTTTAAAAACAGGGAACTATTCTTTGGACAAAAGTTTTATAAGAGCTGTACACTGATAACAATAAAACACTGCTAAGAGAAATTAAAGAAGACCTAAATAAATGGAGAGATATATATTATGTTCATGGAACAGAAGAGAGTATTTTTAAGAAATCAATTTTCCCCAAATTGATCAACCAATTCAGTGCAATCACAATCAAAATTACAACAGGAATTTTGCAGAAATAAACCAGATGAATTATATGGACATACAAAGGACCTGGAGTAGCCAAAACAATTTCAAAAAGAACAAAGTTGGAGGACTGATCCTACCTGATTTCGGGACTAGGGGAAAGTGGGGAAACAGACGTGTGGGGAAACAGACGTATGGGAAAAAGAAAAGGAAGAAGAGGAGGAGGAAGGAGGAGGAGGAGTAGGAGGAAGGAGTGGGAAGAAGAGGAGAAGAAGAGGAGAAGAAGGGAGGGAGGGAAGGAGAAACTCCAAAATCAGACCTACACATATTTGGTTGATTTTCAACAAAGGTGCCAAGTCAATTCAATGGAGAATATGTAATCTTTTCAACGAATGATGCTAGAAATATTGCCATATACCTAAATAGGAACCTCAACCCTTATCTCATACCGTATACAAAATTAACTGAAATGACCCATAAACCTAAATTTAAGAGCTAAAACCATGAAACTTCTTTAAGAAACTACAAGAAAAAATCTTAATAAGTTTGGGTATGGTAAAGGCTTCTTTTTGTTCTTTTCATTTTCTTAAGTAGTTTTATTTGGTTTTTAGAAGAACATACATAATTACTAGAACCTCAATTCTCGTAAATAGTTTTAAAGTATGCAAAAGTATGCAAATTCAAAGTTTTGTGTTTTTTTTTAAATCTTAGAGAAAAGGGGAGAAAAAAGAGAGGAAGAGAAACATCAATCAGTTGGGCCTCTCATATACATTCCATCCAGGGACCAAATCTGTAACCTAGGCATGCGCCCTGACCAGGAATTGAACCAACAACCTTTAGGTTTACAAGACAATGCTCCAACTAACTGAGCCACACCAGCCAGGGCAAGGAAGATTTCTTAAATGCAACACAAAAAACATGAATTGTAACAGAAACTACAAAAATCAATAAAATGAATTCTAACAGTAAGAACTTTTGCTCATCCAAAACACTATTATGAAAAGAAAAGACAGGCCACAGACTCAGTAAATATTTCTAAAACATATATTCAGAAAGGTTTTATATCCAGAATACACGAAGAACACTTACATCTAAATAAGATAAACAAACCAACTTAAAAAGGAGTTAAAGATATGAACAGACACCTCACCAAAAAAGATGTAACAATGGCAAGTAAGTACATGCAACTATGCTCAACATCACTGGTCAACAGGTAAACTCAAAATGAAGCCACAATGAAACCACTATACACCGACTAGAATGGTTAACATTAAAAAGCCTGGCTGTATCGAGTGCAGTGAACAGTCAGAATTATCAGACATTGCTAGGAGAAACACAAAATGATACATACAACCACTTGTTTTGAGAAACAGGTGCCAGTTTCTTAAAAGTTTTAAATATTGAACATACACTAAGCATATAAACCCATCAAGTCCATTCCCAGGTATCTACTACTCCAAAGAAATAAAGTGTATGTCCATACAAAGCCTTGTACACAAATGTCACAGAAGCTTTATTTTTGATAACCAAAAACAGGACACAACCCAAATGTTCATCAACAGATGAATGGATAAATTGTGATATGTCCATACCCTGCAATCAATATTCCTTAAGCAATAAAAAGACTATTGCTATATGCAACATGGATGAATCTCAAAATAACTACACTAAGTGAAAAAAAAGCCAGCCCACACTGTTAATTCTACTTATATATAATTCTTAAGAATACAAACTAATCTTTGGTGATGCAAGGCAGATCCATAAGTACCTGTAGATGAGGGTGGGATGGATTACAAAAGGCTATAAAGACCTTTTGAAGCTAATATTCCCATTACTGTAACTGTAGGGACGGATTCACAGGGAGACATATATGTCAAAACAAACGGTACAATTTAACTATATACAATTAATCAAATGTCAATTATACCTAGAAAAGGTTGGGAAAACGGAAGAAAGCAAACTATAGTGACAGAAAGTAGATCAGTGGTTGGCTGAATACAAAACTCAGAAGGAGACTGAATGCAGCCTTCTCTGACTGGTGTGGCTCAGTGCATTGGGCATTATACAGCCAACTGAAAGGTCACTAGTTCGATTCCCAAACCCAGTCAGGGCACATGCCTGGATTATGGGCCAGGTCCTCAGTTCAGGGTATGCGAGAGGCAACCGATTGATGTTTCTCTCCCTCTCTTTCTCCGTCCCTTCCCCTGTCTAAAAAATAAATAAAATCTTTTTTTTTAATCTGATACCCCAATATGTTACTCAGAGATGAAGGTACAGGCAACTGCCACACACTGCTATTGGATTTGTAAATTGATACAATCTCTACAGGGAGCAAGTTGCATTATCTAGAGTTTTTTAATTCATACCCTTTAACCTAGCATTCCACTTCTAGAAATTTCTACATACTTTTTAACAAAAAAATATGAATAAGGATATTCACTTACAGCTTTGTTTGTAATATGGAACTGGATAAATTATGATATATCTATACAACTGAGTACTGTGTAACCACTAGAAAGAACTTAGTCACTATAAAAACAGATGTGAGACTTCTCCAAGTTTATTTTAGAAGTATATACAGTCCAGACTAGGGCTCCAGAGTCCAGTTACAAAGGTGTGTTCATTATGAAAGTTTATCAGACTGTAACTGCCCATTTTCCTGAATATATGTTACACATCAATATAAAGTTTACCCAAAAATGTGGCATAAATTCATTAACCTTAAAAACTGTTAAGTATATGCATTCATATACCTAGACTTAGAGGCTAACAATGGTTGCCTGCTAGCAGGGGCTTGGAAGGTGGCTGAGACACAACTGAGGGCAGTGCCTTACTTTTCTTTGGTACCTTTTGAATCTGTCCCATGTGTACCTGTTATTTATTTCAAAATATATTTTTGAACTGAGACCATTTGCAACTCTAACACTGTGCGAGTCGGGATTTTCTTAATACTACAGGAATAAACCAGAGGCAGAGATAGATTAGGTCCGTAACAGTTCTTCATAACCCACTTTCAAATTTTACATTCATAAGTCTCATTTTGCTGCCTTTATAATGAGTAAACAGTTTAAATTTCAACTGAAAAAGCAAATTTTAATACAATCACCTTTTTGTATTTTGAACAGGGTTTTGAGTAAGACAACATTTGGGAAACAAATGGTGGGTTCCACAACAAAAAACTCAGACTATTAAATGAGATAATGTGCATTAATCACACAACACTGTCCAGGCACTTGACAAATGGTAACTTTCTGCTTTTACATGGAAGAATATAAATCAAAACACAAAAAAAGAGAACTTTATTGGGGTAAGAGAATGGAGGTCAGCGCAAGGGAGACTTAACAGCAATTTAAGTATATAAGATTAATATAGTTAAGGAGATAATGTTGGAAATGTGGATTAAAGTCAGATTATGAAAGGCTTGAGAACTAGAGAGCCATTAAATTTTTTTTTTAAACATTGATGTGTGAGAGAAACACTGATCAGTTAGTTGCCTCTCACACGCCCCCAACTGGGGCCCTGGCCCATAAACCCAGGCATACCCAGACCAGGAACTGAACCAGCAACCTTCTAGTCCACAGGCTGGTGTTCAATCCACTGAGCCACATCAGCCAGGGCACCATTAACACTTTTAATTGTACATTTTCCCTGATATACAAATTTTATTTTCAAGATTTTTGTACTAAGATATACTCCTTCCAGCACACAGAACCACATCCAGTTCCCTGCAGCACCATTCAAAACAGTAAAAGACTGAAAGCAGCAATGAGAAACCAGTTAATGAGTTTTATCAAATTTATTCATACAATGGAATATTATATAGACTTTTAAAAATATAAGGTATAGAAGGCTCTCCAAAGTTCTTTTGTTAAGTGAAAACAGTGGGAGCCCATGGTGATTCTATTTGTTAATTAAAAAAAAAAAAAAAAAAAGAGGGAGGGAGGGAAAAAGAATAGAAAAAAAGAGAGAGAGAAAGAAACTGAAGACAGAGACAATTAGATGTAAAGAATATCCTCTAACAGCCCTGACTGGTGTGGCTCAGTGGATGAGCCTGCAAAGCAAAGGGTTGCCAGTTCAATTCCCAGTCAGGGCACACGCCTGGGTTGTGGGCCAGGTCCCTTCCAGGGGGCACGCGAGAGGCAACCACACACTACTGTTTCTCTCCCTCTCTTTCTCCTTCCCCTCCCATCTCTCTAAAAATAAATTTAAAAAAAATTAAAAAAAAAGACTATCCTCTAATAGTAACAGCCTTTGGGAAGGATAGCTATAAACACCAAAGACCTAGGGTACCAGGAGCCTTACTTTTTCACAATATGCCTTTTTGTACTGCTTTGACTCTACCATGTCTACGCCTTCTTTTCAATTTAAACCCATTAATAATTTTATTTTTTACTGTAAATCCTACAGAATAAAAGATGTGGGAAAGAGAAGATTAGAAGCAGCAATTAATTCCCTTTAGATCTATTCCATCTCCTCCATTAAATTTTCCTTAACAATCCCAGTTGAAAATGACCTTTTATTCCTCTGAACTTCCAAATCACTTACGTTGCTGCAACTGTTTTTCAGTTATACTTATTTCTCGACTAGATTATAAACTCCTAGATCACAAAGGAATTTTTATGTCCACAATGCTTAGCACAATTCCTTGAAGAATAGTGATAATGAATAAAAACAATTCACACAACTTACAGAAGGACTGTCCAGCCCTAAGACGAGCGGGAACATGAGTGTGTTCCAAGGCCCAGACGTGCTTTACCTGGAATGACTATGAGGGAGACACAGGGCCCACGCAAATCCTCAGGACTCTAATTTTATCTCAATTTCCAGGTAGAAAAATTAACTTGAGAGTTGAACTCTAGAAATTTTCATATCCAAACACCAAGTATTGGGGTACCTAAAATGAATATAATTCAAAAAATAATATATGTAACATATAAATATATAAAGGATTTTTAAAGTTTATAAAAGAAATGGTCCCTACCTCAAAGAATAGACAATCTGCATCTGTCCTACCAGTCAATAAATACTGACTCCTATGCAGAGAGATCATTACAATTCAAACCAGGCAACAAGAATTACGGTATATTTTCAGTTGTGGTCTGAGAAATTTACTTAAATGAAACAAGATCTGAGCTGGACCTTAATGACTGAACAAGATAACAAGGGAGAAGCAGCAGAAAAAATTAGCATAACTGAAACAAGGCAACAAAAATGGAAAAAACTGATTTAAAAAAACACTGTGAAAACAGCTGATATTAGATTAAGGAATCTGGGTTGTACTCTGACGATTTTTAAGCAAAAATATATGATCACATGATGTTTAATAAGATTAAATTGGCAGAACTATAGAGCATTTGGGAAAAACGTATCAATAGGATTCTGCAAAAACAAAAACCATTTTATTCAATACCATCACTCACTCAACGTTAACTGAATATTTAAATAATCAAGTCTTGAAATGTCTTACCTCTAAGCTATTGCTAATGATTTCTCACCAACAGGAACAGTGCTCTCTCCATATTAAAATCTTTCTCATTTTTCAAAGTCCTGCATCCTGATCGCCTGGTCAGAGGTAGTCCCTTTACTCCTCTGAACTTCTCCACAATCTTTAATTGGCAAAACAGGCTGCCCTGTACTGATGTGAGTACTTGTGCACACTTGAAGGTCAAAACCTTTTTAACTCTCACAATGCTGTACATAGAAAGGCTTAGTAAACATTAAATATGTATATGTATGGGAGAGTGGGCCAACAGCCAGGCAGTAGCAAATTAAAAAGGACTGAAGCTTAAGACCCCATGGCTAAGAGAATGGTGGTATGAAAAGTCAGTTAAAAAAAAAAAAAAAGTCACATATGGGAGCTATTTTGTGCCCTGGGAGAAAAAAGAGGAGGGACTGAAGGTTACTAGTAGAAGTTCATGATTTCAGATTTACCTAATTTGGAATCAATATACCTAAGGCTTCCACCATTCTAGATATGGTTGTGCACTTTGAAAGTGGCTTCCTGAATTCACTTTACTGATTCCTGAAATGATTTTTAAAACTTAACAAAGTAGTAAGTTCTGTCTTATAGGAAGATGATACCACTGCCGCTCCAATGGATGCAACACGCGTATGGAATTATTATTCTCACTGGTGAAGTTAGGTTTTCCTAGATGCAGTCAAATACTTGCTCTGATAGCAAGGGAGACAACTACGTTGGCTGAGATAAAAGCATGGTCATGAAACACAACCACGGGGCAGGTAAAAAAGGAAAAAGATGAGCCTGGATGAGGCAGAGAGTGTGTAGAACTAAAGACACAGTTTGGTGAAGAGAACACTGGGTAATACTTAAAACATTTTCAAATAAACTTGCCAAATTTCAATCTGGAAACAAAATCAAGCTGATATAGCTACTCTATACAGTGACTTAAATTTAGAAATAATTTTACTGATGACAGCTTTGCTGAGAGTAAAGAAAATATCACTTCATTTTCTTAAACCAGAGGAGGAGATTTAAAATTCTCTCTCCCTCTCACACACACACTTTTGCAGCTCAAAGAATATACTAGTATGACGTCAGGTGCTCAAAGTTATCCAGTCCCCACACTCATGAGTCAGCACCGAAACCTACATCTTCACATCATTATCTGGTATAAAAAGCTTAATCCACTTGTTTGACCAATAAAATAAACATAAAAATTCTGCACAGCCAATATAAGGAACCTTGGAAGATAGCATACTCCACCCCCCTTGTCTGATAAATCTAAGGAAAGACTGACTTGCACAAACCTTATAGTACAAACTCACAAACGATTCTCAACTCTTCACTGGTTAAGTATTCTTTTCAAAATAAGCTAACAGATAATATTGATTAACAAAGAAGGAAAATATTTAAAGGTTTTCATGTGTGGATATTTTTTTAAGTTCTGTTTTAAAACTGAGTATGTGATCATGCTGCTCTTTCCACCAATAGCAACAACAATTAACTCTCATTTGTAAAAATGTCAGTTTAAGACATTTAGATCATGATAAACAAACATTTCCTCTCAAAGCAAAAATAATTTGGTTTTAGATTTCACTTAAACAGAAAACCAAAGAATATTTACTCTGGAAGTTCCCCCCCCCCCACCTTTTTTTGTTAAAACCCTTTCTTCCCCCTCCCCAGGCTTTCTTCTCCTTTGTACTCCTGTTCTCAAATGCATAAGATGGAGGAACAATACCACAATGCAACTGCAGGCTTCCTGCCTACTAGTCAGTCATTATTCTTAAGACTTGAGAACCTTCAAAAACACTGCTTGGGTTGTTTGAAATTCCCTCTTTCAGATTTTTCCCTCCTTCATGGAACATATATTTAAAAGAATGACTTTGAAAATGTCTTGCTGCATGCACCCAATCAAAACTCTCTACCCAAAATAAAAATGCTAACCTTCGAAAGATGGCATGTAAATGCCTGAAGTCTGGCAAAACCAATCTACAAGTACAAAACAGAAAGAATATATTTCTGGCCAAGCATAAAAATAGTATTTTCTCATATGTGTATTAATCCTGTTTCTGAAAATTTTCTTATTTATATGGAGGTATCTTAAAGATTATAATAGTACCATCACTTTTTTTTAAACAATCTAAAGGTCTCAAACTACATCGGTTCAACAGAAATTATTCAGCCCAATAATTATTACTGACAAAGGAAAGTTCACACCAAAATGAAGTGCATGCATTCATTTTAAAAAGTTGTCAGGGCAGAAAAAAATTACCAGCAGTAGTTACCTGGAAATCTGGGGAAATTTCCATTTCCTCTGACCACACTTTGATGGTGGCAGTAGTTCTTATTCTAATAAACTTATTTGGTTGTTAAGATAAACCAATGAAGTTATTTGATTGGAAGGTATATAAATTATCTGCCCAGCTTAACATGGGTTCTTTCCTTTTCAAAGGCGAAAGCATTAAAGAATGAAGGTGAAACACATTGGTTCATGAATAACAACTTGTCAAATTGTTACAATAAATAAAAATTTTCCCACATCTCTAACAAAAACAAAAAGACTAATTTATTTTAAACAGCATTCAATAAAGCTCAATCCCAGTACAACATAATAATTTAGTTACTTCCCTGGAGTTTATTATAATGGGATTTAACCTGTATACTCAACATTCAATTAACCGTGAGGCTTATCCTAATTGAGGATTATGCTGACTTCTGCAGTCCTTTCCCATCTATCGACCTACCACTTTCCAACTTACTCAACCCAACTCTGCTGCCATAGCTAGCTACCTACCAAAAGCAGAACCACAGGGAACAGTAGATTACCCATTACTATGTAACACCCAGTATTCCCTTTTCATCATGACGTGGATGATGATGGGTTAAATCAGTAATCTAAGTCAGTCTATTGACCAGAAAGTCACACTTCATAATCCTCAGAGCCGCTAACCAGAGAAATTAAACACTTCAGAATACCTTCATAGGTGAACAGCAGGCAAAAAAAGTTACACTTTTTCCTACAACTTAGCAATAAAGAAAAATACTAACAAAAAAAAATAGAATACAGGTGTTCCTAATGAAAAAAGATAAAAGGACAAACAGAAAAGACTAGTTCATTTGCTCTTCCGAATATTCTTTGAAATAGGTGAAGCCTGTGTGCCTCAGGTCAGACTTCTTTCCTTTGCCTCTAGGCCACAAAGTTTACTACAGTTAGTAAAATAAACCTTTATTACTGTCCCCTCTAATTGACCTAGGTCAGCAGAACCCACCAAACTGAGTTAATGCTGACAAAGGTGGGAAGAAGCAGCATGCAGTCTAAGAAGATTATCCAGTGTGTGGATAAACCAGCCTCCTAGACACTGCAGTCTCCCCTTCTACTCCTGCTGTGCATCTTCTGGCCATTTTCCTGTTCATTTAACAACTCTCCACCAGAAGCTGGAAAGGGAGAGGCGATTCAATTTAAGTCAATCCCACTGTTTGTCAGGGGGCTGAAAATAAGGTTAGGTTCTGGATAAATTGCATCCTTAACACAAAATAATCTCCTAGACACCCGTCAGAAAACCAAATGGGCCAAATGAATTTACCTCGAAAACATTAACAAAGAAGAAATAAGCCTCATACAATACAACACCCCCTCCACTTCAACTGTGAAATGTTCATTTTGTAACCACCCCCCCACCCCAAAAAGCACTCAAAATGAAAGAAAATGCCTACATTTCACTGCAGCATTCGACCTCAATGAATCCCCTGAGGATCTAAACTAATACAGTCATCCCTTTCTTTCATCTGAACTATGAGGAAAAAGAAAAGTTAACATACATTTCAACACTAATTTTCTGCTCCCAAAGCCACAACCACTCAATAATGCAAATAGGGAATATTCTTCACTACAAAGTATAATAAATTCAAACCAAACTGGGGCAGGTTCTCTCTGGTTTAACCTATGAGAAACCGCAGTACCTCTTCAATCATGATTAAAAGAGTAACAACTGTGTTAAATTGTGGTCCTTTTGCTGTGTAGACAAATAATAACTGCAGGCTATACTCATTCCAAACTTGCAACAAATTAAATTTTCAAAAGTAGTCAACATCCTCTGGCCGAGGCTTGAAATCATACAGCTTAAAAAAATGCAAAACAAACAAAAACCCTAAAGCCATTTATTTTAATACCAATTAAGGATAGAATAGTTTGTTATCTTACCAAAATAAAGTAAAAATGTTTAATCATTCTTTTCAAAGACTTCTCAATAACGAAGTAGTCTTCAAGTTAAAAAAATTAAAAAGGAACCATTCTAAGATCATACGGCTAATACACAAAAGACTGAATTTTTTATATATTTGTAAACTCTTTATTATGTCCCTGACATAGTAAGGAAGTTTATTTCAAGAAACCAGTCAAGAAAGCATTAGTAAGTAACCATTTCAAGAACTATTTTTTATTTACATGTCTCCCCCAGAAAAGGGGTCCAGGGCCCAACATTAAGTCCTTACTGAATCAATTTTAACTTACTTGCTTAGACGGTAGGAGGTGATTTATAGAAAAAATTCTTATACAGGAGGGAAAATGCACAATACAATGAAATTATTTAATGTAATCCTTAATACCCTAAGCTCTAATATCATTGAATTTTCTAATGAATTTGTTAAATCTTGGTAAATTCAAAACCACCATTCTAACATGTAAAAACAGAAATCCTGTTAACTATGCTGGAGTTGTTCTGCATTTTCAAAGCCTCTGTAGTTAAGGGATATTTCATGGTACAAACATTTCCTATAACGGCTCTAGAAACATCACAACTTCCTACTTAGCCCATGATCCTCACATCCAAAATTTACTTTTCATATGCTAGAAGCTGCCTTTTAAATGCATATAATGCCTTTTTCTAATGTTGACTGAACAATTAAGTCACTTCTATCAATACATAAAATATGTCTGTGGTTTAGGATCACAGGCGATCTAGACTGCTGCTCATTTAAATGCAGAACCTGAAGCAACCTCCAGTGACAGGAGCTATAGTGTTCAATATCATTTTACATGTTAGAGGCTCGTTTTACATACAAACAATGAACCCAGCAGGGTTCTTCATCCTCAAGCCTCACAAACTGTTATTTCTTTAACGGTGTTAGTAGATAAGGCAACATAAGCAGTTAAGTTTTAATAGCTAAACATTTTTTTAAGACACTGAAAACAATATTCCCACCCATTTTCCCTTTCTTCTGTTCATCTCACTTCCCTGCTTTTGGTATTCAACAGCGGTGTGTTTCGGATGAAAACCTTAATAAAATAATTACACCAAAGACTAAGGATACTCTAGAAACCATAGTCGCTGACTCCTAGGAAAAGGGAACTGGAGGGGTCGGAGGAGGAGAGACTCATTTCTCAGTGTTTGTGTACCTTTCCAGGTAGGTAGCATATCTGATGCAACCTATCCTAAGTAAGCAATAATTAAATTAGAGCAAGCAGTTCACAAACTTGCGAATCCCCGTTTCACGTTCCAGTTCACGCGGCATTTCCTGGAGACCTGCGATTCCTTCTCCCCGTTACCCTCCTCCTAGCAACCTGCTGCCACGAACGCCGCCGCGCTCTCGCGGCCGCGGGCCGCTCGGAGGCCGGGCATTTAAACCCCGGCGCTGCAGCACTCCCGCGCAGCCCCATTGAAACGCGCCGCGGCGCGCCAGCTGGTCCTCGCCTTCCTGTTCCTTCGCGGGGCAGGCGTAATAACAAAAACAGCTTGGCTTTGAAGCGCTGCTCGAAGACTGCGAGTAGGAAGTCTTCGCATTCGGCAGGGGGGCAAAAAGCAAAGTTCTGACTCGGAGAGAATCGCAGCCTCGCGTGCCGGCCCGGGTGGGAATCCCGACCGCCCCGCGGAGGGAGATCCGGAGACGATGCGCCGTCCCTCTGACAACTGCTCTTCGGGTTAACTTCCCACCCCGAGTGCCCTCGAGCTGCCTGGGAAGCGACCCAGCCTTCCGAAGACTCGGACTGTTGTTTGGGCTTTTTTTTTTTTTAAGACATGTGCAAGACAAACAGTTTCTTTAAATCCCTACAAACGGCATCGATGTCCGTAAGAAGATCAGAGATGGGGGGAGAGGGAATGGTCGTAATAAAGGCAGCCAAACCCGAAATGTACCCACCAACTTCCCACTTGCCATATCCCCGCCTTCACACCAGAGGTAGCAAAATGCCTCTTCACGGAGAAAGCTGCTGAGAACCCACCCGTGCCCAAAATGGAAATTCCGCAGATAATTGGTGTGAAAAATATGAAAAATGCCCGAGTGCAGGAGTAAACACCGCAAAACCCGACCCCAGCCTGAAGACGACCGGGAGGCAGGGTGGGGGTCGGCAGGCGATCTGCGCGGCTTCCCCCGCCCCCTAATTCCTCCGAATAACTGCGAAGGAGCCTCGGCAGCGGGCAGAGGGGGACGCGGGCAGCTTCCAAAAGCCGCCCTCAAGGGCTGAGGAGGCGGGAGGAAGATAAAACTTTAAAGGCAGGAGGGGGAAGTGGGCCCCCGCGGCCCCCCAAACTCCTCGGGGTAACCCCTCCCCGCGGAACCCCTCGAAGTCCCAAGCCGGCTGCCGCCCAGCTTGGGCTACCTCCCGGCTGCGGGGAAGCGGCGCGGCCCCGGCACCCCGAAACTCTCTCAGCGCGCCCCCCACTCGGCGCGCCCCTCAGCGCCTCCGCGGAGCCGAAGCCACCGGCTCGCGGCAGCCCCGGAGACTCGTCCTCTCCCCTCCGCTTCGCACCCACTCCCTCGCCCGCTGCTGCTCCTCCTTTATCTGCACTCACCGCCCGCCGCCATTTTCCTCGCAGCTCAGCTTTAAATCGGAAACTCGCTGCTCAGCCCGCAGCCGCCACAGCCGCCGCCGCCTCCGCCACCGACCCAGCCACCGCGGCTGCCGCCGTCGCTGTGGAAAGGCTGAGGAGCCAGCGGCTAGAGCCACGGCGCGGGGACCGCCGGGATATGTAGTCCCCGGGCCACGCCCAGCACTACCGGTCCCAGGGGGCCTTGCGCGGCCTGGGCGCTGGGTGCCCCTGCCCAGCACCGCTTCCGCGACGCGAGGGCGTGGCTTGGTGGACCCTTCGCGGGCTCTGGCGCACTAATCACCTGGGAGCTGCTGCGGGGTGGGGGGAATTGGAATGTCCATCTACCCTTAATTTTTTCATACTTGTATTGGTCTGGTAATATCTAATACTTAACGAGCGTTTATTTGTGTGGTAGAACTGATCCTCAAAACGAGCATCCCTTAGGACCACTATTATCTTCATTGTTCAGAGGAGCAAACTGAGGCACAAGGTCGAAGAACGGGGCTCTTCACCAGATGCTCAAGTCACTGGGTAAAAGCGTGCTGGGCTGTAGTATAGTCACGATATATTCAGTCTTAAAGTATCATGCCACTGAGTACTCATTTACAACAGGGAAACAGCTTGCTTTTCTGGAAACATCTGCAGACAGCACCTGAATGAAGTAATCAATCACCGATCACCATCACTTAGCATCACCAACAATAGATCAAACTGGCATAATGTGACTCCTAATATGATGCAATGGGAAAGTCATAACACCACCCTGGTAGTATTCTTGTTTTTTGGTGTGTTTTTTTAAAGGCGCTAAACTGAACCTAACTATGAAAAAACAATCAGACAAATACAGAATGCAGTACATGCTACAAAACACCTAGCTTGAAAGAGGTGGAAACCAAATGCAATATGTGAGCCTTGACTGGATCCAAGTCTGTTTTTTGTTGTTGTTTTTTTTATGTAGAAAGGACTTTGGGGGAAAATTTTTATATGGACTATATATTAGACAATAATATTGAATCAATATCAAATATCTTCAATATGAATAGAATACAATAAATAACCACTTACTAGCTCCACCGCTATCATTTTCCACCTGGGCTGTTGCAGTAGCTTCCTCACTGCTCCCTGCTTCCATTCCCCCTTTTCCTCTTGGAGTCTATTCTCACCATAGCAGCCAGAAGGATCTTGGTGAAAACCAAGTCACTTACTGTCTCTCCTCCAAAATCTTTGTAGTTAAGCCTCACACATCCTGTGTCTCCCCATCCCCTTCCCTTTCTAAATTCATCAGTCATTTCTCGTCCACCCACCAGTGACTCCTTGGGGTCCTTCCAGCATGCCTAGCACACTCTGGCCTCAGAGAGCTGGCATTTACTGTTTCCTCTGCCTAGTTCACTTTTTTCCCAGAAAATCCAAGCTCTCACTTCCTCATCTCTCCATGGTCATCATCCAAATGTCACTTCTTCAGTAAGGGCTTCCCTAATTGCTCTATTTTATGTTTCCACCCACTCCAATCCCAGCTTTCCCTACCACTCTTCCCTGTTTCATTTCTCTTCATAGCACTTTTCATCATTGGAAACACCATATATTTTTGTTTGCTTGTGGAAAATTATTTTTCTCACTAGAATGAAAGGTCCATGAAGGTGGGATTGTGTCTCTTTTGTTCTCAGATATAGTCTTAGTGCCTGCTACAGAGCTTAGCGATAGAACGCACTCATTCAAATATTTGCTGCAAGGACGATTCACTCCCCCAAACAACAGGTAATGATACTCTGTTAGATGTGGAGAATCCAGGACAGAAATGTTAAGATCCTGCATGACCTTTCACCTGAACTGCACCTTGCTTCTCCCATTAGTCTTCCTATAAGCCACTCCCTACACAGTAGCTAGAGGGAGCTTTGAAAAATGATAAATTACCATATGTCACTTTCAACCTGAACGTGTTCCAATGGCATGCCATTGCATTTGAGAGAAAACCCAGACCCTAACTGATCTGGTCTCTGCTTTCTTATCTGATCTCAAGTAATATATCTCTTCTCATTTCTTACCCCATACTGGACACCAACATTCCTGATGTTTCCTGAACATACCAAGCATGCTCCTGCCGCACGGGACCTTCCACTTTGCTGTTCTCTTTGCTGTCTGAAATTTTCCTTTCTGGCTTGCTCCCCATTGTTGTCATTAAGATCTCTTCTGAAAAGTCTCTTCTTCAGGTAGATCTTCTAAGCACTACTCCCACACACGCATTCATATGACCCTGCCTTACTTTCTCCGGAATGATTAACACAATCTGAATTTTTTTAATTCTCCATCTCCCTCTCAAGACTATAAGCTCCAAGAGGGCAGGAAATTTGTTTAGTTCACGGCAGTGTCTCCAGCACCTAGATTAGTGGTTGGCCTATATAGTAGGCACTTAATAAATACTTGTGGAAGAAAGAAGAAGGGGGGGAAAGAGAGGAGGGAAAGAAGGAAAAAAAAAAGAAAGGAAATCAGTCTATTAATTCTATCACCCTACCCCAAGATTCAAATTCATAAAAGGAACTTGTCCAAAGGGTCTAGTTTGGGTCACGTGTTATACACAACTGCAGGCTACCAGACTGATAATAATGTTAACCGGCCTGCCTCCAATTTACTCTCAAATAATTCAGGTGGGAAAAAAATATACACATATGCGTGTAAGCAAATGCAGCAAACTTTTATCAATTAGTAAATCTAGGTTCAAGGTACCCAGGTGTTTCTTGAGTTATTCTTGCAAGTTTTCTGTTCTCGGTCTTTTATAATGTCCACTTGACAGATGAGTAAATGGAGGCACTGAACAAGTAATTTGCCCAAAGATATGAGCTACTAAGTGCTAAAGTCAAGATTTAACCCAGGCTCACAAGCTCATATTCTTAACTATTATACTTTACTACCTCTCCACAGACACAAAAACAATAAAGACATTTAATTGTTGCACACAGCAAGTCTAGAGGTAAGCAGTTTCAGAGTGTGTTTTCATCAAGGACCTTCGGCTCCACCATCTTCAGCATATTGACATTATGTACTTAGTTTATAGCCTCATGGGCGCAAGATGGCTGCCAGAGCTGAAGCATCACAAATCAAATTCAAATGCAGGAAGCAGAAGAGTGAATAGATGCCAAGAAAGACATGGTCTTTCTCCCTTTTTCTTTCATATAAAACCATTTCCCAAAACTTATCCTTTCCCCTCATTGCTCCCCACCCCAAGGCAAATGCCCCCTGTACTTGTCATTAGTGTGGAGATAAGGACTGCATTGTTACCCTTAGCTGCAAGGGAATCTGGAAAGCCAGGCATTCAGTATTTCAGCCACAAGTGGATAAGTAAATGCTTCTCAGTTATCTGGTCCAGCCCAGAAGCTCTGCTTCTGTCCCTGTCCCTCTTACAGTCCCCTGCATTCTTCTCTCTTTTATCATGTGACAATATCCCCTAGTGGCTAAGAGTGTGGGCTTTGGCACTCACAGCCTGACTCACTCCGCTGGTTCTGCTCCTTATAAACCCGTGTGATAACGGGTGGTTACTTCACCTTTGTGCGCCTCCCTTTCCTAACAGGGCAGCCACCACGATAATAATACCTGTTTCACAGGGCTATAATGAGGATTAAATAAAACAATACTGACGGCCCTAAGAGCGGTGTCAAGCACAAAGTATGCCCACAATAAACGTTAATCATGATTATGTATGGCAGTTTCAAACTTGGGGTTTGTAGGGATTAATATCCAAAGGTTAGAAACAATTTCCTCCTTTTCCCTCCATTTTGCCTCATTATAGTCATTACAGTCTGAAATTTTCCTGCAAGTGAAAATAGATCGCTCAGGCGGATACCGAAACCCTGCACGTGGCTAAAGCTCTGTTTCAAAATACCCAATCTGAAAATGAGCTGGCGCTGGTCCCGGCTCCACCCCCAGACTGCACTCTGAACCATTCTACTCCCCGGGTAGAACACACACCTGACGGGGTGGCAGATACACAGACAGAAGACAGTTACAGCCCACAAGTGCTTTATTTGTCGGTTTGCTTAAAGGGGGAAAGCGCCTGTGCAAAGAATCACATTTAAGGCAAATGTAAGGTACTAAGAAGCAGCCCAAGTTTTTCAAGCCCAGGGTGACTGTGTTCATTCCTCTTACATTAAACCTAGATCAGGGCTGGCGACCTGTCATTTTCGTACCACATGTGGCACACAAGCCAGCTGACATTGGCACTGGTCTGGCTGCAACAGACTTGCCCAGCCCCACAACCTGCCAATGACTCTCCACAGCTGGAAGAATTTTAAGCCCAGCTCACTTCTTTTTTAAATTCCGGAGACTAACTTACTAAATGCATTTGCTTGGGGGAAAAAATAATTTGTTACCAAATGCTTAAAAAGTACCCATGGCAGGAAGGCTAAAAAAAAATTTTGTTAAGGTGTAAGCAAGGACGAGGAGAAAGTGGAACTTGTATGCATCGCTGGAAGCAATGCAAAATGGTGCAGCCATTTTTGAAAAGTCTGGCAGTTCTTCACAATGTTAAACATAGCGTTACCATATGACCCAGCATTTTCAATCCTAGGTATGTACCCAAGCTAATTTAAAACATATGTCAATAACGTATACGTCAAAACAAAAAACCTGCACAGAAACGTTCATGGCAACATTGTTCATAATATCCAGAAAGTGGAGACAACCCAAATGACGATCAACTAATGAACAACTGGACAAATGTGCTCTAGCCATACAATGGAACATTATTCTGCAATAAAGGACCAAAATGCTGATACAATAATATAACATGGGTGAACCGTGAAAACATCAGGTGAGGTAAAAGAAGCCGGCCATGTATCATATAATTCCATTTATATGAAGTGTCCCAACTAGCCAAGCCTATAGAAACAGAAAGTAGATTAGTGGTTACTGAGGGCTGGGAGGATCAGGGTTTGAGAATGTTGGCTATGAGGGCGTTCAGGGTTTCTTTACAATATTCTGAAATTAGCCAGTGATGAGGGATGTGTGACTGTGGACATGCTGAAAAACACTGACATATGGACACTGACATGTGAACACTGACATATGTACACTTGAAAAGGATAAATGTTACGGTTTGCGAGTCATATCTCAATAAACTGTTATTTTTAAGTGTTCGTTACAGTTAATACAATTGTGAAATTATACTTTGCATATCTTAAGAGAGATGAAAAGGAAAATTTTTAAAGTAACGGGAGAAATTTTAAAAAGCAGACAGTGAAAAGTAAGTCTCCCCGATCCCCTGTTCCCCAATCCTCCTGTTGCCAGGCACACCACTGGCATTATTTTCTTACTTGTCTCCCAGGGATATTTTATGCTTACACAACCTTATCCAACCGTCACTTCTTATACAAACGAGAGCATACCATCCACAATGTTTTGCCCCTTGTTTTAGCACTTCATTATGTATCATGGAAACTGTCCCACAAGGACCTTGTGATAAGGTTCACAGAAAGCTGTACTGCTTTTTTAAACAACTGTTATAAGTCTGTGGACGTTATTAGTAGACACTCAGGTTGTTTCCTATCTTTACTATTACAATGAATTTCTTATACCTCCCTCTTTTTTTTAAGATTTTATTTATTTTACTTTTAGAGAGAGGGAAAAGGAGGGAGAATGAGAGGGAGAGAAATATCGAGGCATGGTTGCCTCTCACACATCCCCCACTACTGGGGACCTAGCCCACAACTCAGGCATGTGCCCTGACTGGGAATCGAACCAGCAACCCTTTGGTATACAAGCTGACACTCAATCCACTGAGCCACACCAGCCAGGGCCCTTATACCTCTCAAAAGCAATGTGTTAACAGGTACTAGTAATCACAAAATATAAAGAAGGAAGTAGAGATCTCTTTAACAAACTCTAAAGAAGCTCAGAGAGGTCCAGCTGAGGATCTGCCCAGCAATGGCAGAGGGATGGGACCAGAGGGGACCATGGGAAGGGGACAAAGAAGTTGTCTAACAATGGCAGTATTCTGGATCAAGGCAGCTCAGAGTCTCAAAATGGAAAGACCTCCAAGGCTGGATGGAGTTTTTTGGTTCAGATGTGAAAGGACATCCTTCGCAATGGCCAAATCGTATGTCTCCAGAAGGTATCCTGGGCTTGGCTGCATGAGACAGTGCTGCTTTCCAGCTGGTGGGTCAGTACCCAGTCGTGGTCTAGAAACCAGCATCATGGGATTTGCCCACTACCCTTAAAACCTGTAATGGAATTTTACCAGATATCCAAGTGGATCTCACGTAGTATATATTGTTTCTTACATTTTTTATCTCAAGTATATATAGAAGTGTGAATACTGAATCACAGTGTGAAATATATTTGTCACGGTGATTCACAGTCGAATGCTTGAAGGCACGAAGTAAGGAAGGTGACTTGTTTGGCCTCTACGTTCTATTTCATAACCTCAAACCTTTTTTCCACGCTTACTATACAGAACCGAGAACCAAATGCCCGCCCCTCCCCCACAAATACCAATTCGAGTGGGATGTGGGACACGCTGCCAGCGGGAAGTCGCTGGTTTCCGAGATGGCAGCTTTGAGGGACCCATTTAATCCCCACCCCTTTTCCTCTAGGGAGGGATAAGTTTGAAGACTAGCTACCCTTCAGCAAAATCTTCCCACCTTGGCCTGGGACTTTTATTCCACCTCCTTTCCTTCCTCCCTTTCTTCTTTCTTTTTAAATTCTACAAAAGCAATACAAGGTAAAGTTCCTCAGCCACCCAAGTCCTCTCCTAGAGGCCACCACTATTGCCAATTTCTTCAGGGTCACGCAAGAGAGGCATTTACAAATAAACACACATATAAACATATACATACAATTCTGAAACACAAATAATGGCACTGCTTGGTCCCCGACTTTTGTCACTGGCAGTATCCGGGAGATCTCTTCATCCTGGAACGTGTGGAGCAGTTTCACTACATTTCACTGGCTGCTTGGCATCCCATTGTGTGGAGTCTCGGGGCTTGTACAGGTTGGCTGACCCCAGCCCTGGAAATACAGTTTCTTTTTTAAATGAAGTTAGGTTTCAAAGTGATGATGGTGAGCTTATTCAAAGAATAACCCCTCTTCTAATTATTTAGTAATTATAGAGTAGGAACATCAGATGGATGCATGAGGCATGAAAACAATATTTATGCCAGGGATGAATATAACAGCCAAGATTCTAGGATTAAAAAATGAAAGAGAGAAAGAGAGAGGGGGGGGAAGGAAGGAAGGAAGGAGGAAAGGAAGGAGGGAAGGGGGAGAGAGAGAGAGAGGGAGAGAGAAGAGAGAGAGAGAGAGGGAAGGAAGGAAGGAAGGAAGGAAGGAAGGAAGGAAGGAAGGA
>PVIA01002438.1:0-209960 GCA_004024845.1 Tonatia bakeri | reverse complement strand
GGCGATTTTTTACGTTGTTGTCTTCGTGACCCAGCCCCTTACGTCCTGTTGGAAGTAAGTAAGAGCCGAGGGACTTGGCGTCACCCCAGTGGCAGCTGGGACTGGAGGCAGGTCTGTGGACATGACGTGTCCAAAATGAGACACGTGTGGGGCCATTGTGGCAGAACGGGAGGAGGTGGCCTAGGGGTCAGGCAATGAAGGTTCACATTTTGGCTTCACCTACCACTTTCTATTCCTAATAAAAAAGGGGTTCAACCTTTTCCATCTTCTTTTTATATTTCCTTATGTTCAGAGCTAACTTCACTCTACCACGCCTTGGACATGAACTCACGAGCTGGTTTCCAGGAAGGGACAAGGGAATGAACATTATTCTACTGTTTAACTGCTGAGTATCAGGCTCAGCACACTTAGCAAAAGCCAGGGTTAGCACTGAAGATTTCTGAGCTGCTTGCCCCCCTGCTCTCCATCTGCTGGACGTCAAGGTTGCGATGGGGGTGGGGCAGAGAAGCGAATGCCCGCACACAGGAGAGGCCTGAGGCAGCAGCTGTGAGCCAGAGACACCTCGCTCCCCGTGAGAAGGGACAGAGGCTCCTCCTCCTCGAGTTTGGGGCTTAGGTACCCGCGTCCTAGAACCTTCTCCTCCACTGAAAGTGGGTGTGGCTCCCTCTGCAGAGGCCTGGGGATCGCAAGTCCTCCCCAGAGCAGACAGAGACAGGTCCGGCTCATTTCGTAGTAGGAAGGCTGATGAGCATTCTGTCAAAGCCCACCTACATCCACACGTTTCCACCAACAATTCACAAACCGGCCGGGTTTATTTTCTCTCTTCTTCTTCTTCTTCCTACTTATTCCTTCGAGGAACAGCTGTGAGACTGCCTCTTCCCCTTTCCCTTTTCTTCCCCCGCCCCTCCCTGCGGCCTGCGGAGCAGAATTCAGAAACCTCAGAGTGAGTGAAGTTCAAGATCAGGAAGGCCACGCCTACCATGGCCATGCCCCTTGGAGGCCTGGGCGCCCTCCACAAAGGCTCCATGGCCCGGCTGATTTGCTGATTACAGGGATGGGGGCTCTGAAACCAGAGGAGCGGCTGGCCAGGGAATAAACAGAGAAATGAATAAACGCGTAAATGAGAACAGCCAGCAGTGCATAGCGTCACCCCAGACAGTGAGAACCCAGCACAGCATGCAGCCGGGCCCTGATTCCAGAGCTCATCGAGGGGGTGAATCTGCATCTGTAGGTAGGAAACGAAATAAACTTCCTACCTCGTGTGTTCTCATCATTCAGGCCCTTCGTTCGCTATGACCTGGTATCCTCCCGAATCTCAGAAACTCAGAATGAAAGCGAGACTCCTGGACGCACTAGCAGCCCGACAGCACGCAGGAGAGCCGGGGCCCGCGGAGGAATCGGAAGGGCCTAAACCGTCTAAGTGCTGCGCATCCGCCGCTCTTCAAACGGAGCCGAAGGAAGGCGTCCCAGCATTCCAGCGTTGCAGCGTTCCTTGTGCCGGCTCCGGCCCAGAGCGCACACCCGGGGACGGACGCCGCGCACCTGGTCGGCGTTTAAAATCCCGCGGATGTGCACATCGCCAGGGACGTGAACCGAGCGCGGAGGAGCAGGCCTGCCGCGGCTCTGCTGCACGTTTGTGAAATGTGTGCTCGGTTGTGTTGCTGCTGTAGTTACCAAGAGCTGCGACGTGCCCAGGATGTTGCAAAGGCTGCTCTGTACCGCCCGCAGGCCCCTTCTGAGTGGCTGCGCGGTCCAATTTCTCAAGAGAAACAAGAAGAGTGAGCGGGTCGGAGCCCAGGGCTGCTCGGTGATTCAGCTCCCGAGGGACCGGACTGGAACTGTGTGCCTCTGGCCTTTTCAGTATGCCTCCCTCGAGCCACCGGCCTGCAGGTGAGCACCTTCCCCACGCGGGGGACGAGGAGCGCCTCATCTGCCTTCCTGAGCGGGAAGTTCCTCCTGGCGGCATCGCGTCTACCCCATGAAAGGCCTGACCCTCTCTCTACCTTTACTTAATGCGCAAGTGGATGTTAGCATTTTAGCTCAAAATGGGCAGCAGGGGTTCTGTGCGGATTGTGCAACCCCCTGTGTGTGTCCAGCAGACCGGGTTGCAGCAGAAGCTCTGCTGGGACCTGCCTGAGGCAGAGCATCCTGATCAATAGGCCCACCACGGACACACAGCCCCCCTACTCCCCCCCCACCCCTCCTCACACGCAGTGCTTGGCCCTGGTGGGTGGTCCAGAAGGGTCTGTTGAGGTTTTAAAGCCCCTGGGCTGTGTCCTCGCCCAGAGGGTGAGTGTAAGCGTCTCCAGAGGGGCCAGGTATCCGTGATTTTGAAGTTTGGTTAAAAATGGAAAAATAACTGTGTATTTGGAGGGGAGGTGCACTGACCTTGGCAGAGAGGTCTGGAGGTTGTTTTGAAACATTCCCTTAAATGCCCACGCCAGACCTGTAGGTAGGTGAGGGAGAGAGGACAGAGTGGGGAGGACAGACAGAGCAGGCTGCAGGCTGGATGAAGCCTCGTTTGGGGACACCCTTGAACATTCTCAGAAAATCACGGTTTTATAGATTATCAGAGGGCATCAGAAAGTGTGATACCACGGAGGCTGGCCCGCGGAGGGTTCTCTCCCACCCACAGGAGCACCAGTGACGAGAACTCCCAGGACAGGCGTGCACGTGTGAGAGGACCCACAGGTCTAGCGACCTCGGTGGCACTGGGCGCCCACTGAGGGAGCGAGGGCAGCAGGACAGGGCGCCTGGTGCTGATGGACAGAGACACGTATCATGAACTGGGAGGACGCCTTCTCTGAAGCCGGAGTCGGTGCCCGGCACGCTGTGGATGCCTCTCCAGGGGAAGCTGCCCCGGGGTCGGAGCCTCAAGTTCATTGTTGGGAGACACAGGAGAACAGGCCCCTGCTCAGTGAGCTCGGAATGAGCAAAGGAGAGAGTGTGAAACACGCATTTCAGACGCCACATTACCATGCATGTGCTAGTTTTCGTCACTACTATTGTTAGTTATGCACAGGGCTCAGGCATAAAGCTGTAGGCCCAGAAGCATGGTTCCTGCTGTTAAATACGTCGAAGTTCACGTCATTTTCTGCTGTGGAATCAGGGTGAAGTCGTCTGAATGCATGATGATCAGCCAGAACCAGGAAACTGGAATGACCAAACCCTGTTACATTTTTTTAAATGTATTTATTGACTTGAGAGAGAAGGAGGGAGAGAGAGAGACATGGATTTTTTGTTCCGCTGACTGATGCACCCCTTCGTCGATTCTTGTCTGAGCCCCGAGGAAGGGACCGAACCCGCCACCTTGGTGCATCAGGGCTGATGCTCCAACCAGCTGGGCTCCTGGCCAGAGCCAATCACGTCGCTCCAATTCTCTCACAGAACCCCGAGCACGAAGTTGCATCGTACACCTGAGCATATTTCAGGATTAAAGCAACCAATTCACTAGGAATCAAATTCCACCATTGCACCCTGAAAAAAGTTAATTTGCTATTTGATAACATTATTTGAAAACACACTTGTAATTACTTTATGAAATTTTAATTGGATTTTCACACTATACATTATGCTTATTATAAAGGGTTGTAGGGGTGCACAGAAAGCAACTGAGAGACTAATAAGAAGAAAATTAAATACTTTTATCACATACTTCTATTATATTTTGCACAAAATAACGACCCCATGCATGTGGCCTTCCCTGCTCTTTCTGCACGTCTTATAATCACAACCACGATGGAGGAATTAGCTTCTTGGGAAGCACACAACAGACAGAAAGCATTTACCACGTTCTGTCCAGTGGAAAAGTAACCACACACGTGAAAGTGTCCAGGACTGCACCCTGTCTTCTGCAGGATGTCGGGTGAGCGGCAGCCACGCTTCAGGCTGGCCAGCCATGGCCTCTGCCCCAGGCACCAGGCAACTCAGAAACGGACGGCATGCACCAGCAGCCTCTAACAAGCCAGGAGCAAGGCACACCCACTCACCTACGTTTGCACATGCACCCTTGATGGCTGCTCATGGACGCTGTGATGCCAGCAGTGCTCGGCGAGGAGGTGCCAGGGTCCCCGAGATGAGCTGAACGCGGAAAGAGTGCAGGTCCTCCGATTCTCACACACTCCCTCTGGGTAGGACAGCAGACTGGCAGAAACACCAGTGGGATGGCGTTCGTGGCATCAGATAGGAGACGTCCACGTTTCAGAGCAGAGCTGTCGTAGGCTGTGTGCTCCATGTTGACATTCAGCTAAAAACCAGGCACCAGACAGGCAGTTGAATGGATGTGGGAGACGTTCTGATACGGCAGTTGCAGGGGCCCCCAAGCAGGAGTCGTCCTCAGTCCCAGATGTCTCCTCTGCTGGGCTGGTTGTCATGAGGGTCTGAGGAACCAGCCAATGAAATTCGTGATGGGGGAGGCAGGGTGGGCCGGAGATGCCCAGAGGATGGGAGCGGTACCCGCAGGCTTCTCCGTTTCCCAGACTCACTCGCTCGGAATTCTTTACAGCGTGCAGCTGACCGAGACCCGGGACTGCCGTACTTTCAACTCCCTTTTAAACGTCACGCAGTGGGAGGCAGGCTGGGGACGCTGGGAGCAGTTTCCCCGCTGGCTCTCGTCTCGTCCGAATGAGTATGGGAGCCTCCTCCGTGTCCTCACCCGCGTGCCTTCCTGCCAGAGGGAAGTTCCGCCAGCTGTGTGTGCAGCTGGCAGTCTCCCGCTTTCAGACGCTCAGAGCTCATGTGAGACAGCAGAGGGGGGCCCTCTGCTCGCGCGGCCAGCCTCCCCGAGACGTGGCTGCGCTCTCCCCGGCCCAAGCACCATCAACAATCTGCCACTCAGTGCCACCGCCCTGCCCAGGATGAGGTAGCCCTTGGGTCCCCAGGGGCACAGGTGAGCAAAGGTGGTGAGTGGCAACACACTCCATGGCAGGCAGGTTCCGACCACAGCAGTCCAGAGAGGGCAGCTGGGGCTCCTGGCAGGCGGCCTCCCCAACAGGAAAGTGTGAACGGGCAACTGAGTAAATGGATCCTAAACCGTGTGACTTTTCAAAGGAGGCGTTTGGAGGACAGAGGGTGGGTCCGTGACTCCCCAGGGCTCCCCACCGACCCCGGGGTGACCAAGGAAGGAACAGCAGCCCTGGACGCCTGGGGCCCGTGTGGCCAGACAGGAAACTGCCGCCTGTCCAGAAAGGAGCAGAGCTGCCTACGCGGTGGAGTCCTTCCCTTCTTCCCCTGATCACTCCTTCCTTGCTTTCCTCGCACCTCCGCTCACCCTTTCTCCTCCTCTGTGGGGAGTTCTGGAAACTGCTCATCATAGGTGGTTGGCTAAGTCGTTCTCTTTTCGACCAGCCAGCAGCCGCTGTTAACACCAGTCCACCCCAGTGCCGGTCCACTAGATTGAGAAAAGGACTGGACTTCCAGCTGCTGGGGCGCAATATAATCAAGGTTGTTCACAGTTTAATCACAAACTATTAGCAGAGAGGTCAAGTCCGTCTGGGACTCAACGGGGTCAAGAGGTCATAGGTCAAGTCCATCTGGGACTGCAAGGGGGTCAGGAGGTCAAAGGTCAAGTCCATCCGAGACTGGAAATGGGTCAAGGGGGCATAGGTCAAGTCCATCTGGGACTGGAAGGGGGTCAAAAAGCATAGGTCAAACCTGTCTGGGATGGAAGCAGATCAAGGGGCATAGGTCAAAATCACAGTCTGCTGCCATCTGGCCTGGCCGCCTCTCAGCCTGCCTCCCCTGTGCTCTTACATTCACAAGTCCCTTGTCACATGTCACCTGACTGACCGAGCAGACTCGTCACAATGTCCTCCTCTAACGAGTGACTGTCATTGTCTTCCCTCAGGTCCAGGATGGACCTCCTCTAATTTACCGCCTTCTCCAAATTTTTGTTGGAACGCTGGCTTCCAGGCCCTGCAGCAAGTCCCACCGGGAGCTGGGCTGCTTTCCCCGTGAGGAGGACGCTTCCACACGCTTTCACGGTGCACCCTTCGGTGCCGTGACTTCAGAGCCAATGGAAGCTCTGTTTGCATATGAAATAATTTCAGGAATATGCACTTACATCCTTCGCTATGCTAGTGGGTTACAGCGAAACCGAGCAATGTTTTGAATGTTTATTGTTGCTTAGATGCAGCGATAATGGTCAAAAGGATTAAAAAGCAGTGCAGGGGAACTTCCCTATGGATCAGAAGAGGCCCTGGTTCCATTCTCTCAGTCCAGAGAACGGGTTCCATCTCGTGCGTGCCCCCAGGGAGGACACCGGCGCTCCCAAGAAAAAGCCCAATCACTTCTCCACAGCCCGGAAATAGGAGGGGTGAGCTGCATACACAGATCGAAATGAAGGCTCATACCCCAGGACAAGCTGAATTTTTTAAAATTGGCTTGCTTTCGGAGAAAGTTGAGTAGGAATATCTAATAAGAGTTTCTTGTTCCTTTGTGATTTGTTCTGAAAGACTGCATGGCAACAAAGACAGGGTGGTTT
Organism: Tonatia bakeri; assembly: GCA_004024845.1. NCBI lineage: Eukaryota > Metazoa > Chordata > Mammalia > Chiroptera > Phyllostomidae > Tonatia > Tonatia bakeri. The sequence continues at coordinate 203,479 of PVIA01002438.1, read as the reverse complement.
GGATTTCCCTTCACATTTATAATGCCTCCCCTTCCGGATTTGCCTGGGGAAGCAGATCTGTGGGGTCCGTGCCGTTGGTGGGAGACCCGGGAGAAAGTTGCTGTATAGACCTGCTGGGACAGTTAAGTTTCAAAGGGGGTGTGTGTGTTCAATCAGAGTGTTTTGCAAAGAGGATACTTACCACTTAAGATTGCAGTTATGATTAATTTACCTTCTGCCACTTCAGGATGTTCTTTAAATGAGGAGCTAGAGAGTGACATTTCATCCCACAGTTAGAGATTGGTGGGAGTCCTCCTACCTGGGCAGCCGCGGGCGGCGGGGTGAGGGTCAGACCGGGGCCACACAGCCACAGCAGCAAAACCCCAGGAATGTTTGGAGCAGCTGGTGCCATCCACGACTAGCCGTGTGACCCTTGCCAGGTGCTTGTTTCAGTGGCCAAGATACCAAACCAGGTGGGTGGTGAGGCTGCATACAGCAGCCTCTCCCCCACCGTGGCTCTCACCAGGGGAGGTGACGGCAGCCACTGTGTCATCATCCCCCAAAGATCACATTCCGTAAACAGCATTCGGCTGCCTGCGCCCCGAGCCGCATCTGCTCCACTGACGGTCCCTGGGGTACGGTTTTGTTTTGTCCAAGGCAGGGATCGCGAGTATGGGGCCGGGCTGAGCCCGCGCTCGCATGATGTAATCATCAGAGGGATTTAATTAGCAGCACGTCACCGGTGGGGCTGCGGTGCAGAGCCGTCTCCGGGCCTTTGGGTCATGCCGAGGCAGCGTGGGGTGAGCGGAAATCAGAGGTGAAGTTCTCCCAAAAGTCACTATTGACGAGCCTGCTCTCTTCTTACCTGCCCTTGAACTTGGAGCAACAGTGATTCATTCACTTGCTCGTTTCGGTAGAAAATGTGAACTACGACACTGTCCCCTATGCATCAGCTGACCACCGCATAAAAGCCACTTGCCTGGCACACGAGGCCTTTTGGGAAGATGCTCAGCTGGGGGACATATGCTCACTCACTCGGACACCAGCTCCTTGAAAATAATAGTCGTCAAGTGTATTTCCAGCATCCATTGATACGGTCATGTGACTTTTTGTCCTTCATTTTGTTTATGTGGCGTATTATGCTTATTGATTTTCAAATACTGCACCATTCATGCGTCCCTGGGATGAACCCCATTCAACCATAGTGCATGATCTTTTCGGTGTGTTTCTGAATCCAGATTGCCAGTATTTTGTTGAGGATTTTAGCATCTATGTTCTTCAGAGATATTGGCCTGTAGTTTTCTTTCTTTGTTGTGTGTTTACCTGGTTTTTGAATTAGGATGATACTGACCTCATAAAAAGGGTTTTGGAGTTTTCCTTCTTGGATTTTTGGAGTAGTGTGAGAAGGATAGGAGTTAGTTCTTCCTTAAATGTTTGGTGAAATTCACCTGTGAAGCCATCTGGTCCAGGGATTCTGTGTGCCGGGAGGTTTCTGATCACTGCTTCAGTTTCATTGGGTCCCCCACTGGGGAGTGCGGGGGGGTCTGTGCTTCCTCAGCCTCAGATGGGGCTCCTCACACACAGTAAACACTGGCGGGTTTGAATTTTGTTTATGTTTCACAAAGTCAAATATTCTTGAACAAACTGAGATCCCTTCTGTTTATCTCATTCGTTTATCCCTGTCATTTATCCCTGTATGTTTTCACACTGTAATCCGTCATCACTCTGCAACCTCAGCCTCCGTGCTCACGCTCCGGGGAGCCCCGGAGACCCGCGGAAAGAGGGGACCTGTTTTCAGGTGCCCAGAAGCCTCCCTGCTCACACACTCTGTGATCTTGGGGGCCAGTCTTTCTGAGGTGCAGACACCTCCCGGAAAAAGGGGGATATTAGCACATTTGCACTTAAACCCCAACCTTCTTGAAAGCCTCCAGTAAATTGATGTTTCTGGAAACACATTATAATCTGAATCGTGTTATATAAACTCACATTTTAGTCTCTTTTCTGTTATGTTAATATGTATGTATCATTTTCCTTTTTGAATATTTGAAACTATTAATTAAACGCATTAAATTTTTCTTGTTATTTTATCTGTTCAATCACACTAATTTACAATGATGTAAAATTTTAATATTTTCCATTATATATTTTTGTATTATATGATTACAAATTCAAGATACTAGCCAATTTTATGAGCATGTCCCAGTTTCTTAATAAGGCAATATATATTCAGTGATCTGAAGAAATCACTATTCCAACTCTAATAAAGAAATGTTATTTGTTTAGAGGGCAGTGGGGGATAGTATTTTTTCTTATGTTTGATAAATCTCTAGTGTGTGGAGACAGAGAAGTTCTGTATAGCACACAGAATTATAATACAGAGAATTGCTCTCAGCCTTAAATATCCCCTCAATAATGGAGGTGAAAACTGACAGCGCAGGACGCAGCTCGACGACACCGATAGCTTTTCCCACCCACGGGTGTCCCCCACCATCACGGGAAAGCAGCCTGAACCCGTGAGTGTGTTCGATCGAAGAGAAATCAGGCCAGTTCTTCCACGCAGTAGCAGTGAGGCCACTGGAGTAAGATTAGCCTTTCCTGATTTTGATTAATTTATCAATCAAATATGAAGACGGGACTGAACAAATTTAAGTTCCTTTCAATCCCAATAGTGTATAATTCTGTGACTAGTTTAGGAACCAAGACAAGCATGAGGGACACAACCCACCAGAGCCGCCAAGCCCCAGACAGCTCTCGGGCACAGGACGCCCGGGGGCTGGTGACTCTGAGCGTTCCTGCAGAGATGGGACCGCGCAGGGGCTGCTCGCCGTCTGCAAGTCCATCAAAAAGAGACACGGGCTTGGAAGGGGCTGATAATTCCATCTCACGGGCTCAATCGACTCTGCTTTGAAAGACCTATTTGTAACACAATGTCACTTTTGATAAAGGAAATGCGCTGGACACATTTTCCACTTTGACATTAAGAACTAAGTTTTGAAAATCCCACAGGAAAAAAGACAGAAGCCCTACCACATTCCCACAGTTGACCTTGGACAACGGGTCTGTGCTCTCCGTGGTTTATTTTTTCTTTGCTTATGACACGGGGAGTAGAATCCGCTTCCTCATAACGCATTCCAGAGACGGCCTTCGGGGTAATGCACTGGCCGATTTGACAGTGCAGGTGAGGCGGGGTGGTGAGGGGCGGGGGCGGGGGTCGCTTGCCTCTGATGCCCGTGCTCATTTTCAGCGCCACGCCGCCACGCACAAGGTCAAAACAGCCGTCTGACGCCGACCTTGCCAGGCCCACAGCCTTTATTTGGCGCTTGCTGAACACCAGGCCCCGTGTTGGGTGGCAGAATGAGCGGCTCCCCCTCTGCGGGCCACAGGCTCACCCGTGTGAGACCATCGTCATCTCGTCCAGCTTCATCGCCTCATCTACACGGGCCCTTCCCCAAGACGCTGAGCCGGCGGCAGCGCCTCTGAGAGGTGCCAGCTCCTTGGACAGGTTCGCCCAGGACGGGAGAAAGAGGAAAGAGGTGTGCTTTCAAACATGGATTCCAAATCAGCGTGGTGAAAGACCAGGGTGAGAAAGCAGATCCGATCAGAAAGCAGGCAGCTCTCGGAGGGGGGCTGAGCTGGCCTCCCAAGGGCGAGTGGGACGGTCATCGAGATTCAGCCCACCTGTGCGCGTTTCTGCTCCCTTCAAAGATGAGTTCAAGGAGTGGCAGTGCGTCCAGCAGCCCTGACCTTGCCACAGATGGGAGCGCCAGCTGGGGCTGGTCACTACTTGGGAACAATCGCCTCCTACTGTCGTGAGTTTGCTCACCTTCCAGACAGCGTGATTCTTGCACTCAGACCCGCCTGCCGAACCTACTGCCACTACTTCACCTCGTACAGTCTGTCCCCCAAATAGCTGTGATCTTAACGGAACTAAACATTACAGATGCCGGCCCTGCTGGTGTAGTTCAGTGGGTAGAGCACCAGCCTGCGAACCAAAGGGTCACCAGTTCAATTCCCAGCCAGGGCACATGCCTGGGTGGCAGGCCAGGTCTCCAGTGTGGGGTGTGTGAGAGGCAACCACACATTGATGTTTCTCTCCTTTTCTTTCTCCCTCCCTTCTCCTCTGTCTAAAAGTACATAAATCAAATTTAGAAAGTATGGATTCAGGAGTGAATAAGGAGAGGAATGAATGAATAAGAGAAGTAGAAGAGGAAGAGAGGGAAGGAAGAAGGGGAAGAGGGACAGATCTTGGTCAACATCCCGTTTCTTTAAAATACGTGGTATTTTCGCAGAAGTCCAGTAGGGGAGTCAAACCATTGGTAACCTTTGATTTTTTCATTGCCTTGTATTTTGGTTTAAAAATTTAAGACTTTAATAATGGCCAAAATGTGCGTCCCCTTGGGGGAGGAAATGTCTCTTACCCTCTTCCTCCCCACACTCCTCTCGGTCGTTTTCTCTGTACATCTCCACGTGTTCCGTTGTACACAGGTGAGGAGGGTGTGAGGTTTGGAACCAGAGGTGGTTTCTACCTCCCGCTAGCCGTGTGACTTTAGGTGAGCCACCTACCCTTCTAAGCTATGCTTGCTAATTTATAAAATGGGCGTGCACTTTAACTCACACCGCTTGGGGAGGTTACCCGATATAATTTGTGGGGGGCCTATAACTGTCTCATGTGCAGTGGAAGACGATCAGAACCACTCGGAGTGTTGCCGCTGGTCTCCCCGTCAATATCAGCAAGACCCTGACACCGCCCCCTGCAGGCACCAGGGGCGGCTGCAGGAAAAGGCACTGTCAGCAAGTGTATTCACATCCCGCCAGAGGGGCGGGAGCCCGCCAGCGTCTCCCTACTCGGAGGTCTCCCCCGGCACCGGAGACACAGGCTAATTCTGGGAAGATGGGGTATCGAGAGTGGTGCCCCAGCCCCCTCTCTGCACAAGCAGATGACTGTGCTGTGCACAGGGACCTCATCTGGGCCATCACACGGGCCAAGCCCTGGGCTCCAGGACCCACGTGGCTCTCTGTCCCCTCCCTAGTCACCATCGTTTCTTGTGCAGTGAAGGGCTCAAGTTCATGGGTTGATCTTTTGCAGGAGGTCAGAGTTCCCTTCTGTCCTTGTTAACCTGCTGCTTCATTGCTCAGTGTGTGTGTGTGTTTGTGTGTGTGAGTGTGTGTGACAGTGTGTGTGAGTGTGTGTGTGACAGTGTGTATGTGTGTGTATACACACATGCCGCCTGAGCGCGGACCGACGCAACAGGTCGTCCTGGCCGGAGCCCTGCCTGGTGCCCCACGGGCCTCCCCTGAGCTTCGTCCGGGCGCCTTGCAGCTGCTCCGACACCAGAGCGGGCAGAGGGCCACCCTTGTCCCCAGATGGGACTGCGGCGTGGTCCGGTCTGGCTTCTGTGGTTCCTTTAGATCCCACGATCGTATGTGTATTTATTTGGGACGGATCTCTCGGGTGATGAACTGAAGAAGCCCTTGGCCACCCGGCGACTCCGAGGGAACATAAAACCGTCTCACAGCTGCTCGAAGCATTGCTCTGTGCCTCCTTCTGGGTCCCGGTTTTCATTTCCCCGGTACCTCATTAGCGTATGAAATGTGTGTGTTAAGAAGTCAAAGAAACCACGTAAAATTAGAAACTCGGGAGCCAGCCAGGAGGATGAAAGTCCGGGGAGCCCCAGTCCCCCACTGGGTGTTTCTGTGTCGATGTCACGCTGCAGAAGCGTCAGAGGAGCATTGTTTAGTCCCACGCTCCGTCACAGGTAGCATCTGTCGGTCCAGACACTGTCGTTGGAGTGACTGATCACTCACAATGACATTTGCGACCTAATCCTCAAAAAAGTTCATTTCCATTTTTCCATATTCCTTTGAGAATCCAAAAGCACCTGGATGATGTCTCTTCAACACCAATTTGGTGTGTTGACATTCCTCTGCTCAGCAGGTAACTGTTCAGAGAACCTGAGTGCGCCCCGTTCACGTGAGTCTTATAGGTGGGACTTCTGAATCCCGGCCCCTGCCTCAGGCACAGTTTCTCAAAGGGTCTCGTTGGTCTTGTGCTCAGGGGTCTTTACTCCCCTTACTGGTGGGGTGTCAGTCGGCTCCTTCCCACCCCATCCCCTCCACACACCGCAGAGAAGTCAGCTCACGGGTGCAACACCCTAGAAGAATCCGGCACGTGGGGCTAGCTATTGTTCATAGTTATCACCTTGAAACCGCAGACTGAAGATCGAGAGGCTGACGGGGTACGCCACCCTCCCGGGGGTGTTCGCCATGGCGACAGGTCCGGCCCCGGGAAGCGGGGAGCACAGCCAGCCGCTGCAGGCAGGCCCCATCCAAACTCAGGTGTCTCTGCAGAGGCACCCCTGCCACCTGCCAGGAGGCCAGGCCTGGAACTGCCTGTGTTATTTGCTCCATTTCCCCATCAGTGCCCCCAGGGAGGAACTGGGGGAGGGAGAGGGGAGGGCATGGGGGCAAGTGTCCGGGTGCCCTGCCCACGGGGCCCAGCGTGAGCCAGGGGCAAGATTTCCTGGACAGCAGGCTTACATGCACTTGGCGGGCCCAGCCATCGCTGCTGGCCCTCCGGGGACTGAATCCTGCTGGTGCCTGGCGCCAACCTGGCCACTCCCTGGACCAGCTGCTCTCAGGAGGACCAAGGTCCCAGCTGCCTCAGTGGCAGGAGGAGGGAGAGAGAGATGAGTTGCCCCAGTCCCAGGGGGCAAGAGCCTTTTCCTGAGGCAGTTTGATGACATCAGACTGTTACTGCCTTTTTCCCAGAAAGTCAGCCCAAGGCCAGCACTGAGTAGCTCTGGAGTGGTGACAGTGGCCAGGAGGAGTGTGATCTGATGTCAGCAGGGGTGAGAGCTGTCTGCCCTCATCCAGCCCGAGCTGTGGGCCAGCCAGCCTCTCCTGCTCAGCCTGGGCCCTCTGGCCATCAGGGCGGGTGACTCTGCGTGGTGGAGGCCACTCTGTCCACAGCGGGGTGCCAGCAGCACCCCAGTCTCCACCCGCCAGGTGCCAGTAGCACCTGCACCTGTGACCACAAACAAGCAGCTCCAGAGACTGCCAGGTGCCCCCCCACCCTGGGAGGCCGGTTGAGAGCTACAGCACATTGGGTGTCAGATTTCCTCCCAACAGGGACCCAGTTGCTGAGCCACCCTTTCCTATGTCTCACCCTGGGGTTAAGTAGCAGCGGTGGCGGTCAGAGTCCCAGCAGCCACCACCGATTACCACTGTCCCCGTGGCCCTGGACAGAGGCACTGAGACAGCATGCCGCCGACCAACAGGGCGGAGGAGAGCCAGGCCCTTCTCCGGGCAACGTGCACATGGAGCTGGCTCTTCGCTGTCCAGCGGGCCATGAACATGGCCCTGGGGGACCCACGTCTTCAGGAAGGCTTTCCCGAGGCCCCGATGTCACCCTCCGGGCGTCCTAACCCTCGTGCACCCTCCGGGCGTCCTTCTTCTCCCTCTGTGGTGTCAAACGTTCACCAGGTGGAAGGGAACAGAAGGTGTTCAGGTCACTGAAATCACCTTCCCCGTAGCCGCTCAGTCCTCCTGCCACCATCCCGGGAGGGGTGCCGGACCCCCACTCGAAGGAGCACTCAGCATGGAGGGGAGGAGGCTTGCTCCTGTCCGCATGGCAAGGGAACAGGACAGCCGCTCGACTCCAAGCCCAGCCCCTTTCCACCCAGTGGCGCCTGCAAGTCCCTGGGTGTTTGGGACGTGTGTGGGAGATGCACAGCCCAACCCCAGGGGACCCCTGAGAGCCAGCTCAGGCTGCAGAGCAGGGCAGCCAGACCCCGGGGGCTGGTCCGTGTTTGCTGAACTTCAGTGCCTGGGCCGCTGTGACAGCGAAGAGCAGACACAGTCCCACGAGGCCGGAGACGGATCACCGCCGGAAGGTGGAAGGAGGTGAGGGTGGCCATGAAGTGAGGGTGTTCGTCAGTGTGGCCTCGCCCGTTTCTGAGCTGTGTCGTGAGTGACAAGGACCCCTCAGGCCGAGACACTGATGGAGGACTGCACGTCCCTCCCCAAGAGCCATCTGTACTTTCCCTGGGCCTTCCGGGGGCCGGACAGAAGCCACCGCCATGTGCCCAGGGCCACCAGGAAAGGGCAGAGACACAGCGCTGCGGACCATGGCCTCGCTTTGGGAAGCACTCCTGGGCACCTGTCCCTCCAGGGCACCTGTCACGTCGGGGCTGTGCTGGGTCACACGGCAACATGCAGGTGATGTGCTGCCGTCACGGTCCTCGAGGAGTGTCTGGAGCTGAGGACCCAGAGAGGCGGATGGGGAGCCCCATTCTCATGGGTGCTGTGTGTCCTTGAGATGCGCACCGACAGCGGTGGGTGCAGGCGGGGGTCAGAGGCCCCCGCCTCGGCGCTGCCAGCATTCGGGTCGGGAGCTTGGTGTCTGGGGCTGCCCCTGGCCTGTTGGAGGGCTGTCAGCACCTCTGCCGGTCGCCGCTAGGTGCCAGTGCCACCTCTCTCACCCCGAGCTGTGGGGACCAAAAAGCACCCCAGATATTGCCCAATGTCCCCTGAAGGACAAGGTCACAGCCTGATAGCCAGAGAAAGGGGGTCTGGACCTGGACGTGGGGAGAGATCTGTGGAGGGAGGTCAGCCCCCTGGCTGCGTCCCACCCTCTTCAGTCAGAACCCAGATGGAGGATCCCGGAGAACTGTGTTCCTCCCTGCGCCCCCACCCTGCCCCTGGGGAAATGCGAGCTCCCCCAGTAGAGGGCGAAGGGCGGCTGATCACCCTGAAGCGGCTGAAGCAGAAGGAGCTGCTGTGGGAGCAGCCTCCTCTGTCAGGTCTCGCTGGAATCTCCTGGGAGAAATGCAGGAGCACAAAGCAGGGCGCAGGCAGACCTGGGGTGGGGTTGGGGGAGGCAGGCAGGAAGCAGGCAGATGCTGGTCTTCACCGTGGACTGTGGGAGGGAAGGCGGCAGGCAGCCTCCCCCACGGATCGGCGGGAGCTAGAGCACGCTAGGGGCCGGCCGCACCCCTCCCCCACAGCCGCTGCGCACGGAGATCAGAAAGTAGCGGCGCCGGAATCGGTCCCTTTTTATCCGTGTGGAACGATTGCCTGAGCCTGTAAAGAAAATGCCTCTTTTTTAATGTTTGAGGTTTTACCTTATCTAGCACCAACACGCCTTTAACTTCTTCTAAGTATGTAAATGATATCTACGTTATATCTCTTTCTGAACTAATTACTCCTGTGTCTTCCGGCTGCGAAGCGGGCGCCCCTGCACGTTGAAAGTGTGCAACTACTCCTGCGCAGCCGGCGGACCGTCTGCATCTGCGCGGAGCAGCGCGGGGGGGGGCGGGCGGCAGCCTCTCCCAGCCCCTCCAGGCAGGGAGGCGTTTCCTGGGCTAGGTCACCACCCTCGGAGGGTGCTGCAGAAACACAGTGTGTTCCTCTGAGCCAGAGGGTACATGCGTGAGCACGTCGTCACGAGCTATTACGAGGCAAGCCCGTTGGGACTGCCCGTCACCCACAGCTGGTGTGCGGTCACCACGTACCTGCCACCAGCGGAGGGCTGGGGACGCAGAGAGCAAGCCAGCAGGAGCCCCTGTGGGAGGGTCTGCAGAGAGACGGAGGACCACCAAGAAACCGCAGCTGCGATGCTCCACGTTGTGGCTTGAAATGCTGCTTTCCCCCAGTTCTGTTGTGAATCACCATCCCCAGTGCACTCCTCCGGGGTCACAGCCCCGGCTGCATGTCACGGCACCCTAGGGCGACCTTCAAACCCACAGATACCCAGGCTCCCCGCCCCAGACAAGCCAGAATCTCAGGGGTGGCAGGCATGTCACCTTCCGCAGTGATCAGAGCCCAGCGAGCATCGGGAAACCCCACACTACCCGCTTTCCCGGGAAAAACCACTCGCCCAGGTTAGATGTCCGCTCCCGCGGTCCCCAGTCTTGCCTGATGGATAAGATGATGCATGGGGTACTTGCTGAAAATAGATTTTTCAAGGGTCTCCCGGGAAGGATACATTTTGGGGTTAAAACCAAGAAGAATGCATTGTTAAGAAGAGCCTCTATGGGTTCTCATAATAATAAAACTTTGAAAATAACTGAAAACACAATTAAAACTTCAGAACTGACTCCCGTGGCTCTTGCTGCCCCCGCCCCACACAAACATCCATCCCTGGGGGGAGCTCGCCCCAGAACGCTCAGCAGAGTCCACAGTAGCACCGCACCTCACTCAGCACCTCCCGCTCGCTCTCCTGTCCCCTGCAGACAGCAGGACGGTCCCCGCTCCTCCAGCTGAGGGGCTCCTCTCGTGACAATGGTGAGGCATCAGCACCCCCAGCTGGAGCCGGCTCCCACGGCTTACAGAGCGGGCATCTGTTCCCGGCTCCGAGTCCTGAACTCGGCCGGGGTGGGAGTGCTTACACCACGGACACGGGCAAAGACCACGGAGCTGGGCACTCACCAGCAAAGCTCGGGCGTCATGCCTTTCCCTGAGGGGCAGGGGTGGGGCCCTCGCTGTGGTTCAGGGAGAAGAGTCTGGAAAGTGTTCAGACAAGTCAGGAACCCGGTGTGGCAAAAAAAGCGAAGCTTCTGGACACCAATGGACGCACAAGACGTCCACGCAGGGGAGGCGCCCAGACAGACCGTCACCAGCGTGCGATGGGCCCGTCAAGGGGAGTCCCGGATGGCTCTGGGCAGCGATGGACCGGACCCGCAGCCTCATGCTCTGCCTCCCACAAAACACCTCCAATCACATTTCATCCTCACTTCGCCGACACCTGGGACTGTTTGCTCCATGGGAAGGCTGTGGGTTTTCCTGCACAGAAGGCGTAGTTCCAACCTTCTCTCAGCAAATAATGTATGTCAGCTATGTTTAAATGCAAACTGCGTCTTCACAATTTCTCTCTGTGATCACTTCCCAGCACTGACAGCCATTTTGGGATCCGGCTGTTCCACGTGGAAGGTTTAAGTCCCAAAAGGGTTGTTTTGTGCGTGCAGAGAAAACCCAGCTCTGAGACCGAGTCCAGGGCGCCCAGCTGGCCCCTAACACAGCTTGTGCGAGTGGGTCCAGCCCACCCTCAGAACCTCGGGAAAATGATTTCTGTTGCGTCTCTACAATTTACCAGTAGGTCTGGGTAAAAATGTTAGTGAGTCTTTAAAGTATGCATGAATCTCCTTAGCAGTGCACTTGGCTGGCAGGGGAAGCCCAGAGGGAAAACAGCAGAAAACCATGTTCCCCCAAAACCACCTTCCCGCGGCCAAGAAGGCCCCCACTTCTTCCCTCCAGTCACCTCCGTCCCTCGCCCATCTTTCCTCGCTCGGGTCTCTCTGTGCTGGGGCCTCCGTGTCACCGCCTCTGCACAGATGCAGCGTGGCCTCAGCGCTGGCTGCTGGTCTCCTCAGATTTTCGTCTCCTCGAGAGCAGGGGCTGAACCCTCCCCCCGGGACCCACGGCTGCTGTGCCCCTGTCGGTAGAAAGACACACCACGCTGCCTTCCAGCCCAGAAATCGCCCCACGTCCTGGGCTTTGTGCATCCTTCCCTTCGGCCTCCCAGGGTTTCCGTCCCTGGGCAGGTGCCCCGGCTGCCCCCACCTGCTGTCGGCTCCCTCCCTCCGTGCACTTCCCCTTGACTCGGTTTCCCGAGGGATCCATTCAGACCCACTATTTCCTGCAGACTGTGGATCTGAAACTGAGCAGGACTCTGGTGCACAGACGCCGCCATTTCCACGGCCCCGCCACCCGCCACCCGGAGCTGGACCTCAGAACAGTCATAGGCTCTCATTTCCTGGAAAGGGAATGAAAGGCGGGCATCTTTGAGAAACCGCAACTTATTTCATCTGTGAAGCTACACACATTCTTCTCTGCATTTTAAGAGACCACTGTATTTGCTAAGGTCAATGATTAAATAACTTACCAGCATTTGCAAAGCAAACGGCAAGTTGAAACCATGACACACGAAAGTCGCATTTCATTTGATTAATCTTTCCTGAAAATCAGAGGCAGGAATATATTATTTGAGGAGTTTGTGGATATTCTTCAGTAGCTATTTCTCAACTTGCCACATTTCTCTAAAAGTTAGGCATCATGTCATCCAATTTTTTACAGCTGTAATACTTATTTCCTAATTTAGCAGCAATGCCGTGTTAATAGTAAATTAACCCAGAGTCCTTTCCCTTTTCAGATTTATGTTTCTTTGCTCCTGACTCCCGCGCGGGAAAATCATCTACGGAGTGCACCGGGGCTATTTGTGTGTGTGTTTGCTTTCGCAGAATGATTCCCTCCCCCGTCTCCTGATGAGGCTGCACACACGGGTGAGCTCTCTCGGCTCAGGGGCGATTATTCACGCTGGCTCTCCGAGCGGCGAAGAACGTCCAATCAGAGGCGTCAGAGGTGCGTTTGCATTCACGGCCCGGCTCCCCACGCTGTCACATCCTGGTTCTCGGCCATTCGATGCGTGGATTCGAGAAGTGATTATACGGTCGAATGGGATAAATATCACATGACTCAAACACTGTGTTACAGGAATTGGACTTATCTTTTCTAAGGAAACGTGAGCCAGTTTTTGCTTTATTAAAAGACCGTGTGAATAACAGGGCTGAGCCTACACCTTTATTTCCTTTGCTCCCCCGCTTTACAGCGCTGGCCTGAATGTGTGCGCACACCCGCACACACCCACAGACTGGTCTGTTTCACGGCTGGTTTCTCCTTCCAGCACCTTCAGTGGCTTGTGAGCCCAGGTCTGTGGGATGGGCCATGGCTGAACACTCTCCCCACCCCCGCCATCACCGAGCCCTTCTGGAGGAGGTGTGTGTTACATATATTTGGGTTCGCGGAGCACCGACCTGCCTGACTCATTAATAACCCTGCAAGTGAAGGGACAGCTGAATACATACTGAGGAAAAAAGCTGAGACTCTTTCTGGCAATGTGTTCTGTGTTGGATGGGAATTTACACCCCGTTGGCAAAGAAGCTAAGTTGGTGCTTACAAGCAAAAAACATGCATTAGCAACATCATTAATTACAGTCTTCCAGGCCCCACTGCCGAGGACAGTCACTCTGTACTGACAGTTGTGCCGTCAGGTTCTGTCACTGGGTGACAACAGTGGGTGGGCCCAGCACGTCCCTTCCCGGACACTCCACACGGAACTGGGAAACCCGCCGGTCCCACACTTCCCGACAGACTGGGGTGGCTGCCGTCACCCAGGGCCCTCCAGTCTCAGAATCCAGCTCAAGCAAACACAGAAAACGTGTGGACAGGGAAGCGGGTGAGAGCATGGCTAACCCAGGGACTTGCAGGGAGTTCTCACCTGTTGAATCAAACCGCACTTGGCGAGAGTGTGCAGTGCGTGCAGCCACACGTCCTGCTGGAAAGAGGCTCACCGCAGACAGCCTCCATCGCACTGTTCGCTGCGATACAGCTTTGGACGTGGTACGTGCAGATTTTCCTGCATGTGAAGCGGAAATAGTAACAGCAGCTCTCTCACGCGGCTGCGTGATTTCTGTATGAGTGCTCAGCACCACAGCTCACGCGCTGGGAAGTCTCCACAGAACCTAGTTCTTGTGTTTACATGGCACCAGAAGATGATCACAGGTGTCATGTCATGTTTTCTGGAATAACTTTTTAATGTTCCAGAGATTTTAAAAAGGGACTGAATCTAGTGAGCTGAGAGAATCCAGGAAGACTTTGTAGGGAGAATCTGACTGCCTGGAACCCGGAGGTCAAGCAGTGGGTAGAGCCCACTGAGGTCTCAGGCCAGGAAACTGAAACCTGGACTTCTAGGGCAAGAGGAAGGCTCTTCTGAGCATAGGCGGGCAGACATATGGAAAGCTGAGAGGAAGGAAAAGGTGAGACATGGAGATATTCAAAGCCGAGCCAACGGTGAAGACTGACGGAAGACGATCCGCATCAGAGTGCACTGCAGGCTCTCAGACGACCCACGGTGAGCACTTAGCGGGGAAGACACTCTGCAGGGCACAGGCCAGTGCAGCTGGAAGGTGGGGTCCTGGGGAAGACCCCGAACAGAGCCAGAAGGTGGGAGTCGGAGATGCACTGGAGGGCCTGGGTGGAGGGTGTGTTCCTGGAGGCAGACGGGGTCCTGCCAGGCCCTATATCCTGAACTGTCCTGGGCCCGAGTGCCCCCCGAGATAACTCTCCACCCAGAGTCCTCAAGCAGAAAGATGCAAGACCTCTGAGAGCAGGCGTGTGGGTTTAGCAAATAAAAATGCAGGGTGTCGGTTACATTTGAATTTGAGATAAACAGCAGATAACATTTTAATGTCAGTGTGTCCCAACAAGGGAGATACTGAGTGGACGGAGAGGGAGAATGAAGTGATCCGTGTGAAAACGATAGCAGGGTGACACCCCAAGGCCAGGGTGACAGGACGTGCGCTTGGGCACCCAGGAGAACGGCCAGAGCGAGAGGGGCCAGGTCTCAGCAAGGGCACACCCTCACCCAGCGTGATCTTCCTACGTGTTCAATTCGATGTTCAATGTGCTGCATTCTTTTTAGGTTGACACTGGCCATCTGTTCAGCTAGGTCAACATCACAACTATCAACCATTTTCCTCAGAAGGAAATCGAGCTTCAGAAACGTACAGCACAATGAAACAGGACAGCCAGATCCTCCCAGGACCGTCCCACTTGAAGGCGGGCCCTTCTCACGGGTCCTGCTGCCACTGATGAGGGAGAGAACAAATGTTAAACTGAAAACAAGAATTGGATATCTGGAGACTTCCAGCCAAGATGGAGGCATAGATACACACACTGTGCCTCCTTGCACAACCAAAATAGGGACAACCATTTAAAAACAGAAAAACAACCAGTACTGACAAAAAATTGAACTGTATGGAAGTCCGGCAGCCAAGGAGTTAAAGTAGACACATTCATCCAGACTGATAGAAGGGGAGGAGTCGGGAAGCCAAGCAGGGAGGACTCAAGGCAAGGTGGCGGCTGGTGGACCCAGTGAGGCTGCGGATTGTAGAGCGGCGTGGTGCGTCCAGTCCCACATTCACGCACAAATAAACCAGGCGAAACTGGGGATCGAGACAGACCCAGAGCTCCAGTGCGGGGGAAATAAAGCCTCAAACCACTCACTGAAAACACCTGTGGGGTTTGAGGTGCCAGGAGAAACTCTTGGCCTTACAGGAGAGCTCATTGGAGAGACCCACGGGGTCCTAGAATGTACACAGACCCACCCACCCGGGCGTCAACACCAGAAGAGCCCACTTTGCTTGTAGGAGCAGGGGAAGTGACTGAAATCCAGCAGAGAGCAGAGCAAGCACCACTCTTCCCTCTCTACCCCTCCCCCGCAGACAGCGTCACAACGCAGCCACGTGGGGTGCCCCGCCCTCGTGAACACCTAGGGCCCCACCCCTCACTGCGTAACAGGCACAACAAGACAAAAAAGATGGCCCAAACAAAAGAACAGATCAAAGCTCCAGAAAAAAACACAACTAAGTGACAAAGAGATAGCCAATCTATCAGATACACAGTTCAAAGCACTGGTGATCAGGATGCTCACACGTTTGGTTGAATTTGGTCTCAAATTAAATGAAAAAATGAAGGCTATGCTAAGTGAAATAAAGGAAAATATACAGGGAACCAATAGTGATGGGAAGGAAATTGGGACTCAAATCAATGTAGTCGGGCAGCCAGGCAGAGAGGACTCAAGGCAAGGTGGTGGACCAGAAGAAAGAAAGAAACATCCAGTCAGAAAAGAATGAAGAAACAAGAATTCAAAAAACTGAGGAGAGGCTTAGGAACCTCCAGGACATCTTTAAACGTTCCAACATCCAAATTATAGGGGCACCAGAAGGAAAAGAAGAAAAGCAACAAGTGGAAAATTTACTTGAATAAATAATAAAGGAAAACTTCCCATTCTGGCAAAAGAAATAGACTTCCAGGAAGTCCAGGAGCTCAGAAAGCCCCAAAGAAGTTGGACCCAAGGAGGAACACACCAAGGCACATCATAATTACATTACCCAAGAGTAAACATAAGGAGAGAATTTTAAAGCAGCAAGACAAAATGAGAGAGTTACCTACAAAGGAGTTCCCATAAGACTGTCAGCTGATTTCTCAAGAGACCTTGCAGGCAAGAAGGGGCTGGAAAGAAGTATTCCAAGTCATGAAAGGCAAGGGCCTACACCCCAGATTGCTCTATCCAGCAAAGCTTTCATTTAGAATGAAGTGCAGATAAAGTGCTTCTCAGATAAGGTCAAGTTAAAGAAGTTCATCATCACCAAGCCCTTATTATATGAAATGTTAAAGAGACTTATCTAAGAAAAAGAAGATCAAAAATATGAACAGTAAAATGACAGCAAACTCACAGATATTAACCACCAAACCTACAAAAAAAAAAAAAAAACTAAGCAAACAACTAGAACAGTAACAGAATCACAGAAATGGAGATCACATGGAAGGTTATGAACAGGGGAGTGAGAGGGGGATTGAGGGGAAAAAGGTACAGGGAATAAGTAGCATAAATGGTAGGTAGAAAATAGACGGGGGGAGGTTAAGAACAGTGTAGGAAATGTAGAAGCTAATGAACTTATTTGTACGACCCATCAACATGAACTAAAGGGGGGGAATGTGGGTGGGAGAGGGTGTGCAGGGCGGAGGGGAATAAAGGGGGGAAAATGGGACAACTGTAATAGCATAATCAATAAAATATATTAAGAAAAAAGTTCAAGAAAAAAAGAATTGGACATCCCATATGTGCTCACGTTCCAGAGGCATCCAGGGAGGAATATAACATGTTGGGCCGTGCGTGGACTTTTTCCCAGAGACAGAAACACGTA
The DNA here is from genome assembly GCA_004024845.1 of Tonatia bakeri. Lineage (NCBI taxonomy): Eukaryota > Metazoa > Chordata > Mammalia > Chiroptera > Phyllostomidae > Tonatia > Tonatia bakeri. The sequence goes on along the minus strand of PVIA01002438.1, from coordinate 186,737 downwards.
ACCCTTGGCCTCTGACTGTGTCAGTCACTCTGACTCCCCTGCAGGGGTCTGAGCAGAGGCTCCGAGCACCCCCCCACCCCCAGTAATGGGACAGCCGCTCCACTCAGGGAGGCCATTCCGAATCCAGTGCTCGCGTCCTCCGCGATGCTGAGGCCCTGATCAAATGCAGCTGCTAATGAAGAATATTCAATATAATTCTCGCCCCCGACACACGCTGACTCCAAAGGCCCTGATCCTACCGAAACCTGGCACCACCGCCCTCCATCTCTGCTTCCCCTCTAAGGCCACACTTTCTCGGGCGCAGGCGGACCACACGGCACTTTCTCTCCTGGGGGGTAATTGTATCAGTTGTGAAACTCACTGTAACAGGCTACATGGAGATCAATTTTATGGAAAATATAACGATCAGCAAGCCATGAAAAATACATTTGGGCCAAGCGTGCTGCAAGATGAGACTCCGCCGCTCCCGCCATGGCTCCGGGGGAGCTCCGGGCACGTGTCGGAGGGGGTGGGGCCAGGAGAACTGAGCGGCGCTGGGTCGGACCCGCTGTGTAAGGTGCGTGTATAACGAGGAGGTTGCCATCGGTGTCTGTTGTCGCCGCGGTGTCTAAAGCACCAGGCAGTCGAGCGTGAATACAAAATGACTTTGGAGAAAACAAGCTTCTGAGAAAACTGCAAAAGGGGGACAATGTTGGTTTGTTTGGACCTTGACTCGAGCTGGCAGAGTTACCCACTGTGGGGACTGCGGAAGGGAGACGTTCACGGGGCGTGTCTGGTGGGCATTTGGCAGATGCAGCAGAAAGAACGCAGGCTTCAGAGTGAGAGAGACCTCAGTCCCAGCCCGGGCTCCCCCTCGTTGCTGCATGGATTGAGCTGCTTGTGAACTTTCTGTTGCTCCGGCTTCCTCCTCCGCCACACCGGCCGGAACAGCAGCAGGCGGGCTCCCTGGTTACTGCTCCCTGCAGGCTGCACCTGGCCTTGACCCTGAGTTCCCAGGGGAGCGTCTGGGAAGAGAGGGGCTCCGGCCTCAGAAACCCACAGTCCATGGTCGACATTGGAGAACAGTAGTTGGGCTCCTTCCAGGACCCCCGTGGTTTTGAGGTCATGTGACAGTCTGGCATAGTGGGAACCCCATTCGGGACCCCCCCTCACATAGGTCTCATTAGTATGTTTTCCTTGTGCAGAAGAATGGGGCCATGTTGTCCCTTCCCAGGTGGCCTGTGCTTGTCAAACAACAAAAAAGTCAGATTTGAGAATTTGGGAGAAAACATGGAGGTCTCCGATTCCATTTACAAATTAAAAGGTGCTGATGTGCAGCCTTGAGTGTTTCATTCTCACTGAGTATCTGCTCCCATGGCAGACATGCACCCTCTGCTCCTCGTGCTGTCCCCAGGTCTGTGGTCAATCCGGGGACAGAGAGGCTCCTGTGAGGCCCCCCAGGCATGTCAGGGGAGCGCCCTGACACCAAGGGTCCCTCACACCTGGCCTGGCAGTTGGAGAAACTCCACACGTGAGCACACCTTGATTGGCTTGTACAACCTCATTTGGAAGTGTGTGTGTTGTGTGTACGTGCACACATTATTTGCATCTGCACACTCCTGTGCATGCATACCCGCATGTGAGGACAGTGAACAGCCTGCATTTCCTGCTGTATTAGGGTCTGCCCAGTTAACAGGGGTGATTCGGTGATGCAAATGAATACTAGCTTGTCATCCTCATTGGTTAGAACATAGTATTTTACATAATCTTGGAAACATGATGCAAAATGTTTGGTGGGAAAATATCAAAAATTTGCATGAAATATTGGTTATGCACCAGCTAAGTGTGTGCATGTGTGTGGGATAATGTATGTGTGTGCTTATATGTATATATGTATACATGCTCTGACGATTTTAATAGCTTTTGTCTCTTTAGTTTGTGACAGTTGTTTGTATATAGTGGAGAAGTCACACGTATTTGAGAATACTTAATGCCTAGTGCTTGTCAAATCAACAGAAGCACGTGTGAGTGACAGGTCACGCTGCGTGCAGGGACAGCGCACACTTCCCAATCTGTACCACATGCAGCGCCAGCTCCGCAACCACACACACTCACGTGTCACTCACTCAGCAGCTCTGGAGAACGAGGCTCGTCACACAGGTGAGTTTCTCAGACCCCTGGCCCCTCGATTTTCAAACACTGAAACATCAACCTGGAGCTCCCCTGGGGAATGCTCACTGGGGAAGGGTGCCCACGGCACAGGACGAAGGCTGCAGTGAAAGGAGAGTGTCCCCACAGACAGGGCCCTGCCTCCTGCCACCCTGGCCAGGTACTGCAACCCTGGGGACTTGGTGACCGACCGAGTCCGCTCATTCGCGCGACTGTGGATCAGAGTGAGACGTGGAGAATTTAAGCAACAAGTCACAGAACTTGGAGCAGCGGGGCTGTACTCTCCTCTTCCTCATTGGCAGTCCTACCCACAGCGCCTCCTGCGGGACATGCCACCCACCAGCCCCGCAGCTGCCACGGGCTGCCACACTGGTCCTTCGGCACCGGCGCGCCCGCCTCCTCTTCCACCTGCCCCGCAGGACTCGCCCGGTCCTTCCCAGTTCTCACTTCTGCTCCTCCCACTTCACCCTGTGCCATTGAGTCAGAGAAGGGGCTGTGAAAGAACGGGGGGCAGAAGCTTATTTGGTGATCAGAAGTATGTGGTAGCTTTTTTCCAAGTACATTTTATGTCAGTTTCTGCTTCTGCAGCAACAGAGCCACTGGGAGGACCAACTAGAAGCGGGTGCATTCCCCCACCCGTGTGCCCCCTCGCCGGCTCTGTGTCCCTGGAAGGAATGGTTGGATGGGAGCGCAAATCAAGCAGGACACGGACTCCCCATAGGAAATGCACTTCTCGGAAAACGTCAGGACGGAAGGTCACTTGGAGTTCTTCCAAAACACGTTCCCTTAATAACTGCTTTCCGAAGTGTTTGGTTCGGAGCAGTTAGAAGGCACCGTGTTAATAAAAAACAGCAGGCTTTCTCCCTCGATATCCTATTTTAAGGGATTTGTGCAAACTGCCACAGATAATGTAAGGGTCTTAACGACGGGTTTCTGTGACTGGCTTGGCTTTTTTCTAAATTGTCTGAGAACAGAATCCAATCTCCAGCCTCTTTGTGGCGCGTAATTGCAACAACAGAGTCGAGGAGAAGAGGCTTTGGGAAAGGGAAACTGTGTTCCCTAAAATGTGAGGATTTGGTAGACTGAACAAGAGCAGCTCAAGTTCGGGTTCAGCGGGTCATTGGAGAAACCCACAAGACGCCGAGCACAACCTTCAGGGCGCGGTTGCTCCCTGGACGCCAGCGGCCGCAGGACCTAGGAAAGGCGGGCGAAGGCTCCAGGTGGAAAGAGCTCCAGTATCACCCCAAACTCACTTTAACGGAAGGGGGCCTGGGCGCCTGGGGGAGAGGCTGGACCCGGGGCTGGACTTACGGCCATGTGCCCGTCTCTGCCAGGGACCACCCCTGGCTGCTGGGGCTTTCGTTTCTTTTGCTTACATTGTACACAGGCACCACACTGTGTTTAGACAATGCATTTTCCATTGTATTTATTTTATGTTTTTATTTTAGCTTTCGGCTCTCATCTCCTTTGAGTTTCGGAGCAAAAACTTGACAGTCTCCATCGATAGGATGAAACGTTTTCCCTGGAGGAACGGGATGTCAACAATGAAAGCACCTTCACTTACCGTCGTTAAAGAACACCCCTTGTGTTTTCAGGTTTCCCCCCCAGATCTGGACGGTCTGTGACACTGGCCTCAGAAGGCGGGAGGAGCTCCCCTTCCCCACCCACTCTCACTCGGGGCGTGTGTCTCTCCGACCGTCGTCAGAAACGGTCTGGCACCTGGAGTCGCACCTGTCCGCCAGATGCTGGGAGCCCCCAGCCGTCGCCACGGCGGTTCGCCTGTTGCTGCCCCTCCGTCGGTTTGCAAGTCGCCGAGCTGCAAGGTTTTCAAGGAGAACAACGGAGTCTCTCGGCAGCCGCGCAGGCAGCAGGGGCAGCACACCCTGGCAAGCCGTTCCGTCTGCGCTGCTAGGTTTGCCTGTTCTTGAACCCACCAGTCTGGGTCTTCGCCACCCAGCAGGGCTGGGGCTGGTCCGTGTGCACCTCGCCCAGGGCCAGGACCTCCCTGGGAAGACTGCTCGGACTAGCATGGCATGGCGCCCCGTCGCACAGCAGTGCGGGGTGCTGGCTCCCACGCAGCCATGTCCCTGCAAGAGGACAGTGAGCCTTGTCCCCACGGGGCCCCTGTTCAGTGTCACCTGTGGACACGTGCAGGGGCCAGAGCTGCACCACCCCCCGAACCTCCACACTCTTTTTGTTCTGCATGGAACAAGGCTCTGTTCCCAGCACACTGACCTGGACGTCCTGGCACACGACGGCCTTTCCCACAGACTGGTGGCACCAGAGCCAAGGGCCGTCGTGGTGACCAGGCCAGTTGCCTACTCTGATTGCACTGCTGGCACATCTTCGTGGAAAGTTCTCGTCCAGCGCCCAAGCAGCACAGACGGAGAGACTGCTGTGTCTGGAGCATGGCCCGACTGTGCGATGCCCCATCTCTGAACCCCAAGTGACGCCCTGTAGCCCAGATGTCTGCACTGGGACCTGCAGCCCCTGATGAGGGAACTCATTTCCATTTTGTATGTTCTCCCTTCTACTCTTCGTTTTTATCTTAGGAAACTCGCACCTCGTTGTAGCTACTTCCCTTTGCACCGTCACTTGGTTTACTTTTCTCCCCGCAGGCCCTTCTTCTCGAAGCTGTGTCTGGAATCTTCTTACCGTTCAAGGACGTTTCCTGTGACCACACCCCTTGGTGCCCCTGTGCGCATCCCAGCCCTGGGGCTTCCCCTCCGCAGTCGGCACCGGCCTCGTCCTCCGTGCTCCTCTCTGCAGCCCTGGACGTCCGCCCGGCACAGGCTGCTCTCTCACCCTTAGCTCCCTGGCTGGACGCAGTGGTGACACCAGTGCCGTGGTGACATGAACGGTGTAGCGACACAGAAAGCAGCATCCTTCGGGGTCCCATGTGACTCCCAGTCCCGTGTCCTGAGCCACAAGATGGATTCTCTCCATCCCAGCCATCCCTACATTTGGTCCCTTTGGTGACAATGGGATGGTGACCACGAGGCCGGCGGGTCCCGCGGAGCCGTCTGGTTTCTCCAACCGCGTCAGGGCCACCAGGACCAGAAAGGCAGGAACGACACTCTTCAGCCCAGTGGGAGCCGAGATCCCGGACGGACGAAGCCCGCATTGTCGTGGGCGGGTCAACCAGGACGCTCAGAACTGTGAATTCGTGCATGACCCTGCAGGGGACCGGCGCACCAGAGCGGGACGGGGGCGCGCACCGGTCCTGGTGACGTGCTCTGGGGGCTGCGTGGTGACTGCGTGAGTCGGCGTGACGTCCCGGCCGGGGCGGGGCCAGCGGCGGCCCTGGAGCCGCCGCCCTGGAACGGCGATCGAGAGCCCTCGTCTCCAGTTCTGACCTTCGCAGCCGAGAACTAACCCCTCTGATCCGCACTGTTGACGCCACAGCCGCACGACCGTCTCCCAGCGCAGGTCCGGCAATTAATTTAAATGGTGAGTAATGCCACCCGTGATCATCACTGATGCATCGTAAACACATCACCTTTCCTCCGATTTGAAATAGATTACCCTGTGAATCCTGCCTTTGCTGGGTGTGGGCTTACTCTGTCACAAGCCCGTTGGGAATGAGACCCGTGGTCAGGCGCCGGCTGGGTGGCTCAGTTGGTCAGAGCATCGTCCTGGAACGCGGAGGTCGTGGGTCCCATCCCTCGCCAGGGCACACACAGGGGTCAGCCAGCGAATGCGTAGGTAAGTGGAACAACAGATTTCTCTCTCTCTCTCTCTCTCTCTCCCCCTCCCCCACTACACCCCCACCCCCGCACCTCTCTAAGTCGGTAAACAAAAGACCCAGGGCTGGACCTTCTCTTAGTTGCCCTGTCAGTCAGCACAATGTGCTCCCACATGACCGGAATCCGCTAACACACGTTGAATTGCATTTTTATATGAATTAAACCCTGGACCATTATGGGTTTAGAAATTTTTAAAGAAGAAACAGAAAGCCTTGTTGTTATTCTTTGTTTCTTTAAACCTCAGTGACGGAGAAACATGCCCAGCACCGATGAAGGTCACAGCAGCTCTGCCGCCATCCCCCACCGCGCCCCCTGCCCCAGCCTGTGCGCCGCCTGGGAATGGAGGGAAATCAGCGAGGCCGCTGTGGGATTTCTCCTGGGGCCGTGCTGGGCAGTCCTACCTTAACAGGCTCTGCGAAGACAAGCCAGAGGCTATTCCTACAGAGAAGGTTTGTCCTCTATGTGCCACAAGCCAAGGAGAGGACAGAAGACCTTTCAGCAGCCAAGCCAGGGAGGGACAGGGGCAAATGTCTGTGAAGCAAGTCTCCCAGTGGTGTGCCGTGTCCCGTCTGCTGGTGTCCCCTGCCTCCTCAAGAGCATCATAATTTCCTTGCTCGCGTATAATTTTTGGAAATTCCGGTGGAAAATAAGCCCAATCCTGAAGCATTTCGGGTGCTTCAGAAAGACTTATTTACTGCCTCTGTGGGAACATGTGTGCCTCTCCCCGCACTGAACCCGACCGAGCTCTGTGCTTCCAGAACGATAAGGATCTATTTCTCTCCGCACACGGCTGCGCCCAGAGTGACCCCGTGTGACCCCGCTGAAATTGACTTTGTTGTTGAACCCCGGGCTAGTGCAAATGAATCTCAGATCCATAAAAGATCAGGGAAGCAAGACAGGGAGTACAAAGACCTCCGGTACTGGGGGGAAAATTAGTTCTGGAGAAGGCATTTTAAGTTTGGCAAGATAAATGGTCACGATGACTGGCTTTGATAGGACATCTGCAGGAAGGGGGAGGAGAGACGGGGCTCGGAGCAAGGCTGTAATTTAATAGCCTCGTTTCCTGCCCCGTCCTGCACAAGTATCTGCCCGCTCCCGACAGCTGACGAAACGCTCCACGGGTTCGCTGGGGTCCCCGGCGTGGGGCAAGCTGAGACCCATCTCTCCCCCAGCTCCCTCGGCACTTGCACAGAGAGGCGAGGCTTCTGCTCCTTCTGGTGGTAAAATAAAAACTTGGCCATTTTGCTAAGTGGACCCCAGACCCCCAGGTGGAGTTGTCTACCGCTGTTTCCCAAAAACACCTACGTTCACCCCCTTTTAGAGGAAAGCCATCTTGTGCTGGGATAATTTTCCTACCTTTTTTTCCCCTTAATAAGGAAATGCGGCTGGGTTTCCTAAGAGCTGAAACAGGACCCTCTCAGCGCAGGGGCCCCTCATCCAAACCTAAGTCCAGCCACGCAGTCTCCGGTCCCCACTAAGATGCCGGTCTCACGGCTCCTGGACACGTGGACCTCATGTCTGGAGCCCTGCCTGCGCAGTGCCTCCTCAGACAGCGCTTTTCGGGGGACTGTGGGGGGCTGGTGCTCAGGGTCCTGCTGTCTGTGCGGAGGTGCTGACACCCCCCATCCCCGAGTCCCACTCGAACGCACCAGCAGTCGGACTCCCAGAATTCCTGGAAGTCACACCGTGACTGGAGCTGCGAATTCTGAAGTCCTGCCCCAGCCAGACAGAGCCAGGGCCCCCCCTCAGTATCCCCAACATCCCACCTTCACACGAGGCCGCTGTCCTTGTATTTTACTTCCACCCCAACCATTTCTGTAAAAAATCACTTTTCAAGAACTTTTTAGTTACACTAATGCTGTGTTAGAATTAAAACGTGATGGTTTTGGGGTTTTAAAAAAGTGCTTTTACATTAAAAAAATAAAAAAAAATGTTCATAAAAAAAGTGCTTTTAAACTTATTTGTTTCATAATCATGTTTAGCTGCAAAATAATAGTGTTTTAACACTTCTTTTAAAAACCAATGAATTTATTTTAATTGAAAACAAAATAAAGTATTATGTGTAAAAATGTTTAATGTAATATTATCAACTAAAGACAAGAATTTTCATTATGTGCGTGTGTATACAATTTGACATAGTTAAAATCACAGCGTATCTGTTCTTTTCTTGGGATAAAATGTTATCATTTCTTTTTTTAAACATTTTCTTTATTCATTTTTAGAGAGAAGGGAATGGAGGGAGAGAAACATCAATGTGTGGTTGCCTCTCATGCATCGCCAACTGGGGACCTGGCCTACAACCCAGGCGTGTGCCCTGACTGGGAGTCGAACCATTGACCCTTTGGTTTGCAGGCTGGCACTTAATCCTCTGAGCCACACCAGCCAGCGCAAAGTGTTATAATTTCTGTTATTTTATATTAATTTTATAGTTATAACTTATTAGAATATTTTTCTTTGTTAGTATGTATAGTATTGGAAGAACATATCCATTACATATATTTATATCTCTTAAATGATTAGTTTTAATAAATTACCAGCTTAATTAATAGATTGTAGAAGTATACAAATATGCGAGATTCTTTTTTTAATATAATTTTTAAAAATATTTTATTTATTTATTTTTAGAGAGGGGAAGGGAGGGAGAAAGAGAGAGAGAGAAACATCAATGTGTGGTTGCCTCTCAAGTGGCCCCCACTGGGGACCTGGCCCGAAACCTAGGCATGTGCCCTGACTGGGTATCGAACCTTTAGGTTTGCAGCCCATGCTCAATCCACTGAGCTATGCCAGCCAGGGCTAATATGCAAGATTCTTACTCTTTGTTGACATTTTCTTTTCAGAGGTTACCTCAGTTTGCACAGCCACCAACAAAGTCCGCCCGCTCTGCATGCCTGTGCACACGTGTCCACGCGTAACCAAATTGCATCAGTTCATATAGATCCTAAAAAATGAGGGCTTGCGGTACCTTCTGATATCTTACGTACACATAAAGGCCTTATGGAGTCATAATTTCAGGGGGTCATTGCTCTGTCTGATCTAACGCCCGTGGAAAGTCATGCAAACGGAGACGCTCACTGAGATCGGGGAGAAGCTGGAATAAAACCCACAGTTTGTGGCGAGGTGGCGCCGTGATGTTTTCTTACTCAAAGAAGTGACGTTGTGTCTGTAAAACCAGACACGACCTCTTACTGTGAACCGCGTGGATGGATTGGTTTATGTGTTTAAATGGGTTGCATGTGAAGTTCACCCTAAGAGTATTTTAAAAGAATGAAGTGAATCTCAGGGGCACATTATAACTACTAGGAAGTAGAGTGTGAAAATAGAACCCATTGAAGAGAAAAAGTATTCTGTGGGCTCCTGGAATTCTGCAAAGAGGACCTGGAACTACGGAAAGTTCTTTCTGCCTGAGAGCAGTCTCTGGATCAAACGCAAATTGACCTGCTTGATTGGAGATGGTTCTCTTCCCCTGAAACTAAAGTCTTTCAAAAACAGCTAAAGACTGAAGGACAATTCTTTAATCCAGAAAAATAGTAGCCACAAATGAGACAAGCCCACCCCACCAGTGCGTGAAAACCAGCGTGTGGGTCATTGTCCTGAAGACGTGAAATCCGGGTTCAGCTGCACTGCTCAGTCTTCAGCCTTCGCCACTGTTTTTCTAAGAATCTGAAGCTCCAGCCAACACTTTCTCACAACAAGGGTGTGCCGACCAGGCGTCTGACTTGAGGTTCTCCTCAAGGAAATTCTGGGGTGAAACACTAAGTGAGATACAGGGGTTGCTCGGGAGGATCTGGCGTTTGAGCAGAGTGGGCACGGGGATGCTGAAGCCAGTCAGCGGACAATCATCCGTCTGTCTTTCTTAGCGGGCAAAACCAGTCACACCGTCAACCTCACCACACTGTTGAGTCAATGCGACTTTCCACCTGCGCTGGCAAAGATGAATTCTACATCAGCATGAAGCAATTCTCGTAAATCCAAACTATCTAAAGATAAGCCCCGAAAGTGTGCTTGGTTACTCTCTGCGTACTAATTGGTACAAAATGTTGGGGATCGATAACGTGGTGTTTGCTGGTTACCCCAGCCGAACAGGTTGAGTCCACTTTGTCTCGAACTAACCCTTCAGAGACCATCGATACTGTGATTACAAGATATAAAGAAAAGCAAGGAAGAGGAAGTCATCATGATTGATTGTAAACGATGTCTTTCTGGTGTCTCTGGCACATTTCCCGAAATAATTGCAGCTCATTTTTCTGCGTTGTGCTTCAGTCTGCAGATTTAGCATATAAATCAGATGGTTACCTAATTGGGTTTTGATTCTTTCAAAAATTGCTAAATTTCTTATTTCTCCCTTGCAGTGCACCTGGGAGTGCTAATGCATGAGACAAATGGCCAGGAGCATAATTAGAGAATCGAGCGTATGTTACATTTGACCTTGGGGAGAGGAGGTCTGTGTGTTAGTCAAGTCCTGTTTAACCTCGCTATTAAGACCAAATGAATGAAATGCCTTAACAAGGAAAAAGGAAAAGAAGGAGCCATTGTAATGCTATAAAAGATCCACAAAATTAAATTCACACATATCCAAATTATCCTTGAGAATTCAGGTTTCAGTTGGCATTGATGGATAACATATTTCGGGAAGATCCATTTCCAGCGCTCTGCCGCTGACCTTCTGGTCTACCTTGAAGAACTTTTCCCAGCTCTGTAGTGAATAAGTAAGTTACTTCACAGAAACACACAAAGCACTTCCGGAACTGTTTGGGGCCTGGAAGCACCGTGGTGTTTCCATCTGCCAGTCTGTGTGGAAGGCACAGAACACGGCCATTTCAGAACACACCCACACACAGCTCAATGTGACAGGGCCTGCTCTGGGGCAGGGACTCGCTGACTTCTGGGGACCTGTTTCCAGGCTATGATTCCATGATTTAAGGAAGACAAACAAACGCAAGGGAAGAGAATCAAAGAAGCGAGTCCCAAAGGAATAGTCTAGCGTGACACTGAGGACAGGGAGGACTAGAAATGGGGGAATGGTGGCCACTGGGCTTGGGCTCGCAGCACACGATTCCCCCGGACTCCACTCAATCACCCACTGGCCCAGCCCGCACACAGGACTCTACCTCCTTCCACCAGACCTTTCCTGTGACTACGAAGGCCCGTCTCAGCATCCTCGTCCCTAGCACGTGGTTGATGACACGCCCACCACCTAGGACGGCAGTGAGAAGGCAGCAGGACGCCTCATACAGAGAACAGACCACAGCAGCCGGCACAGAGCCGGAACTGCACACATGTGAGCAGTTGTTATCATCCCCGTTAGTACCATCGCCATGAGCTGCCACTGACACACCAGCAGTCCTTCTGACTGAAATTGCTACGTTCCACAGAGCGCTGTAGAAAATCCCACGCCTCAGCCAGGAGTGCGAGCATCCCCTGAGTTCCTGAGGGAGGGCCCTTGGCCATTGAGTCTTGGCTCCAGGAACCTTCGCCTGACATGGACCTCTCCTGGCTGACTCCTGAAGCTTTTTATTTTTAATTTAAAAGATTGGAGATGCTACAGATTGTATGTTTGAGTCCACCCCCTAATCCATATGCCAAGGCTCTAACCCTCAAGTGATGGGTTTAGAGGCTGGGGGCCATGGGGGGTGAGGAGGTCCTGGGGATGGGCCCCTCTGTATGGGATTAGTGCCCTTATACAGAGAGACAGGGAAAAAGCAGAGAGAGAAAAACAAGAGCCTGTTGGGAGTAAGCAGAGGAGGGTTTAAAGTCAGGACTACAGGCCGGGGTGAGTTCAGTGCAATGCAGCAGGCTGGCGCCCAGGTCTGACTCGGGTTCACGGGGGCGCAGGGAAGAATGAGGTGCTGTCTGCACTCACTGGGAAACCTGTGCCAGCCGGGTGGGCATCAGGCCCATTCCTCATGAGAATGAGACCCCCAGGGGCAAAGCAGTTACACACAAAAATAAACAAGTAAACACAGGCATCGTGGGGGGCCATTCAGGAGGCCAAACCTGAGACTGTCCTCAGTATAAATTGAGCCTGTTAAATACAGCTCTGAGCAAATACAGGACAAAGCACACCAAACCCTGTTTTTCAAGGGAATTTTTTTAAAAATCTTGTTTAACACGTCTTTGAACACTTCCAGAAAACCACTAAGATTTCTAAGTACATAAGTGAACAGGGTGTGTGCCCGCCGCCCCACCCCATAACAAGAACGGCGGGTCTGGGCAGACAAACCTCCCTGTTCTCCTAACTCTGCATCCCCAGGGGAGCGGAGCTGCAGTGCCCAGGGCCTGGCTGACCAGCTGTGTGTCCCTGCGAGGGTGTGTGAGGATGTGTGAGGGTGTGTGTGGCTTCTGGCGTCATCAGTCATGGCTTATGATTAATTTCTTTATTTTTTCTCAGACATGCACATCAGCACCCAGTCCCTGGTGAAACGATTTGCGTCCACCGTGTCAACCCTGGAACCTTTGACAAGGGTCTGGACAGACTGCCACCCACGTGCCTTCTCTCTGTGGTTTAAGGGACTTGGGCTCACAGAGGGGCTGTCTGCCTGGGCACAGGAAAATCTGTGCAGAGCAGCAAGTCTGGCCTTTGTAAACAGGACCGTGTTTTAATTTCTTCCAGCTTTATTGGGCTATCACATCACGTAAGTTGAAGGGGCACAACGCAGTGATTTGGTGTGTGTATGTAATGCAGAGTGATTACCACGATAAATCTAGTTAACATCTATCACCTCATGCAGCTGAAAATTTTACACTTTGAATTTAAAAATAGGTGAGAAAGGGACATCGCAGCCCACCGCAATAAAGACAGCTCATTTTCCCACTGTTTCTCCGTTCAAAGGCAGCCCCAGGCGACAGAAACCGTGGCTCACACAGCTCTGTAGCCGAGGCCGACGACGGGGGCCGGGTTGGTGAACTTCCGGAAAGGCCCGGGGCCCAGGCACTGCCCTGCTCTGCGGGGAACAGCGGCCCGTCTGGCCCTGCACCTGCCAGCCGGCGAGCGGCCAGGGGCCCGGAGGCCCACGCCAGGGCAGCGGGGAGAGAACAGCCCTCCCGTTCCACAGCTCTACCCTGAGAGCAGCATATCACCGTGCTGATGCCCAACGGCATGCTCTTAGCTTCGGTTTGGCCAGAAAGGGGCAAGCTTCTCCCTAATTTTTCTAGACAAACAACATGTTAATGCAGAGAGGCTTTGGCAGCCGACTAGAGATTTTTAGCATATTCTCTTTGCTGTGAGTCTGCACCTATCTCTGCGAAAGACAGATTTCTACCCTAATATCTTGCCTCAACTCCAGAAGCTTCCAGATTCATAGAGAAATGATGCAGGGTGTGCCCATGGGGGTAATAAGATGATGACGGTTTTGGAGATGGCAGTAACACCGAGCCTTGCACAGACCTGTTTGGGGAGGGGGCACGTCCACTCCTTCCAGTCAGGTGCCCCCGGGCTGCGTGAGTTTTCATGAGCCTGCGGCTGTTGGGGTAAGCTTATTTTTTGCTAAGAATTCTTTTTTGAGAATTTTGAGGGAGAATACGAGTGGCAGAAGATGTCAGAAGGTGCGTGGGGAAGAGGAGGAAGGAGCATCCCTCACCGAGGGACATGGGGACAGGAAGGCCAGTGCCTTTAGTTCTGTCTCTGAAATGGGAGGTGGCAGAACTGCCCAGAGCTGGTGGGAGGCGCACGCAGGCAGGAGTGGCCGGAGAGGTCCGAGTGTGCCTCACGGCAGGGCCGACACTGGCAAGTACTGGCGTTCCTTCTCGGAACAGAATGGTTCCTGAGACCAATCTCCCCCATGGCCGTGACTGGTAGGTGATCGATACAGTTGGTTATCACATAAAGACAGCGAGACTTCCAAAACATCATACAGAGGAGAAAACACCTGCCTGAGTGGAATCAAATTCACATGAGACTCACGTGGAATTCAAGAGGAGGACATTCGCGACCCCGTAAAGCCATCATCACCGGAAGACAGTGTGCGTGGAAATCCGGACCGCCTGCTGGCGGCTTGTGGCTGTGCTCGCTGTGGCGGTGAGAGACCTCAGCAAACGTGCGATGACAGAAATGGCCAATGGCCGTGAACGCAGGCTCGCCAGCAGCCTCGGTGGTCCTCTTCTATCTCGAGCTGCCGCTCGAGGAACTGAAAATATGTATTTTTTATTTCTGATGATGACTTGGCTGCGGCCCGTTCCACACTTCCACTCTGGAGTGATTCAGGTGGGCACTGAATTGTGAAGAAACTAACATGATGACACAAGGTATTTTTTCCTTTTTTTTGTTATTGTATTTTTTCCATTCCCATTTATCTGCCTTGAACCCCCTCCCCCTGATGCAATCACCACATGTTGCTATGACCACAAGTCCTTTTTCCCTCTGTCCATCCCTCCACCCCACCCCAAGGTGGGGCTGTCCTCTGCTCTCCGTCTATGAGTCTGTCCCCACTTTCCTTGTGAGCTCAGTGTGTTCATGAGACTCCACACATGAGTGAGATCATCGGGTGCCTGCCTTTCTCTGCCTGCCTTATCTCACTTAGCATGGTGTTCTCCACCCACACTGTTGCAAAGTGTAAAACTGTCTTCTTTTTTGCAGCTGAGTAGTGTTCCACTGTGTAAATGTCCCATAGTTGTTTTGTCCACTCATCTGCTGATGGATCCTCGGGCTGCTTCCAGATCTTGGTGGTTGTAAATAACTCTGCAGTGAACAGTGGGGCACATACGTTCTTTCAAATCAGCGTTTCCCGTTTCTTTGGGTATATTCCCAACAGTGAAATCTCTGGCTCATAACCATCCCGTTTCTCATTTCTAGGGAACTCCACACGGCTCTCCGCAGCGGCCACCCCGGGCTGCATCCCCACCCACAGGGCACGAGGGCCCCCGTTCCCCACACCCTCGCCAGCACCTGTGGTTTGCTGATTCACTGATGACGGCCCTTCCGACAGGTGGGAGGTGGTGTCTCACTGTGGTTTAATTTGCATCTCTCTGCATATTCCTTTCTGATTACCTTTAGCCAAAGAGACTGCTCCCAAGGAAAGCCAGCTGGCTGTGGAGCCCAAGCAAACGTGACTTGTTGGCTTGCTGTTTGGGGCCTCGCCCTGCTTTGTGGGTCCCCTGTGAGGCTCACAACTGCGCCCATGACGCTCTCTGAACAGGCATCCGGCTCACAGCGCTGTGACACCGTCGCCTCGGGGTTGCCGGGTTCTCCACGGACCCAACAGCGCTCGCACTGATAATGCGCCTGCCCCTTTAAGGAAGCCTGAAAGTGCTGGGTTTTCCTTGCCCTTGAGCCCTGTGGGCAGCAATGTCCCACACTCAGAACTCCCTGACCCGCCTGCCACTTCCACACCTCCTGGCAGGGACCACCCGAGGCGTATTTGGCTGTTTTCGTGAGGGCAGACATACTTCGATGGGCTTAGGAAGATTCTATATATTTAGAGGTATTGATATATTCTTTATCACACACATGCTTGTGTTTCCCAGTCTGCCTCGGATGCCTGTGAGGGCGCCACGCCCCCCGAAGTGAGCCTCTCACGTGCACAGAAGCACTCACTCACTCCCCTTCCACGTTTCTGCTCTGGAGTGATATCCCAAAACCCCTCCGCAGATGAATAAATCTCCACCTTCACGCCAAACCATAATTTTATGGTTTCTTGTTTTATACCTTTAGATCCTTAATCCATCGAGGTGTGATTTTGGAAAATGAGGTGAGTTCAGGGTCTGAGTTATTTTTTCCGCAGATGGAAGTAACTCATGTTTTTCTTTGATCGGAGAGAATGACTCCATTGTCTACCACACTCCCTGCACAGGAGGGCGGCCGGGAGCATGGAGCCCGTTTCTTTGATCCACTTGCCTGTCACCCATCGTCTGGGCGGATGAGGGAGAGGTAACCTGGTGCGTCCGTTCTGCGGAAATGACGTGCTGTCACGCACCGTGGCCTGAAGTGACCCAGGGACACTCTGCTGAGTCCAAGGAGCCGGTCCCAACAGCCTGCCAAGTGCAAGACACCGGACGCATGAAATGCCCATGTGTGCATATCCGGGGCCCGAACGCGGGCTCTCGGCGGCCCAGAGCTTGGGGAGCGACGGCTGACGGCTTCCATGTCCTTCTGGGAGCGAAGAAGACGATCTCAGGTTGCACGGTGGTGACGGCTACACAGCTCTGCAGATGCGCTGGGGGACAGCGACCTGAGTGCTCTCGGAGGGTCTGGGTAGCACAGCGAACTAAGCCGTCAGAACGAGTGCTCGTTGGTTTCACCGCTGCTTCTGGTGCCTCGCCGACCTTCCCGACAGTCTCCGGCCTTCCCGAGGTCCCTGGCCTTCCCGAGGTCCCTGACCTTCCCGATGGTCGGTGCCCCGCGTCAGGCCCGCGTTCCCGGCCGTGCCTGGCTCGGGCATTCATCTTCCCGGCACTCTCTCATCTTTATGACTTTGTATCCATATTAACTTAGGTTGTTTTACTGTGTGTCACATTTTTATTGTGGTTCATAAAGTAAATCTAGGAGCGGTCCAGATTTTTCAAGGCTCTGGATTATTTTGAAATCAAATGTGAATTACGTGTTCTATAAAGTTTTCTTGGAATTACCTATAATTCTGTGTGTACACGCATATTTGTGAGGGCTTCTGTGCAACCTGTAAAAATGATTTCCATGCCATTGCCACGTTTAATGCTTCACATGTTTCTGTGCAAATCTCCACTGATTTAAATTTACATGAGAAAGCGAATATTTAAAATTGGCTGACGTTGGGCTACGCACCCCACTCTCTTTAAATCAATTGCTGGTGCAGACGAGGGCAGTGACCCTCGATTTGAGTACGGAGTGTTGGCATTTCTTGTTGGAGACTTATTTCTTTTATTACACATTTTAAAAATTATTTGGGATTTGTCAGTTTTTCTAATTGTCTTATAACGTATTAATTTCTGCTAATCTATTTAAAAATATATTAGTCTTTATATTTGCTTAGTACTCGAATTAAATGTTGATTTCATTTTTACTTATTTTATCTGTTGTTGTATTTTTCCCACTACCGTTTTGTCCCCTTAAACCTCCCCCTGTGACCACCGCACTGTCATCTGAGTCTAAGAATCCTTTTTCTTTGGGCCCAATCTCTCCACCCCCTAACCTCCCCCACCCCCACTTAGCTGTCATCTGCTCTTTTTCTGTGTCTATAATTTCTTAAAGTCTTTTTAAAGGGACTTTCTATGCGGTGAAATGAATCCGTTTTAAATGTAGCCGGGCACGGCACACCCTTGGCTATACCCGCATAAGCACCACCTTTGATATGATCAGATGTTTCTGTCACACGCAAAAGAAGCTTCTTCATTCCCTGTCCAGTGAGCCTCTCCCTACCACATTCCGGGGGCAGCTGAATTTATCACTGTTATTTAGAGCAGACTTACACTGTATAGATTTTTTTATATAAATCAAATAGTATAGGAAGTATTTATCTCCTTTCCGAGGAGCTGGATTCCCTCCAAATACAGCCACTCATTCCAGAGACAAGTTAGAAATAGTGATTACTAAGAAAAGACCCAAAATCATAAAAATGCATAACTGAATACTTAATAAAACTGTCTTTTGTACTCATTACCGATTCGTTGGTTTGGGGGGGAAATGGGTAAGCGAATCAACTAATAAGTGCTTCACGTAAGATATTTTAAAAGATATTTTTGATGAGAAAACATTCGAAGGTCTTTTTATGTTGTGAATTTTGGACACCGCTGCTTTGGGCAGCTCCAAACCCGCCCACAGCTTTCTTCCATCCTCTGATCAAACAGCCTCTGCAGGAGGGTGGGGCACACCTCCCCTGTTTCTTCCCAGGCCCCTCTGCTTCCTGTCCCTGGTCCCCTCACCTGCGGCGGCTGCTCATCCTCAGAACCTCGTGTGCACACCTCGGGTCTCCCAGTGGCTCTCCTGTGACCTCGCACCGCCGTCCCCCACAACGACTAGATGCATCCATTCCCCAGTGTCCAATGAAATCGGCCTCCCTACTTCCTCTCAGTTGCCGTGCCCCCTGCTGCCCTGCACACTCGGCTCTCTGCATGTCCTTACGTCCCTCTCCCTGTGCCGCCACTGCAGCGTCCAGTCACCGGACGTCGTCATTCAGTCCACAGAGGGAAAACAGCCACTTGCCGTGTGCGCCGAACGGAATGTGCTCCTGCGCACCTGGGGACACCGGGCAAGAACACAGTCTTTGGCATTCACAGCGGAGCCCAGAGCAGATCCGGGAGGCTCTGGGGAGACTGCAGAGTTGGGCTGGAGAATGGAAGGTACGTAGAATTGATAAGCTTGAGTGTGTTCAAGATTTTGTTAGGACCTCTTTTCAACAATAATTAATTTCAGACTAATTCGATATTAAGGGATCTTCATAAAATTTGTACCAGCTTAGCTTTCTCTTTAAAAGGTTTTTGCTTTCCAGTATGCTGTCAGTTGTTTCTGTGTGGTCTCTAAGTATCCCGCGTATTAGACAAATCATGTTGATTCCTGCTACAGGTTGGGCACCTGGAATACGAAGGTCAACGAGACAGCAGCTGCCGCTCCGAGCCCCCCTGGAGCACTGAGGTCAGTGGGGGCATGGACACTGAGCCCCTGCATGTGTGATGGGGGTGGCTGAGCAGGTGTGAGATCCTGTGACATTCCGAGGAGTGGTAGCGTTCCCTGTACAGCCAGCGGGACAATGAGGAGGTCACCACGTGAGAGGGTGAGTTGGGGTGTCGGGAGGTGGACAGTGAGAGGACAGGACAGTGACGGAGGGAGCTGGCGCCCAGAGGGGCTGGTGGGCCAGATCACGGTGACGGTCGGCCACCCTGGTAGTGCCGCACTCTGGGGGTGCTCGTAAGAGGTAAAGGGTGGCACAAAAACCTGTGGAGTGAAAAGTTCCATCTTTGTTTTGTCACCATCCCTTGGGTGTCTGTGAGAAGGAAATGTCAGAAGGGGTCAGGTGTGTTCATAAAGAACAAAGGTCAGAATATTTCACAATATGGCCTGGATGTTGCCCTCTGGGGCGACTTTGACTAGAGTTCAAGGCCCCAGAGGGGACAGCAGCCTGCACCGGTGGAGAGTTTGAAGCTTCCCACTGGGACGGCGCACAGCGTCTGACCTCAGCGCCTCTGCTCTGTGGATGTGTTGGCCCGGGTACTCTGCAGAGGAAGCACTGACAATAGCAAGACCTCAGAGAGAAGGACACCCCACGCCATCAAAGACAACAGATAGATCTGGGACCTCTGACAGATGTCCGGTTCACTAAATAAAAAGCAGAGAACAGACATAGAAATAAGAGACTTTAACAGCAAATAAGGGATGTGAACACCATTCTAGAGATCGGTTTTTAGGAAAGTTTTCTGCATGTTAGATGTTATGGTAATGAGTTTAAAAATGGGCTGAAAAATATTTTTGTAGGAAAATGTAAATAATCAATAAGAAGTTTATTAAAATGTGTCTGGTTTTCAGGTTTTAGGAGCTTACCTAGTCTTCAAGGAAAACAGAGTTTCTAAATCATTTCCAGGGTCGCAGCACAGAAAGAGATCGATGTTTTAAAAGGCTGGTGACCTAGACATCTGCACCTGCATGTACACACACGCACACACACTCACACACGCACCCACACGCACACCACCTCAGGTTCTCCTGCACCCGATTCCATCTTAAAGACTCACCGTCTTTTACTGAGTTTTCTCAGCGCGTGCCACCGGACCTTGTTTTTGCGAGGTACTGAGCAATGTGAATACACAGGCGTCACTCACGTTTCACATTTGCGTGGCACATGAACTTGTGTTCTCCCTGCTGGCTTCCCTCCTCACTCTCAACGATCTGTACCTGCCTCTGGCCCTGATGTCTACCATTCCCCGAGTCAGATTATTCCGATCAAAGGAATAAGCCTTAATTATGCTGTAAACGAGCCCCACTCCTGGTTGTTACCACAGGTAGTTAGCTAATTACTGATAAGAAAGGGGTGCAAAGGGAACTAGACATTTGAGCTAAATAACCTGGGGGCAGGAGCCTGTCCCAGGAAGCTGCAGCTTCACACCCAGGGGACCACAGCACCATGTTCCTCCAAGGGAATCAACACTCCTCCCTCCTCCCCCTCCGGTATAGGACTGTTGGGGGTGCAGGGGGAGGTGCTTGACCCCAGAGGCCTGTCAGTCTAACGAGGGGGCTGGCCCATCAAAAGCCCATGAAAGATGGGCAAGTTGACTGGTTCTTTTGAAAAAGCACCTGGTCTATCCCAAACCCAAGCTCATATCATTCTAATGGATCAAAGCATCTCTCTCTCTCTCTCTCTCTCTCTCTCTCTCTCTGAACTTGACAGCTTTGAGGAGTGCTGTTCAGGTACATTGTAAGATTTCCCTCTACTGGAAACTGTGAATTTGGGTTTGTCTTTTTCTCTTCACGGTTGCACTAGGTTTTGTTTCATGTATGTTTCATTCTGTGGTCAGGTTCATCAACGTCCAGGAACATTACGTCCACTGATGAGCTGGCACATGTAACGTATGTAATGGACTTCTGTACCTCTGGAAAATTAGTTTCTCTGAAGTCGACTTTGTCACGTATCAACACTTTTCCAAGTGCCATTGGTGCACTACCTCTTTTCCGGCCGATTTCGTATGACCCGGCGTCCTATTTGTGAGACGTGCCCTTCCTGGAAGCCGCAGGTGCTGGGTCTCACTTCATCATCCACACTGAGGATCTGTGTCCTGTAACTGAGGTGCTGGGTCCGTGACATTTATGTAATTCTTAGTGGGCTAAGATTTAAATCTACCATGTTCCTATGTTTTTCTTATTTCTATTCTTG
This sequence comes from Tonatia bakeri, assembly GCA_004024845.1. Taxonomy (NCBI): domain Eukaryota; kingdom Metazoa; phylum Chordata; class Mammalia; order Chiroptera; family Phyllostomidae; genus Tonatia; species Tonatia bakeri. The sequence goes on along the minus strand of PVIA01002438.1, from coordinate 166,075 downwards.
TTTCCTTTTTCATCCTTTCTGCCCTCATTGGTTAATTTTTGATTCCTATTTCTGTTGGCTTTTCATCCATAACTGTTACGTTAGTATTTGCATGTGTCCACTAGAAACTCTTGCGGACATTCTCTTCGTTCCAGGACATGAACCCAAAGGTCAGGGGTGGAGGAGAGCTGAGCGGCCACCAGAGAACACCGTCCCATCCACGTATCGTCCTACGGAAGGGCGGGCTCCTCGGGACAAGCGTGTGTGTGTGTGTGTGTGACTGCTGCTGAGGCCACAGCGTCCCGCGTGCCACGTCAAGAACGGCCGATTGGCCCTCCCCACAGTTTCCGGAAGTCTCCTGCAACGCGGGAATCGTGGTTCAACAAACGGGCTCGACTCCTGGAGAAGAGCCCCTGGCAGAAAACACCTTCGAGGTGCCCGCGCTTCCTCAGACGGCATCTTCGTGCTTCACTCAGCAGAGTGCACACCCTGCACGCTCAGAATCTGTTGGGTGACCGCAAACGTCCATGAACAGTGACAACGGTCAGCCCTTGCGGCTCGTGTGACCACCTGATGTTCTGTGTAGAGGTGTGACCGCGTTCTGGGAAGACGAGGAAGTCACGGCTCACAGGTGCGAGGTGCGTGGGGTCGGGGGCCGCCGGTATCCTCTCACGCAGGAGGACGGCGACCCTCGCCTGCACAGCGGCCTCGGTCTTCAGAGAAACGCTGGATCATCCAAATGCTTGAGTGTTTCTCCGGGTTTTGTGAGCTGTGCTCCCCGTACAAACCGGCCACGTGGGCTGCCTCTGTAAAAACCGCCAACAAGAAAACAGTCACCTTACAGTCCGGTCCTGTGCCAATGTGCAATGGGAAAAACCCGGAGGGCTAAGGGTGGGTGAGATCTGATGTGCCAATACTCCATGGGGACGCGTTTCCAATATATTTTTCATAAAGAAGCAATCCCCACACGCTAACAACTAGTATGTGCGGTGATAACTGCAGAAGGGAAAACGAAGTCATTTTTGAAATAATCTGACCCTCGCAGTCCCTGCTGTGGAAGGCTCGAATTATCCAGATTGCCTGCGGTGGAAACCACCGGTCGATGGGGACAGCCGTGTCTGCCGACAAAGGAGGGCAGCGGGCTCAGGCAGCCATCTGAAATTTCAGCCGACGCCAGCCACTCCCCCCGGCTCCCAAGCGCAGGGAGCACCCACTTTCCAGTTCTCCCCCCGTGTTGCATACACGGCCTCGATCGGCACTCGAGGACAGGGAGAGGTAGAAACCACTATTACAAGTGTGAGGACTTGGTTACCCGTCTCCCACCGCCGGCCTCTGCACTGGACTCGGCGGGTAAAAATAAAAGTTGAACCTGCAACATTTCACAGGGCATGGGAGAGTTCATTTCATTTCAGTTTTGCACACATTTATATTCAGAGAAAATGTGAAGTGTTGTTAAACCAAAATGAAGTGAATGAGGCCCCAGGAGAGAGGAAAAGTAGCATGACCGGCGTGAATTGGGATAGCCGCTCTCTGCAAGTGCGTCTTCTGATACAGTGTTTGCTTGAATATCCCGCTTCTGCCGGCCGGGCCCCGACGGTTACCCAGGTAACTCGTCTGTGCGCACACCACGTGAGCACTGCAGACACGCAGCACTTGGGCGGGACACTGTGAAACAGCCCCCAGGAGATGTGATTCCACACTGGCGTTCGTTCCAGCGATTCTCAGAGGGACTCATTAGGGGGAACTCTGGATGTTCCCTGCTTTTCCAAAATTGTGTGCATATTCTCCGGTGGACTTTACAAAACTGTTTGAATTGTGAGAACACTAGGTTTTAGCTTTTAAATAAATCAATAGTCTGATATAAACATCTGACGGACTTGGATATTAATAGGCATGGATGCCACTGGAGGCTGTCTGCACACGTGGGTGGAGGCTGTTTGCACACATGGGTGGAAGCTGTCTACACACGTGTGGAGGCTGTTTGAGCACATGGGTAGAGGATATTTGCACACGTGGGTAGAGGCTGTGTGAACACGTGGAATGAGGCTGTTTGCACATGTGGAATGAGGCTGTTTGCACATGTGGGTGAAGGCTCTTTGCACACGTGGAATGAGGTTGTTTGGACACGTGGGTGGAGACTGCACACATGTGTGGACGCTGTTTGCACACGTGGATGGAGGCTGTTTGCACACATGGATGGAGGCTGTCTGCACACGTGAGGAGGCTGTTTGAACATGTGGGTGGAGGCTGTTTGCACATGTGGGTGGAGGCTATTTGCACACGTGGGTGGAGGCTGTTTGAACACATGGAATGAGGCTGTTTGCACACATGGGTGGAGGCTGTTTGGACACATGGATGTGGGCTGTTTGTGCATGTGAATGGAAGTATGGAAACTTCCGGGAGATGGGAGTCCCAGACGACCTAATGGTGTGCCCATGTGTAAATGGGCCTTTCACGGAACAGAAGTGCCGAAAAATCGGAGAGCAGGATGGAAGTGTCTTCAAGGCTGCCTGCTTCACCAGAGCCTGCAGCGCCATTCTATCAACCTTCTTAAAAGTGGGAAGAGGACCAAATTTCCATCTGTCACTCCACAACAATGGGAGTGTGATTAGGTCGATTTACCTCATATAAAGGGAAGAAGAAATGCTAAGATCATAGAACATACCAGGTATTTTAAGTTAGTGAATTGGCTTTCTATTTCCCGGTGGCCAAGAAAAAAACAGACAGCATGTTCACTTATAAAGTCTTATTTTCTGACTGAGTCAAGAAAGTAGATTCTTGAGAAAGAGAAATGCCTATATCGAGACAAAACCTTCAAGGCATCAATCTGGTACTATTTTTACAAAGGGGCAATAAAGCATCATCTATAAGCACAATCACACACACACACACACACACAGCACTTACTTCCTCGAAGCCCTGGGGCAGCAGGAGCACAGGCCGGCCTTCCGTGGCGGAAATTCATGTCTCCAGGTCTAGTTACACTTGTTTCCTCACTCAAAAACCGTTGCTCGCCCATTCTTTGCCAGATTTTAAAATAGGTCCTGGATGAACTGTACAAGGACTCACCCTACCTTACTATGTTACTTAACAAACATTTACCAAGTGCTTGTATTCTCCAGACTGAGAGCCTCCACTCCGACCTTCAGGGGACAGATGGGAGGTAGTCATTAGGGAGAGTGCTAAGCCTCCAAACAAGGGTAAATGGTGTGTGTTGTGGGAAAAGAGGACAGATTTGCACACCAGTCCTGCCAGCTCAGGACACACTTCTCAGAGGGAACATCACCTACACTGAGCAGCAAAGAAAGAGGGAGACAGGGTGTGGGCAGTGATTCCAGACAGAGGTGTCGTGTCCAAAAGCCTGGAAGACTGAAAAGATCAGAAAAGCTGAAGCCTGGAGGTTTGGGGGAGGGGGCCGTGGTGCTGAGTGCTGGGGTAGCAGGATGAGCAGGAGCTAGAAGGTCCACACCCGCAGAGAGCATGAGGGGCGCCCAGGCACCTCCGCTGCAAGGAGGCCACTCTGAGCGGTCCAGGAGTCGTCCGGCCTGGACGGGTTTGCGGTGGCGGCGGCGGCACCACAGTTATTCTCCCAGACAGGAAACCAGACGGCGGAGCAGAGGTCCCGCCCTCGAGAGACGCATAGCTGTAAATTACAGGCATCTTTCCTGTAGCTGTCACTCACTGAAGAGGCCATTTGGACTGACAATCAGCGGGCAGATTTGGGTTCTGTTTTTATGAGGACGCATTCCTACAAAGTCTGCGACTCCGACATCCGCTCGTAGGCGTCTGATAATCTGAGGAATCCGAGAAATCTGGAATGACCAGTTTTACAGGCAGAGCCGGACATGTCCATCCCCAAGTCCGTCTGGAGTTAGGGGCGCGCATCACTCCCCGGAGGCCCTCCCCCCGCCGGCCCTTCCACAGCGCGGCCTCCAGACGCAGCCACCTGCACGGGCCGCGCCCTCGGTGTCGCAGGGATTCCTGTCCCCTCATCAATGCCACCCCCACTGACTCTGTCACTTCTGCACACGACGACTTATGGCCTGAAATATGTGCACACACCTATTAATTGTGCCCTGTGTGTGCACTGCACGGGTGTGGTATGTTTGTGCGAGACTTTGAGAGGATAGGAAACACCTCTCACTTCTGCTTCACTATGGGGACGCTTCAGACAGATGCATCCTGTCCCCGTCATCAAACCTTCCTCAGAGGCCCACGCGGGCAGATGCCGTGGGTGAGAGCGACAGTGGATGCAATTCCCATCTCCAGCCCAGTGCAGGTTCCATTCCCACCACTGCCGCCTCGTGCTTCGGAGTGGAGAGCCAATGTATACTTGAGAGCCCCAGGAACCTCCAGGTGCTGCCAGCAGGCAGGGCAACATTGCCTCTCTCCCTACTTGGGGGAGGGGGGGCAGGAGGAGGGCGGGGTGCCGAGGTGGGCGGCAGTTCCAGCCCCAACATGGTGCAGTGCTGATGGCCCTGCATCTCCATGCTGCCTTCAGTCCAGTCTCCACATACAAAACTGAGGGCATGAAGGGAATCCGCAGCAAGAACCATTCCGCTTCTGAACGTGGTGGGAGAACAGGGGGCAGTTGCGGGGATTCGTCGGCCCTACACCTCTGACTTTGGAGAACGACAGGGTGTGAACACACAGCGTCGTCCTGAGGTCTGCACCAAGGAGCCAGTGGCCGCCAGCCTGCGCAGAAGGACAGGCAGGGAGCCGGCTCTCGGCTGGCGAGTCCGTCTGCCTCCGAACAGGATATTGCCCGGGGCCAGTCCTGGAGCTTGAGGGGTTTTTCATTCTGTGTGTTCAGTATGCAAAGTGTTCTGTCTCGCTAGTTCTACGGTATTTCAAGGAGAAGGCAGGTGTTGATGTGTTGCCGGCTGCCGTGAGACGCCTTCCGGACCCTGCCACCCAAATGTGAGGGTGTGAGCGATCGTTCGTTCATTGCAAGTTCGTGATGGGAAACATTGTTTCATAAAGTTAGAAGATGCCCGTGCAGTCCCGTCAAAAGTGTTTCAGATATTCATGCACAAGCCATAAGCTTTTCTTTAAAAACTATCATGACGCCTCTAGGGAACTAATAAAATTTTCTGCATGCCTCCCGGCCCCTAAGTTCTTAATCAGTACCCGTGTGGAGCTAACGTGATGAACTCGGGACTAACAGGAAGGAAGCACATTACGAGGGCTGGACGCTCGCTCAGCTCCGTGGTCCAACGGGCTCCTGTTTAAGGTGAGCGAGTTAAAGGTCCACTCCTCCAGCAGCAGAACACCCGGGGAGGGGGCCTAACTGCCTGTGCAGAGCACCGGCCCCTTCGGCCCCGAGGCACACAGATCAGCAGCTGGTGCGTCCAGCGCCGCCCGGAGAGATGGGCCACCGGACAGCAGGTTCTTCAGCAACTCCGTGTTGCTCTGGGTTCCTCCTGGGAGTCTCCCCAACAGGGAAACGCACGCCTGCTGGGTCCCGTCTGGGCCAGGGACGCGGCAGAGACGAGAGATTTTTGAAACTCCCATGTAAGAGATCTGGGGAAACCGTTGCTGCTTTCGCCCTCGGGAGGGTGAGCAGGACCCCGCTCAGCTGGGCAGGGCCATGCTGTGGACGCAGGTGTCACCGTGCCTTTCACAGGGGTCACCTCGCCCTGAGGAGGTGAACTAAATGTATTCTGACACGACAGGGGCGTCGGGTAAGCAGCGCATCAGCCCGGGTCCTCCCGAGAGACAGGCCCACCAGCCCTGCATCTGTGTGTCTGCGTGTCTGTGTATTGGAGGAGCTTTATCTCAGGAATAGCTCACACACTCACGAAGGGCAACAAGCTCACGACCTGCCATCTGCAGGCTGGGACCCTGGAAGGCTGGTGACATCATTCAGCCCGAGACCAAAGGCCCGACAACTGGGAGCACCCAAGTCCAAGAGTGGAAGACGGACGACCCAGCTCTAGCGGAGAAAGAGCCAAGTCACCCGTCCTCTGCTGGGTTGTCCTGCTTGGGCTGCCTCCCACCCCAGATGGGGCAACACCCACCCACAGCAGGGAGGGTCTCCTCCTTACCAAGCCTCCCATCCAAAGGCTTGTCTCTTCCGGAAACATCCCGCAAACACACCCAGAGACCACGTGTCGCCAGCCACCTTGACGCACCCAGGCAGGCAGACACAGGACTCACCACCACGAAGAATAAGTCCCCTTTTCTAGTGGAGAGAATATTCAGGACATGGTTGGAAGCAACTTTAAGAGGCTTGGATGATGAGCAAGTGGGAAGAGGCCACTCGCCGGGGTGTGAGATCTCTTACACGGGGGGTAACCGCCCGCCTCACCCCCACCTCACTTGTTAGGGCTTTGGAGGAGGAAAAGCAACCCATTCCTGGCTGAGACTATGATGTATCAGTGATCAAAAGGGAAAGGATACCTATCGAAGAAAGAAACATTGCCCTTTTTATTTTCACTTATTCATTCATTCACTAGTGTTGAGTATCTGCCACGAATCAGGCATAACAGATTGTAAAACGTGTTTTTACCCTAAATCGTCATTGTTTTCTAAATAGCGGACCCAATACAATCTTTGTATGTCAGTGTAGCCAGCCAGTTAGCACAGAGGTAACGGCATTCGATGGGGAACCGGATGTCTGTGATGTGGCGTGTGGGTCACGTCGTGCTTCAGACTGTCTCGAGCCCTGCCATCTCGGATGCGCTCAGGCCACGGAAGTGTGGCAGGAGCGTCGCAGATAGTTGGGTGACGCTCCTCGCACCAGACACTTCCCAGGAGGGACTGGGGAAAGTCCAGCCGTTGCATCAACTGAGATCTGACTTAAAAAACGTTGCTCATTCCAGGAAGGAATTCCAGGAAGCACACACCATCCCCCTGCCCTGGCAAAAATAAAGAGATGAAGGAAAGACGAACCGGTTTCAGTTTCATCCGCTTCTCTGTTCCCGCTGCCCGCGCCAGGCAGGCTCCAGATGCCAGCCTGTGGGCCCATCTCAGAGCAGAGACGAGAGAGCTGGACTGTCCAGGCCTGGCTGCTGCCCTTCTGTCTCCATGGGGTGACCTTGGGCACATTACGTGGCCCTTATGCACCTCGGTGACATCATTTTTGAAGTGGTGACAATGGTACTTGCCACTCAGGGTTGCCAGTTGCCGTAGGACCAGGTAGGTTAACTGTTGGAGAGGGTCCAGGGCAGAGGCCGGGTGTCAGGAGAGCTGGCCGGACCGACACTACAGCAGGCAATGACCCTGAGACCGGGTGGAGACCAGGAAGCTAGAAAACAAGTGTGCAGGTGTGAGGCACTTCAAGAGTGAGTGAGTGTGAGGAGCCCAAGCGAGGAACTGCAGAGACCGTAGCCAGACCTCAAGGAACGCCAAATGCCTTCCGCCCTCCGGTGGCAGTGCCTCTCCGGCTCTCTCCAGCCTGCTGTGAGGCCCACTCTCCCTGGCGGTGGACGCGGCACCTACGGACCCCCTTTTGGGGCCAGCAGACAGCGCAGCTGCCCTGCAGAGCTGGGAGCTCACGCCTTCTGTTATTCCTCTTGGAAACGGCCCCCGCGCCCACCAGTGGGCCTCGCCGGCTCCTCTGATCTGCGCCCCGCATCACTCATCATGGCAGCCTCTGGCCTCAATGCTGCTGCAGCTGCTGCAGCTCCTCACGCCACCCTGTCCTCCTCCCTCCCTGTGCTAGTCAGACTCCACCGCTGCCATCCTCCCTGAGCGTGCAACCACATCTGGGCGGGCAGTCTCCGCCATCGCCCCCTGCAGGCGCACATGAGATACTCGTTAGAGTGGCTCGCACTCCCTCGAAGTCAAGACTAAATTTATATTGATTTGGTTATCCAGTGACTACCCCATCACGTGCTTCTTTTGTAGTTAGCACGCCACGCCCAGACAGCTAGACCCATCCCGGTCCCCGAAAGACAGCCACCCCAGGGAGCTCGGTGTGCTTCCCAGGGGGCACTGACCATCACCACCACACGGGAATGTAGAGCCTGCAGTGGGTAAATGATTTTCCCATTTAGCGTTCCTTCTGTGCCTCAAAGTTGCCGACGTTGCCGACCTATTGGACCCGCTACTGCTGTGAGTAGGCTTGTGTGCACTCCGCTGTGGCTGCAGAACTGTGATTATTTTTGGTGCAGAAATTAATTAGAAGATCGGCTGAGAAAGTGAAAGCACAGGAAAATGACCAGCATATCTCACCAGTGAACAAGAAAATCACCTTATTTTCTGGGTAGCTGGTGGCTACTGTGTTCTGCGCACACGTTGCTTCTCTCCACGCTGGCGGGGCTCTGTCCTGAAGAGGCAGCTTTGCAGAGACGGAGCCAGCATTAATCTGTTGGCACCGAGTTTAATTCAAAAGGACTTAGTCAGTGTATTCACAGATTTTAAACCAATCAAATCGCAAGCCAACACCTGCATTAATTTCCCAGCTCACTTAATTACACGGCCCCGAGCTCCAGCTTCTCACCGGTTAGCCGAGCGCCAAGGCCCCGGACCCACATTCCACAGCCAGTTGATGAACACCCGCCCGGCGGGGGAGCAGGCCTCCCCGTGGCCTCGGGGCGGAAAATCAAACCAGCCGCCGATGTGGGTTTAGCGGTATTCAGCTTGAAAACACAGGGATCCTCGCATTAGTTTTAAACGTGGTGCCAGTCGACCAGACGAGACGGCACAGTGTTACCCATCAGCAAGGAAACAAGGGTGCTGGCGGCAGGGGCTGAGCCGAACAAAGTTGAAATGAAGGACAAGAAACAAAGGACTCCACTCACACGTGGGACAGCAAACCAAAAGCAACAGACAAACAAACGAACACGGGTGTAGACACAGATGGCAGAGCGGTGGCTACCGGAGCGGGAGGGAGCAGCAAAGGGGGTCACTTCGGCGGTGCTGCTGAGAGGAGACCAGACTTGGGGTGATGAGCTCGACGCAGAGTAGACAGATGTCATTATATAACGTTGACATTGCATAACGATGTCAAGACCTGAAACTCATATAATGTTGTCAACCAGTGTGACCCCAATACGTTTGATTTAGACCCATGGCATTAAAGAAAGAAGTCCCCGAGGAGAGGTTTCCAGCAGGAGCAGAGGGCGGTTCAAGTGTGGTGAGAGCAGGCAATGCCGCAGAGGGCCCCCAGCACCCAATCAGGAAAGGTGCCCGGCCCCACCCAACCCTGCCCTGCCCACCCAGGGGCCAGCGCCTTTGGGGGCGACCTGGAGTTTAGCAGGTTAACCTCGCACCGTTCTAGCCCCCAGCTTCCACGTCTCTCGCTTGGAGCTTCCCCCACAAAACCACTCAGCACGGACGCATCTCTGTGTCAGGCAAGAGAAAAAGATGAAAATTGGAGGCCATGAGAGTCCCTCAGCTCCTTTTAGCGCAGAAAGGCGGAAGCGCGTGACTCGGCAGGTCCGACATCTTCCGGGACAGATCGGCAGACACTGTCTTCGGTTCGAGTCCGGTTTAGGGCGGAGGCTAGTGGTCTGCAGTTGTGAAGAACAGAAGAAACACGAGTTTGGGAAGGAACACAGATCGATTTCAACAAGTAACAAGTGAGCGTTTGTGCACGCTGGTGTTTTCCAGCCACCCAGACACTCAGGTCGAGGTCGAAACTGAAATGCCAAAGTCACACTGACGTGGTGCCCACAGAGGGAGTTCTGACGCCCTTCCCAGGCGATGCAACATCTCACCCTCACGCCGCCTTGCGTGACGGACAGAGGCGTCTGCCGAACAGCCAGAAAAGTCCGCTTCACAAGCTCTCCCCTTCGTCTCTGCTCCCTCACGTTGAAACCCAGTGACCACCAAATGAGAGAGCAATGAGCAAGCATGTTCTGTATTCGTCCCCTAGAGTAGAGAAGAGATGCCTGTTTGTCTTTAACTGGCGTCAGACGCAAGCCTCCAGGGCTCCCAGGAAGTGGGCCGGTGGACGGGACGCCGGGTTCCCACGCCCTCAGCCCTCCGCGGGACGTCTTGCCTGCCGGGACTCGAGAGGACTGTCACCCCCACTTTCTCCTCTAACAAAACTCAAATCGTCCTTGGTCCCACTTCCTCAAAGAACCTGGCCCTTTATTTTGGAAAAAGTTCTCTTCCTCCCCACGCCCACCCTCATCATCCTCATCACCCTCATCCCAAATAACCTCAAGGATTAATTTAACCATGTGAAAAACGATTCTTTCTCACACCGAAGGTAAAAGCTAAAGTGAGACATTTCCCCGATTTTTCCGCGAGACTGGGGAGTGATTCTGCCTGATCCAGAGCCTCTAAGACAACTTCTTAAGTTTTGTAACACCCACTTGGTGTGTCTGTCACGACCTCCGAGTCTGCCCGCTGTGCCCTCTTTCCTCCTGCTGCTCCCCGTCCCGACAGCCGCCGGAGCGGCCTGGGGAGGGTGCGTTCTGTGCACTGAGCGTGAGATGACCTGGTGCAGAGCGTGTCTGCCTGGACTTGTGTGCTCACCGCTCCACACCGCAGGCTCGGGAGGAAGGGCCGTTCCTATGAGATGAAAACCGGGAACCGCACACCTATTTAATTCTCACAACTGTTCTCCAGACAGGGTCTTTCATCCTCCTCCCCGACGGGAGGAGGCCGGCCCTGCAGACACTGGACTGAGTCCCGGGAATCGGTCTCAGCCCCCAACACTATGGCAGCCGTGACGGAGTTCACACTCCCTCACTCTGTTTCTCCCTACGGTTCAAGTCGTACTGCACAAACCAGCCCTCGGCTTACATCTGGGCCATTGCCTTCCCTCTCGTCTGAACTCGTGATCCAGGGAAGGCATGTATACAGAACAGTGCATTGTGTGGGGGTTCAAACAATATAGTGTCAAGTTAAAATATCCGAAAATGCAGTTGGTGGGATTTGGGGGCTTAGCTTCTTTGCCTGCCTTGTATTTTATAACTCTTCCATGAGAAACACAGATGATTTCACTATGGACTACACAAACCTGATTTTTTAAAAGGTTCCTATTTTACAGAGCAAATTTGGTACTTTATTGGTAGGACCAAACCCAATAAAAACCTTAGAACGTTGTTTGGCACTGAAACATGGTTGGGATTTAATGTTATATGTAAATGCCCTTAAATATATGAAATTCAAAGGGATTCGAATGTGTCAGTGTGCAGGTTTTACAGAGTGGGTGACAGGAAACATTGGAAGGACCTGCCGATAGGTTTCTGCCACATCCTGCCAGTGACAGCAGCTCCCTCTAGTTCCCTTGTCTGTCAAATGGAGTTGTTAAGTCACCACAAGCTAATTGTGCCAAGCCAGTGACTTTCAAAGACACAACATGAGTGAAGGGACAGTCAGGGGCCTGGCGTGTCCTCACCTCCGAACACGGAAGCTGTTGTGTGGCCAGAAAAATGCTGTGAGGACGGCAGAGCAGCTGCGGGGCTGGGTGGGCAGAGGGTCTCCATCCAGGTTTCAGAGCAGGGGCTGGTCTGGGGGCTGTGTCCTTCTGGGCTGGGACACGCCTTGGAGACAGCCCAGCGTTGTTGGGGTATCTGTGTGGGTAGGAGGGTGTGGGGGTGCCGTGCCCTCACCCCAGAACCTCCGACTGCCTGGCGGACGGGCACGTGGAATTGGAGAATTGCTTTTGATTCACCCACAGTTGCTGTGATGCAGTGCAGTCCACGTAAGGAAACGGCCCGGCAGCACGCCAAGCCCTGCAGGTGGGTGCAAACGGCAGAACGAGGAAACAGATGTGCACATTGCGACCTGGGATGTCCAGTAACACACACGTGTCCCCGGCCACAGGACACACAACAGCAGTGTGATGGGGGTCACCACTGTGTCTCACTCCTAACCCAGCGTCTCATGTGCGTGTCCTCTTGTTCCAGAATACACCAGCTGCTCTTTAAACGACCGTTTATGGCAGAATGCAATTGCCATAAACGGACATTGACTGTCCACTTCCACTAACACTGTGCTTTTGAAAATGGTGTTTTTCTCAGCCAAGGAATTACAAATGGCTTTGGGAAAGACCGTTTTAAACAAGACCCAGTTTAAACGAGGCTGTGGGACAGGCGATGTGCTCTGTTTGCAGAGGAGTCATCTGGTCCACGGGGAGGAAAAGGCGTCCCCCACCCCCAGGAAGGTCCTCCCTCACCACCAGGCAGGGACTTCACCCACAGGTGCTGTCCCTGCAACGCCAGGAAGAGCCCTGCATCTCCCTGGACGGGGTGCTGGGGGTGCAGTGCACGGGGAGGAAGAAATTCTCAGTTTATTTTTATATACTTATTGTGTGTTCCGTCTGACTGAAGCAAACAGCAGAGAGAACCAAAAATAGATCTTTGTTAATTAAAGTAATTGTTCAATATGCACCTGAAGGTGTTACCGCCAGATGATAGGACATGAAAAGCAGGAAGAAATTCCACCAGCTGGTGCCACACCGTCCAATCACGCTGGGGAAGGGCGGCCCGTTCACAGCCAGACGCCCTGCCTGCGGGAGCTCCGTGTGTGGTGTGGAGGCAAAGCTCGGGTGTGGTTCCCGTTTCCTGAAAAGTAGATTTAAAGAAAGAGTCAGGCTCCTTGCCAGCCACAGGGAACCCTGGGCACATGAACGGTAACACTAATGATGATTATTATTAACAATAATAATGCCGTTTACACCAGTCTGGTTCAAAAAGTGGTCTCAAAAGTGTGAGGTGCCTTACTACGGTGTAGCAGCTGCAGCAAAGCCACCTCTGCCATCCCTGCCAGCCCTGTGTTCACAATTCGGTACAACCTGGGGGTCTCCCAGGCAGAGGAACAAAACCCCCATCCCTGCGGAGCTCGCTCAGCTCCCAGGATAGGCGGACACTGCGCCCCGAGGAGCTGGTGTGCCAGCCTCGGGTCTAAAAAGCCTCTAAGTCTCTCACCCATAAGATTTGTGTCTATTTTGTTTACTGCAGGGCGGCCCCCTGGTCTGCAAGGAAGATAAAACAGAAGGCATTAGACCCCATGTGTGGGAGAGGACAGCGTCGACAAACCTGTCCTTTGTGTCCACAGGTGAACACACACAGGAGCAGAACGGTGAGCCTCTCACACCGGCAGGAGCAGCTGAGCCGTCCCCAGGGCTGTGTGACGCTGGGGACTGGGTACGCCTCAGTGCCATCCCCAGCACAGCTCCGTCCTCAAATGGGCCCTGGGCCAGAGCTCCAGGCTTTGCTCCGGGGAAGCGGGGCGGACACTGGTGTTTAGTGGGAGTCCAGCCCCCAGAAGCCCAACTCCCCCCACTTGCTGGAAATCGGCCAGGTATGTGGTATGCGCACCCTAGAGGTTGGCAAGTACTTTTTCCCCAGACTGCTCTTATTAGACGTTTATAGGCACCAAACCGCCCTCGGGGGTGTGACGAACTGCAAACAGCAGTGCAGAGACGGAGCAGAGGGCAGCGACCAGTCTCCGCTCCAGTGAAGTGGGCCCTGCCCTTCCTTGTGGTCCCCCGGACAGCGGTTGTGCCTGCTGTCCCCGAGCTGCCGCCCACAAAAAACGAAAGGGATGTCGGAGTCGGAGAAAAGGGGCGAGAGACCGTCCCTGCTGCATATGCACCTGCTGCGTGATTGCAGGCCGATCCGCCCACACGTCTCTCTCCTCACCAGAGAAGCACGTGGGTAAACGCCCCCTTGCTAAGAGGGCGTGAAGGAAACCCAGAGCCCGACCAGTGGTGCTAGCAGCGCTCGTGGCCTTGGGAGAAACCCTGTGATTTCCTTGGGTTTTTGGTCCAGAGATTCTAGAGGCTTCCTCTGACTAGCTGAAGGACAAGAACTCACCTGTGTTTCCACTCTCCTCACACTGATGCACTCCTGGGCACCCAGAGATGCCCCAGAGGGTGTGATCGTGGCCACCTCCCACAGCGCCACGTGGCTGTCTCCGGGGAGGGCCCTGTCACCAGAGCACCTACAGACACAAGTCGGTGCTGAGGGAGCAGACGGGGCGGCCGCGGCTCCTGGCGGGGAGGAACGTCGGACACTGCAGCCGCCCCTGATCCGCCCAAGGCCACTTCCACCCCGGACCACAAACGGGAGTGCTTATGAGTGACTATTAATTATGACAGAAGGAAATTTAGACTCCAAAGGGAGAGAAATTGGCTTGTAAATGATGCAGAAAATTGAGTTGGCAGTTTTCAGCAAATAAAATTCTCTGTGTCAAAAGACTATGCTCTTGACGACCGGGGTAAACCAGGCAGTGGACCCTGGGGTACGAATTGCTTTGAATTAAACACTTTGCCGTAGCCATCTGAGGATGTCATTTTTTGCCCCAACTTGCAAACCACCTGTTTCTCTGTTTGAACATGAAGCACTCGCCATGTGTGCCATGCTCGTCTTGGACACACTCACCCTGCGTGGCCTGAATTCCAATCCGGGTTTCGTGTGATCTCCCCCAGCGCACACGTGGCTTAGTCGTCAAGGACTCTGGACAGAAGAACGAGAGGCTTCCAAGAACGTATATCCTGCTGGGGTTTTGTAACAAAACCATCTCGTCTGCAAAGCCCCTTCTCTTGTAACGTTATTTGGGGAACAACATAATGCAATGGCTGCCATAAAATTAAGAGAATGTGTTTTCTAGTCTCATGTGGGAAGTTGACTGGAATCCTCACGTACGAGCCACATATTTCTAGCACTTTTCTACGCCTGTGTTTCTTTACCCTGCAGTCTCCTCGCCGACGTCTCTCGGTCATTTCCTTCCAAAGTGGACTTTCCACCACTCGGTGCCAAGGGCCCTTGCTGGTGCCCGCCTGCAGAAGGTTCGGAGACGACCATGCCATGCCGTGGGGCTGCTGCTCTGTCTAAAAGGGCATGAATCATTCTCCCTCTGCACATATGACTTGAGAAACCAACAGCAGTGATGCCTCATTAGTCTCGTTATTCTGCCCGTACGAGCTGGAAGAAGAAAATAAATCACATGGCTGTATGTCCACTGTGAACCAATTACGCGGTTTTCCCCGTCATTTCACTGCTAATCCAGTCCCATCCCACCCCAATTTCCCCAGACGCACAACCCAGAGGGGCGGGACCTGCTCCAGCACTTTGGGACCCTGGCACCCTGTCCAGCCCCCAGCCCTACAGGAAGTTTTACAGACCGTCTGTGACGACGGAGCCGGAGGAGCCCTGTCCTCAGCGCTCTGCATCTGGGGAGGCTTTGCTTCTCCCCACCCACGTTACATGGTGAAATGTCCTGGTGTCGCTGCAAGAGGTGGCCTCGTGGCTCTGGTCACACCCTCCTCCCCAGGCCCCACCATGCTCAGCCCTGTCCCCATTCCTCCAGTCCTCCCTTCCGTGACCCTGGGGCCATGCAGCGACATGACCGTCCCACATGGGAGTCTCAGAGTCTCCTCTGTGGGTTTTGCATGTCCACCCCCAGCCAGACTGTCGTTCCCTCTAAGTCAAGGAAAACTAACAAAAAGTGTTATTTAAAGATCAGCTGGGGGTCACACAGAAGTCCAGACAGGAAATAGAAAACACTGCAGGGTCATAACTAGGAAATCACATCTCAAAACAAACTCAGGGCTTCTAAAAATGTTTTGGCAAAGAGCGTGCTGAGCGTCCAGGGGTGGGTTGGGGGGGAACAACAACAGACACACCAGGGATGGCATTCTTCTGAGACCACCCCAAACTGTCAAGGTCATGGACACAGCCCAGGGCTGCGATCCAGGAACCCCGCTGAGGAAGCCATAGGCATCCCCGGCGGGCTCACGGGGCAGTAGCCCCGGTCGCCGCCCAGAAAAGCTCCTTGTCCTGACAGGGGGTCAGGATATCCTGTGCGAGCGTCAGGCAGGTCAAGGCGGCAGGACGGTGCACCACGTCACAGGAGGGGTGGAACTCAGCCTGGCTCTCTACTCCTCGCAGGACGGGGGGCGAGGGATGGGGTCCCGAGCAGCGGATCGCAGGCCCCACCATCTGGTTTCCCGGCGCTGCACGGGAACTTGTGCACAGCATCATAGTCCATCCTCTCAAAGTACTAAAGACGAGGAACTTGAGACCCCGGGAGAGGCGGCGGCAGAGTGCGCTCAGCCATGCTGTGCTGGCTGATGTCCGTGCACTATCTCCCTCAGTCGTCCCGCCCTCCCACAACACCTGATTGCACAGACGATATCGGTGCTCGGAGAGACGAACCATGTCTGCTTTGATACAAAAGTGGAAACGGTGCTGCTCGAGCCCTCGTTTGTCTGGTGGCAAACCCCATAATCGCCTCATCAACACAGTGTTTTCAAAACACTTTAAAAACGCCGGTGCAGTTCCTCTGATGTTCGGCAGCCTGTCGAGTGATCAAAGTAACATTGATTTATTGATAATAACTGTCAGAATAACTGATCTTGAGTGAGAATGAGTCACACTGCTTTGCTCATTAAAGGTGAATTCCTCTCTGGGCTGGAAATAAATTGTCTACCTAAAATGCAAAGTTGTACACACTCCTTTATTTTCAGAGAGAGGGGGAGGGAGGGAGACAGAGGGGGAGAGAAACATCCATGTGTGGTTGCCTCTCATGTGCCCCCTAGTGGGGACCTGACCCACAACCCGGCATGTGCCCTGACTAGGAATTGAACCGGCGACCTTACTGGTTTGTAGGCCCGTGCTCAATCCACTGAGCCACACCAGCCAGGGCTTTCATTACCTTAAACAGGGAAAGATTCAGCCAGACCTAAAGAGGGTTCGATTTTCCTCATTTCTGGGAAGTGTTTCTCAGAACACCGGAGAGCCCAGGCGATGTCGTTCACAGTCTGGGGAGGGGCAGGGGCGAGCCCAGCAAACCATGAAGCGGCCTTCCCAGCAAATGCATCCTGTGTACAAAACACATAACCGACGGTGGGACGGTGTGAAGAATTTTATCAACAGCCTGAGCTTATTAAGCAAATGCTTTACATCTCGTTATCTCAAGAAAACAGAAGTAACCCTTTGGAAATTAGCTTGCCTCTCCGTGCACTGAGTGGCGCGTTTCTCCCGGAAAAGGGAGGCCTGTCTCCTATGTTCCCGAAGTCGGGGTGGGGGCCTCAAGCCGCGCCGCACTACCGCCAGGCAGAGATGCCTGATGCTCGGGCTCTGGCACTTTGTACTTAGAAATTATCGCCGCGGCGCCAGCTCCCGAAGAAAATAGACTTGCTTTCTGGCACAGCCCAAAGAGGGCAGTTGTTCAAAACACATGTTAAGGCAAAGCATTAAAAGCATTAAAATAACGGTAATGTTATGTAAATAAGCAGTGGGACACTGGGGCTCTGGCTGGCTTTTTTCTTCTCAGTTTCTTAGCACTGCAATGTTGTCCTGAAGTTTTTATTTCTCCGGAGTTCCAGGCAGCCTCATTATTTCTTCTTGACTTTTCTTTTGCAGGCGCAACAGCTGCCTAATATTGATAAACTTGAAGCGGGCTGGGCTGCGCTCAATGGACCACAGATAGAAACTCGAAGTTGGCACCACTCCTGCTGCAAGAACCTTCGTCTTTATTTTGTGTGGAAAGCGGCACACAGGAACTTTCAAAGCATTTTTGTCCTAACAGAACCATCTCCCATTTAGTGCATGGCTGCTATATTTGATCATTGATCGAGGTCTTAAAAAGGATAAACAGTTAAATCATCAACATGACTCTATAAAAAAATCCTCAATAATGTCATTCATTTTTAAAGTTTTTCTCGCTTCTTCAATACAAATGGAAGCCATCGCTGAAGTGTGATTAAGAAATCCATATCAGAGAGAAGACAGAATTGCAAAGCGTAAAATAATTTTTGAAGTCACAGAAGAAAAGGAAAAGATACACATATATCAAAAGTGAAAGCAAAATTTTTAAATTTAATAGTGCAACATAAAGATAAGGAACCATAGGGTAATATTTGCAACTGTTTAGAGAAAAAAAAATATGTGTTTTTAATAAATAGCTCTAAAAGCAAATAAAAGTTGCAAACAGAGAAACGGACAAATGGCATGGCCAGCCAACTCGCCAAGAGAATTACACGAAAGACACCCCAAGTAGCCGGTCACCGTGAAAACACAGCAACCGCGGCCGAGCACGGAACAGCGCAGAGACGCTTGCTGCTCGGGCGGGCGGGGCTTCACCTCCTGGAGGCGGAGCCGCTGACGTGTAAACGTCATTGAGGCCCTTTGTCCCTTCCGCGTGAAGCGAAGTTTGACACGCAAGGTCGCATTTGTTCTGGTGTGCACACAGTCACTCGACTGTTCCACCCCAGACAGAGCGCCATCACGATGAGCCCAGCCCCCTCCTGACGCCGAGCAGGGCTGTTGCGCTGTGGCCGACCTTGCTCCCCCCACCCCCGCCCGTGCTGGGTCCTCCCTCCCCCGGACTCGCGGGTTTGTAGCTGGGGCTCGTGCCTCTCGCTCCCCAAAAGGTCACTGTAAAGGCGTGTGGCTTTGTGTGACCCGTCTGACCACCTGGAAGTTGGCGTGTCCTCCTCTCTGTGGGACTCGCGATGAGACGGATGCAATGAGGGTGAATA
This sequence comes from Tonatia bakeri, assembly GCA_004024845.1. Lineage (NCBI taxonomy): Eukaryota > Metazoa > Chordata > Mammalia > Chiroptera > Phyllostomidae > Tonatia > Tonatia bakeri. The sequence continues at coordinate 147,705 of PVIA01002438.1, read as the reverse complement.
GGTTGTTGTCCAGGCCACCGGCACAGGGGACAGGGTGGGGGCGGGGGAAAGCTGGACGTGCAACCTGAGCCCTCCGGTTCTCCAGCTCAGGCTGTTTTATCAGCCTAGGAAGGAAGGGTGTACTGGTTGAGGAAATGGCATCAAACCCGGAGTCACAGGTTGGCTCAAAGTCCTGGCTCTGGGGTGACTTCCGGTGGGGGGGTTATCTGGGGGAAAACCATGAGTCCTGGAGGACAAAGAACTGGGGCATTCACCGCTGAGCTCTAAGGCCTCTGAAGGGGGTGGGAATTGGGGTGGGCTGGTGGCGGTGCACTGGCGTGGGGTAGAAGGCCTTTGGAGAAGCAGAGGTCTGATTAGAAACATTGTACAGGAAAGAAGATGTCAGTTAGCTGGGGTGTGAGACACCCAGAGAAAAGAAATTATAATTTTCAATTTTAAGTGTTTGCCGCTTTAAAAAAAAAAACAACAACAACTCTGGTGTTGCCCTAACAGCCGCTTTCTTTATATTAACACTGCTCTGCAGAATAAAGGAAAAGAGCCCACATCCCCGTGAGGAGTGGTAATGCAGAAACCTCAGCGTTTATTTTCAGAAGAAATGCAGAAAACAGCCCCAGAGGCAAGAAGTGCGAGGGGGGCGGAGTTTCTGGGGAGAACTTCGGGAAGGAGGAGTGGGCCCCTCCCAGTCTGTGGGTGGCGGCACGTGGACAGTGGGGTCCCAGAGGACTGCGAGCAGGACATGTACTGGGGGACAGAATCCGGAAGGTGCTGGAGGTCCGGGGATCTCCCAGTGAATATTTGGTCAGGGTCCTCACTCCCCACACAGATGCCGAGTGAGAACAACACTGCGGACTCTTCCAGAAGCTCACAGACGCGCCCATGGAGAGCTGGCAGAAATGAAAGGCCAACAGCCTTCCTAGTGAAGATAAGTCTCAAGCATAAACACACAGCCTGACACTTTTCTGTCTGTTACTGCAGTGGAGAACTCTGTCCTCTGCTGGCCCCCAGACCCAGTGCTGTGAAATCAGACAGGATCTTGTTGTCCCAGAGCCACCACCACAGGCTGGCCAGGATTCTGGGAAGGCCGAGCATGCTTGCAACCCATGGTGATTAGCATTCGGAGGAGGAGGGGGCCGCCAAAGACTGACAGGGTCGAGGAAGGCTTCCTGGAGGAGGCTGTGCCTCAGCGCTGATGCCTTTCAGATACAGAAGAGGAAGCCACTGAATTTGAATATTTATTGAATATTTGCCCTGTTCTATTTGCCAGGCACTGCACTAGCGGCGTCAGAGGTGAGTGAGATTGGGCCCTGTCTTTAGGCAGCTCAGCCCCCGGCGCAGCCGTCAGACGTCCTCGGGGCAGACCACATCACATGTCGCGTGTGCGCTGTGCTGGGGGGCGTGCGAAGGCAGAGACATTTTTGCCAGAATACTGACATCCACTCTCACAAAGTGGGTGACAGAGGGACTCTGCCTTGCACACACGCAGGCTCGGGAGACCAAAGGAAGGGGTCGCTTTGAAGAGAGAGCGCACGCTGGAGTCAGTTTCCCCATCGGTCCATGGTAACGAGGAGACAGGAGATAAACCTGGAGTAAAAGTCACGACTTTTATTTTGCGTTGAGCTCAAACGAGTTCCGGCAACTTTCTGAATCATGGTTGGTCTCCTGTTGAGACCTCACGATAACACCCACGTCTCCACACGGCTGTGAAAATTCAACGAAAGCGTCTCCACGCCCTACGGAACATTGAGTCTCTGAGCCGGACACACAGACGTACGGGATGGCACGCCCACCATCCCCACGACCACACGCACAAATGCACGCACACGGGCCACTATGGGAAAAGCGGTCGCCAATGTTACTGTTTCACGGTTGTTACTTCAGACATTACACAAACCTCACCCCACCCCCCACGCCTGGGTCCACGCCTCTGAAAACAGAATGTCTGGTGACACACAGTTCTGTCAGCCACACCTGCCAACACGTATGTGACACAGACGTGTCATTCGCATACTGACTCATGGGCTGAGGTCCAAAAACAATAACACGGACTCCCCTTGAAGAAGTAGTTGGGGACGAGAGAGGCCGAACGGTGACTCTCGCCCCAGAAAGCCCATTCCCTCGTTTCTTGCTGCTCACGTGCTGTTCTCAGCGGGACATGGTCAGCAAGATGTGGTCTCCAGGACCCACGCTGAGGGCCGGGGACCGCCACCGCGTATGTCCCCTCGGGAAGCCGCATTGAGAACGGGTTGATGGAGGCTTCTCCTTTGGGGCTCAGCAGATCTCGCTGGCAGGGAGCTGGCTCATCTGAGATGTTCCCTCTCCTCAGTCCCCAAGAACAATGTGTAGTTTGTGATGGTGACCGGGGCAACAAACGCACATGGCAGCCAACTCTCCCCAGGGGGACCGGCGGGCCTGTCATCCCCCACTGGGTGGGGCGGCTGGGAGGAGGACCGAAGGGGGGCTCTCCTCGCCCTCGTTTCCTGACGCAGACGAAAGGCAGGACGAGGGGCCTGTCTCGCTGACAGGTGCCGGATCAAAGCAGCTGAGCCACCCGCCACCCGCCGACCGCCACAGCCTGACTCCTCGCTAATGTGGCTCTGCCTTTGAAGTGCTGGCTGCCTAACTGGTTCTATTTATGTAAAAAATAATAATCAGGCTCGTAATCAAACAGAGGGAAGTGCTGTCTTCTATCCTGGGGCTGGCTTTGCAGTGGGATCAAGCCAGGAAATACATGGGCGCTGATTCTGTCCTCTGCGTGTGTCTGTCCTGGGAAGAAACGCGTGGCCAGAGGCCCCAAGGTGCTGGCTAGGCTCAGTGGGAGCTGGGACAGGCAGTCCTGGCCTCCGGCGGCCGCTGAGTCAGACCGGACGGGGTCTGGGTTCAGAAATGGTGAAGACGTGGCTGGACATGGACTTTGAAAATGACCACAGGCCGAGCCTCACTTCAGCCAGCGAAGTGCTCTCTCGGATTTCCCTGGTCCGTCTCGAGTGTTGGCTCGCTCCTAGGAAGTTCGAGTTACTCTTCTCCTCCTGGAGAACGTCTCCCTTGTCCGGCAAGGTGGATGGGGTCCAGAGCTGAGCCGTGTCTGTTGTTCCAGCCTCTCGCTGGAGCCATCGTGTGATTACTTCCGTCTTCGCTGCGTACCTCCACGCCTTAGAACTTACTTGCAGCTCGGGGACCTTAGGAGACTGGGGTGTCGTGAGGTAGCCAGGTACCAGGGGAGGGGAGCACACGTGTGTGTCCGCCTCCTGCGTGTCCACGGGGAGAGACCGGGGGCAGGAATGACCCCCCAGCTCGCATGGTGGGAAGGTGTGGAGAACGCAACGGGAAAAGACGACCTTCCACAAGGTGTGAGAGTTCGGATGCGACTTACAGTGTATTTCCACTTTTAAAAATGTTATTTGTTCCAGTCCCTGGCTCTGAGTCAGACTCATGTCAATGAAAGTTCAGAAAGTAATGACTAAATCTACCTGTAATTCCCAAACTGCACCTTTCTAATGAGTCTGATCCCCTGACACCTAGAACTGCTGGTTTTCGAATCACATAACCCCAAGCTTTTAAGAACCAATTCTGTAATCTTCATGAAGTCCGGTACACTTCCTGTCATTTCCAGAAGGCACATTCTGGGCACATGGGGCCTCCACTTTTCTCAAAAGACACGGGAGAGGTACTCGGTGGGCACGCCCTTACCCTCCAACACAGGCTTTCTGGTCTGCTCCTCAAACACCCTGTGGTGCTTTCCAGTCTCTCCTCGTTCCGGGAGCAGGTTCTAAAAAGGAAGGTCCCCCCCCAACCCCAGGCTGCATTTGGAGCAGAGGGAGCCCCCAGGACAGGAGGATGGGGACCACAGTCAAAGCCAGAACGGACCTGCGCCGTGCCACTTCGCTCCGCCCATCGCCACCTGCCTCATGCGGTGCTGAAAAGGCACTGCAGCCACCCGCATCCCCAGGAGCAGCAGCTCCTGGAGGAATAGCAAGACGCTGCACTCCACGTGCTGACAACTCCAAGGATTTCATGCGAGTGACAGCTGGTGACGTTGCCGCGCTTCCCCTCCTCTGCGTCGCTGACACGTTGAAATGACATGCACAATGAAACACGCAGGAAGTCATGCCTCCTCCTCCTTCCTGCTTCAGTTAACTCCATAGGTTAGCACATGCGCTACCCAGAATCTCTGGTATGCTAATCAGAAGGAAATCATTTGAATTCAGAAAGATTTATGATTCTACTCCTAGCTCTAGCAAAAATGATTATGGTAATCCTCATATAATGGATATCTTTTGTACCTTTCCACTTGCAATTTCAGTAATGATCCAGTCCCACGGTTTAAAGATTCGGTCCATGGGATCTGCTACCTTCCAACAAGGAGTTTTTAAAAACAGGATCACGCACAGGGATGTATGAGGAGGGATGTCTGTTTCCCCTTCCACTTCACCCAAACCCCACTCCCCACACCACGCCTGGCTCCCCCGCCCTCACCGGCCCTTCCCTCGGAGGGCCTGCCGAATACCGTGAAGCAAGGGAGTTTCCCTGAGTCTCACTATTGTCTGTGTCGACGGTCTCACTCCAAGTCAGAGGACCCCGAGTTTCTCTAAGCACTTCTTCTCTCCCCCTCAACTCCCACCCCCCGCCAAGACCAGCACCCCAACATGATGCAGACATTACTGTGTTTTCAGGTCCAGTGGCTGAGGAAATAAAGGGGCCCTTCAGGACAGGCTCCTCCTGGCTGTGTTGTGCGCAGTGGCAGACGAGCAGGTGCCGAGAGGAGGGGGCGGCATACCCTGTGATCCGCAGCCACCTAGGTCGGGGGATTTCAGCCGTCTGCTCTGACGTTTTCAATTCTGGGTCTGCGGTGAGTCGGGTGACTTAACCGTGTTGCAATGCACACGGTTCCAGTCCCTGGCTCTGAGTCAGACTCATGTCAATGAAAGTGACCCCAGGTCACTTCAAGATAGAGATCAAAACTTGCTTCGAAGTGCCCCTGGGGGGATTGTAGTCAGTGTTTACATACGATTTAATCTAAATGAGCGATTTAAAAGGCAGATATCCAACGAGCTGATTTCATTTTTTCTTGAATGTATACTTAAAATGTACATCATAAAGAATAAAACTTTATACAAAGTGCTTTGCAGTTTATTTACAAATAATACTTTGCAATATAAAATTGTCCTGCTTTATACAAACTGCAAAAATTTAAATTTAAGCAAATGTTAAGGATCCACTATTTTACCAACGATGCACTGGGTGATTTCGTGGCTTAAAATTGTCTCAGACCAGCACACCAACAGTGAACCCGTGAGAGTCACCTGACTCGGTGGGAACGGAAAGTCCTGTTGGACCTCCCAGCGTGCCCCTTGGCTACCGCCGAGATGCGGAGAAGCATAAAACTCCCAGCTACTTCCCGCTAGCAGATCATCAAAAACGGTATCTTCTCGGGGTGTCTGTTTTGTCCACAAGGAAGTAACCAGGAACGAAACAGTTCCCACACCAAAATATTCTCCGAGGAGCATCCCAGCAGCAGAATTGAAGTCACGAAGAGTAAATGACGGGAAACAGGAAGGGCTAACCAAAGCAGCACCCCCCATCCCCCACCCCCCACTGAGGAAGGTGAGCACAGGGCGGGGGCCCAGATCCACAGGCCTCCCCTCACCTCTCACCTGCTCTTCTGGCTTCCTCGGGCCTCCTGGCTCCCTTTGGGCAAGGACTGGCTTCCAGTCTGTCTTGCCCTCCAGCCCCTTTGAAGCTGCCTGGGTGACCCGCATTGGAATCTCACGGGGTCCAGGGACCGTCTCTTTGTCACTAGGTGTACGATCTCCTTACCCTCTGGATACCTGATGGCCCAGACAAACCCACGCGGGGAATGGGTTTTGTGAGCGGCCACTGCTGCCTTTGATTTGATCGCCACAGCAAAGCTGTATGGTGCCTGTGCTCATCACCAGCCTGTCGATGAAGACGCGTGTTCAGAGAGGGAGGAAGGCCTGCCCCCGGATGTCGCAAAGCCAACATGTGATGAAGAGTTTGCAGCCCCGTCTCTCGCTCTAGACTCTGTGCTGCACCCTACCATCTTGTGACATGCGGGACGGACAAGAGGCGGCCATCGACCAGCAGCCAGCGACCAGCAGTGGTGTCCACGAGGTGGCGAGACTGGGAAAGGAATTGGCAGGGCCACCATGGAGCTTAGGGTAAAGCAGGGTGGGGACAGCTTCCACGTGTCAGGGTGCCCAGAGGTGCCGGCGCCCTAAGATTTGGTGGTCTCCTCCCTGCATCAGGTTCCCTGGAACACATTTCAAAGGGAAGAGAATTCAAAAATGAAAATGTGTTTTTAAGTGGTTCCTTTCTCCTAATCTTGACATCTAACATGCTAATACTTCACTGACTATGAAACCTGCCAGCACTGTATTAATTATTCCACCCTTCCCAGGTTTCTGCAAGCCTTAATTAGCAGAAGGAGTTTTCAAGACAACTTATAATTTGCACGCCAACAAATTTGTTTATAAATTGCACAGTGAAGGTGAAAGTTGGGAGTACATCAACTCTCTCTACGCAGCTAGATAAGCTGAAACTTGGTGAACGTCTTGTTCCATTTTCTTTATTTGCCCCAAAGCTATGACAATTTCACTTGATTTTTCTTCTGTAAATCTCAGTTTGTTCTTATGGAAGGCCAATTTTCAAGTCAAAGTGACTGCCCCCAAATTATACAAATATGGTCTTTATAATCTTAGCTATTTCCATAAAATTAAAATGATTTTGACATGGCCTAGGAGAGGGCTTCTCAGCCAGCAGGCAATAATAGAATATCAGAATTAGAACAATAGAATAATAGAATCAGTGGATTTTGAAAGCCAGACATTTCAGGAGAAAAAAGAAAGAAGACTTGAGTGATCAGGGCCATCTGGGCCGTGACCTCGGGGTCCGAGGTGACATAGCAGCAAGCTCATACGTATGTCCTTTCCACGCAAGTGCATTCCCGGCCATGCACTCAGACTCCCTCCCTGTAAGTAAGAGCACGTGTATCCATTTGGAAAGTCCCTTTATTCTGCTCACATGCCCTTCTCGTCCTCAGAGGAAGGGACAGTCCCAGGGACTCCATGCCCTGGAGGTCATCAAATTCTGCTTCAAAAATCAGTTCCTCGAAAAATATACAAGAAGACCATCTTCTGACTTTTAACTCCTCTCAAGCCCGGGCCTGTCCCTCAGTCTGGCCCTCCTGTCTGGGCCACCTGTGCAGGCCACCTGTACGGGCCACTTTCCCTGGGCACAGGCCTGCAGAGCGGAGAAACGACAGCAGAGCCCTCATTAGTAAAGAAGGAGAAATCCGGGAGCTGTTGATACTGTTTTGCTGTTTTTGTGGTGCAAGAAGAATTTCAGGTCTTCAAAGGCACTGGGATGGCAGCAATGTTGGGAGGCTGCGGAGGGCGGAGGGCGGAGCAGCACCACAGGGAGAGCTGGGGCCAGGCGCCCTGCCTGACGCTCTGCGTCGCAGCAATTTAGCGCCCAGACCGCGCCCAGGCCGAGGCTCCGTTTTCTGAGCCGCTTCTCACCGAGGACAGAACACAAACCCAGACACCACGATTGGCTTAAACCTGCTTTTCCAGTGTGGAAACTCTGGTGTTGTCAGTGTTCCAGACATGGACGCCCAGCTCTCTCCTTTCCTCGAAGGAGTCAGGCAGGTGCGCCCTGGGGAGCAGACCAGGGGTCCTGCGTTTCGTCTCCGCGCGAGGGTGGACGAGGAAGCCTCCTCCCTGGCTCCTCCCGCCCCTGTGCACCAGTCTTTCTGCCCAATGGGTGGACCGTGTTGTGTGTTTGCTGGTTGGTGGGTTGGTTGGTTGGTTTGACAGTTTGACCTTCTGTTTGAATCTTTCCGTAAAGGAGCTGGGACAATTGGCTATCAGCGGGCAAAGGATGAATTTAAATCCCTGCTTCCCACCACACAGCAGAATGTAAGAAACCTAAACGTAAGAATTTAAACTTACACTTTTGTAAAGACAACCAAGGAGAAAATCTTCACGACCTCTGTCACGCAGGGAGCTGTCAGTCAACGCACTAGCAACCCGACCCTTGTAAAAGGAACAATCAGTATATTGGACATCATCCAAATAATTGGTATAGCGGACATTCCCACTTTAAAAGTGCTATTAACTACAGGGATAAAATGAAAAGTCAAGCCACAGACTAGGAGAAAATATTTCCTAATTATTTGTCTGATAAGGAAATGAATAACTTGTACCTAGAATAGCACAACTCAACATAAAGGATGTGGCCTGATTTAACAATGGGCGAGATAAGATGTGCACCCAGCTCAAAGGCACACGAGAGGGTGCTTATCATCATTGGTCTTTCTGGAAATAAAAACCCAAACCCAGAGAGTTACCATTTATAATCAATAAGTTATCATTTTAAAAGAAGAAAGAAGAGGAAGGGGAGGCGGAGAAAAGCAAAGCAAAGCAAAGTGCTGGCAAGACTTCGGGGGCGCTGGAGCCGTTGCACATCCCTGGAGGGAACGGAAAACGGCCGCCCACGTTGGAAAAAGCCCCTGAAAACCGAGGCATGCACTTCCCGATGGCCAGCCCCTCTCCTCTGACCGCCTGGCCACGAGAAACATCCGTCCACGCAGAGGCTGGCGTGTGCGTGTCACAGTGGCATCGCACAGAAATCCAAAAACATTCTAAAGGTCTTTCATTTGGTGAGTGAATAAGCAAGACGTGGTACAGTCTTTCAGTAGACTATTACCCATTTTGATAGTTAGTATATAATTATTAATAAACATAAAAATAAACTACTGATGCCTGCAACAACAGGGCTGTGCCTTGGAAACACAACGCGGAGTCACAGGAGCCAGAACCAAAGTCTGCGCACTGCTTGGTTCCACCGATGGGAGAGGACCCCACGAGAGACCCCACGGAACCAGAGAGCACCGGGGCGGGGGGGGGACACGGGGGTCGTGACTGCAAGTGGCTCGGGGCGGAAATGTGCACAGCCGGTCCTCGGCAATGGAGGCATGCCGCCATCTATTCCTTTTAAATCACTGAATTGTACATTTCCGACAAGTCACGTTGGTGGTATGTGAACTCTGCTTCAATAAAGCTGTAAAAATAATAAAATAGCCAGCAAGAGTTCGGGGGTAGGCCGATAAAAATGAAAAACCCGTGGCTGTATGTTACAGTTATTTAAACTGGATGGCGGGTGCTGGGGGGGCACTTCAGTCCTCCTTCTACTTTTGTGTGTCTTTAAAGGTCTTTATAAAAAGAAGTCAGACAAAACTGAAAGTCACAAGGCCCGTCGGCTGTCTTTTCCAGGAAGGTGTCAGCACATGAACAAGGGGATGAAGGGACAGATGAGCATTCTCCTGCAGGAAGGACTGACTCTGTTCTTGCCACACGACAGCCCCGTGCACAGTAATGAGCAGTCTTCCCCGGAGGCTGATTTACGGGCTGGTTAGGCACAGTGTGTATTGTATGTAAATCAACCAGACTCTCCCCCACAGTGCAGTCAGACGCCGGCGCTGCTGTTCGTTGTCCCCAGACCAACAGGCCCTGGGCCACGTGGAGCGGGGGCGGCCACTCCTGACTCACAAGCTCTCCCGAAGAGCCCTCGGGGTCCAAAGGAGGCACCTTCCAGGCCCGGCGTTCGAACCCCTTGGCCCTGCTCACAGCTGCGGGGTCGCTCCTCAGGGCGGTGAGCGAACGGGACCCTTGACAGACCAGAAGGACCTGTACTGTCAACACCTTATCCAGGCGAAAAGGCCGATCCTTGCGAAATCTAAGTTACTCTGGTAAAATCCCACCAAGAATTAAGTAGCTAATTAAGTCAGAGGTAGTTTGAAATTTATAACATCAACTTCTGAAGCAGGTCACTTTCCCAATACGCACCCATACATCTATGTATCTGTATACGTGTATATGTGTGTGTGCATATTTGTATGGATATGTTTCTCTGTGTGTTTCTCTGTGTGTATATATTTGTGTGTCTGTGTGTATATGTATATATTCATGTGTATAGGCATGTACATTTGTGTGTACATGTACATATTTCTCTCTGCGTATATATGTGTTTATATATGTATGTGTGGGGGTATGTATGTTTGTGTGCATGCATGTGCATGCATATATTTGTGGGTACATGTGTATGTCTCTTTCTCTGTGTGTATATATATTTGTGTGTGTGTGTATTTCTGTGTGTATGTATGTGTGCGTGTAGGTGTGGGTATTTGTGTGTATACCTGTGTGTATATCTGTGTGTATACACAGGCATGTATAGTCTTATGTGTGTATGTGAGTATTTCTGTGAGTGCATATGTGTGTATAGTTGAGGACAGGCTGTTGTGGACACAGCAAGCGCACTGTGGCATGCTGTGGGCCGTGACAAGTGTCAATGCGGCCAGTGCTGGGGCCGCGCCGGGCAGACTGAGTTTCCTTCGGCCTGTGTCAGGACACAAGCAAGAGCTGCTGGCCCACCCAGGGGTGCCTGTCTGTCCCAGACAGCTCTCTCAGAGCCTTTGCCGCAGACAGCAGCCAGGGCCCGGGAACACGCCTGGGTGAACTCGGGCTCTGCCTGCGCGCTGTCGGACTGCAGCTGGGAGGCAGGGTGGCGAGGCAGCCCCACCCGTGCCAGGGGCTCACATGCGATGCGCTCCAGTCTGCCATTCCTGGGAAAATGCCCAAGTCTCTGGAAAAGCTTTCCCGTAAGAAGCCCAGTCTCTACGAGAGTCCACTATGAGGGGTCTCGGGAAAAGGGCCTGTCTGCAGTTGAGTGGCCAAAGCCTGAACATCTCCACCTGTAAACACCACCCACCTCGTCCGCCTGTCGTGAGCAAGAACCCAAGGCCAGGCCTACAGGGAGAGCAGACTTCGAATTAGCATTAAACACGGCTCATTGCTGTTGTTCTTTAAGTGCAGCAGGTCATCACACTGTACCCACCCCGACGAGAGTTAATATTCAACACAGCTTCTACCAGATAACTGGACAAGCTTCAAGTTTAGTGTAAAATATGCTACGCAAGTAATTGGTTCTTTTATCAGTTCCGAATCAGATACAATAAGCATTTTCCCAACAAATTTATTCAGATAATAAAACATTTCAATCACACCCACTATTCATTTGACCAGCCTCAAATTAGAAGTTTGTAAAAGACCCTAGGCCCTGGGTTGATACAAGGATGACCTTATCTCTTCATGAATATTAGTAAAATTAAACGCCATTGCTCTTCCCAGAAAGGATTGTGGGTTTATTTCAATGTCAATTAATAATCAGAGTTTTAGAAAATTATAAAACCTTTAAACTCTCAAAATCATCAGCATTATTCTTCCTTGTCTCAAACTTTTAGAGAATTAGAAAGGGCAGGTATAGGTCTGGCACAGTTTTAACAGGAGCAATAACGATTAATCATCAAAGGTAGAGTTGAAGTCCAGCCCCCACTCTGAACCAATAACTATCTTGTCTTGATACATGTCTGATGTGACATGTGTTGTAACACCCACTGGATTATTTTTTCTTTTAAATATATTTTATTGATTATGCTATTGCAGTTGTCCCATTTTCCCCCCTTTAGTCCCCTCCACCCTGCACGCCCCTCGCACCCACACCCCCCCGCCTTAGTTCATGTCCATGGGTCGTACATATAAGTTCTTTGGCTTCTCCATTTCCTATACTATTCTTAACCTCTCCCTGTCTATTTTGTACCTACAATTTATGCTTTTTATTCCCTGTACCTTTTCTCCCATTCTCCCCCTCCCCGCTGATAACCCTCCATGTGACCTCTATTTCTGTGATTCTGCTTCACTCCACACTGGTTTGCTCCCTTCACTGCAGCAGAAAGCTTTGGTGTTTCCTCTCAGCAAGAGGGATGCAGTTTCCAGTCCTGGATGTGAAGGAAAGGGGCGCTGGCAGAACCAGCAGAAGGCCACTTAAATAGACAAAGGTCTCTGCCGGTCCCTGACTGGTCTGTCCTCACACCAATGAGAACTCAAAATTCTTGCAGCTTGATTGGTCCAAAAGGCACTGTCCTGAATGGTCAGATTGGAGCCGCTCTGATTGGTCAGAGAAGATATTGATGGCGATATAGCCACGCAGCTCGGATGGAATGAAGAAAGCCTCAGTCCTGCTGGTAGAAATAGGATTCCAGGAGCTGCTTTATCAGGACTGCTCAGATGGCAGGAACCAATGCAGGTGGGGCAGTTCAGGGCAGGCTGCTCCCCGAAGGGCACTGTGTGCATGAGAGACTCCCCCACCCTTCCAGTGGGGGGCGGGGGCAGAAGTGGCGGCGAGGCTCTGGGTTTTAAAACGGGAGCCCAGTCACTGCCACCAGGAGCCGTTTTTGGCAGACGTCTTCTACCTCAGGGCACGCACATATTGGGCACCGTGATTTTTGTTTCTGTTTTCAAAAAATGAAACGGTATAGGAAGAGGGACAGAAGGATGGGTATTGTGCCCAAATCAGAAAGCTAGCAGATGGAGAAGCCGGAACTTAAACCAAGGCCATAGGATGCCCGACCTTGTTCTTTTAACCGCTCCGCCCTGGGCTGGGGGCAGCGGGCACAGAGAGTGGGCTGAAGAGGACACGGAATGGGGAGGGTCTTCTAAGATCCACCATGTGGTTTGGACTTTACCCTCCAGAAAACGTATGCAAGTGAACGTTTTACTGAGTGGCACTGACCACCTGTGGATTTAGAAGCTACCCCAGCGGTGACTAGAGAGAGTGCGCTCACACCCCAGATGCTCTCCTCCCGTCTGGCTGGGGCCTTCGGAGCTGGGGGAGGGATGGGGGGAGCGCACACACCCGCCAGGCTAGTCCTCCTACCTGTGGCCAGTACCTTTTAATCCCAGTGATGACGCAGAAGGGTCAAGGTTCTACTTTCTGCGTTACAGTCAGGAAACTCAGGCTTAGAGATTTTAAATGACTGTTGAAGTCACCTCGCTGGAAAGTCATGGATTTGGGATCAGATCTAGGCTTTCTATCACCAAGATCTGTGCTCATTTAACTGTGTGCTGATACCCACACCATCTTCTGATTTGACAGGTGGTGTTTGGCTTGTGAAACCCATGAGAAGAATGGAAACCATGGAGAGTGGGATCAGCAAACTCTGGGCGTGTCCCGTCACAGAAGTACCTTCAGCGGTGGTGGTGTGGACACTTTTTTCTTCTTTTCCTCCCTTTTGCTATCTCGCTCCTGCTGGATCTCACCCCTCCACTCCTCTGCTGCTGGAGCTGTGAAGCGGGCGCTGCCTTCTCCCTCACCCGCCCAGCCCCGCCTGGTTACCTGGTCTCTTCAGCTCATGCCCGAGATTTCGCATTCTTTGTCTGCCAAACCACCGACTCAGAATGACTGCGTTTACAGTCCTCCTTTATCCCCATGATAGACAAAAAGACTTTGAGTCATCCTTAAATGCAGACTTGTTTTTCCTGTGTTTTTCCATTGCTTGCCTGCAGGGGGTGCTAGATCACCTACCGCCCTCTGCCTGTGGCTCTTGGCCTACTGACTTCTTGAGGTCTCCTTTATTCTTTCAAGGATGAAAATTTTGACATATCACCAAGAATTCACAGGGATTAAATCACTTTTTTTTTAATCTCAAAATTTTTATCACTATTTTTTTGGTTGATATATTTTGAGCTTTCTGCATTTCAGTGAAAAAGCCAACTCAGCACCGCGACTTCAGACACTGATAGAATGAATGATCAGCACTGCAGGGACTGGGCCCGTGGGGTCGCAGCCGGCGCCCCCCAACGAGTGGGTGCAGTTCAGAAGACCTCTCCGGCTGCCACGAAGCATGTTACCGCTGGAGAATGTGAACATGATGCCTTCCTGGGCTCAGGACAGAAACTGATACTGGTGGGAAACAGGCAAATAAAAAAGCCGAGAAAAGATCTTTCAAAAGGGAGGTAAACAAAGAGAAAAAATATATTTACCATTTTAAAATATTTAAAACACATACGATATTTAAAATATTTAAACATTTAAGATACTTAAAATATTCAGCATAGAAGTAGTGCATTTGCCTAGGGAAGAAAAACGTGCATGTTTGAAACGGATGGAGGCGCCCTTGTGGAACCCGGGGCTACTCGCAGGGGCCTGCCTTAGTGCAGGGCTGCGCCCGGGGAACCCTCTCGGCAGGCCCCCGGCCAGTCTCATTCAGCACGTGTGATGAGAGCCAGTGACCTACTTCGGGTAACAGGCTCAGAAACAGGACGTCGGGACTCTTCCAATGTCACCTCTGTCTCCGTAGATGGCTGCAATTCAGGTCTGTCCTTACGACAGCTTGAAATGGGGCTGCTGTTCACTTAGGCAGGGATTCAGTGTGCATGAGAATGAACAGCACTTCGGGCTGTTGGAGAATGTCATCTCAGGGCTTCCAGGACGATGGGAAGGCAGGTCAGTCCCAGAATCACGCGTGGAATCAGATGTGAAAACCGCCCTGTCCATCTGCAGGCGGCAGCACCAGACAGACTCGGAGGGAATCGAAGGAAACGGAGATGGAATACACACTGTCAGTTAAAATGCAGCTGCAGGCTTCCTTAAACCTCGACGATGGTTTCTTCGTCTTCCAGCGACAGAAAGAGAAAAAAAAATCCAAGTGGAAAAATAATCTTTTAGGCAGTCTGATTAAATACGGAATTCACTGCTAGGACTTGGAAGCCGCAGGCTAGAATCTCAGTGAGTCCTTTGGTTTTATCATCTTTTTTGTGGTCCCCGCACTCTCTTCTGCGACCCACGTATCTGCTGGCTGGAGCTGCCGACACCCACAGAGGAGGTCACCATCCTCACGAGTCTCTCCCTTCTTTGGGCCCTTCGGTAGGAGGGGAAGTGGGCATACCGCCCTTGCAAAGGCCTGAGGTGGAAAGGCAAGCTGAACGTTATGACTAAATGAAGAAGAAATAGGTTTTGATTTGGTGCATCTACTGGGCCTTGACCGTCCACTCCTCGCTCCTCGAGATGGGTGTGATCTTCGGATCCACGACCACAGACTCCTGGGGCTTGGTGGGAAGGCAGACTCCCAGGCCTCGCCCCGGAGAGGTCACCCTCAGCCCTTCTGAGCTGGAGAAACCTGGTCTGTAATGTGAAGTTACGTCCAGAAGTGGACCGTCAAAAATGCCGTTTGCAATGAAATGAAAGTTGTCTGGGCGGGTGCTGATAGGCTGGGCGGTGTCACGCTGCTCATGGAGAATCATGCTATGGTCACGGATGTGCACATACGGATGTGCACCTGTCCAGAGGAGAGTGTGTTTTAAATTAGAGACTGTAGGAGGGTGCAGCCAGGGGGCCCCCAAAAGAAGGGTTTGTAATGGGGTCCAGAACTCAAGGCATCCAGGAAATATTAGAAAGATACATAGGATGTCCTCACCTTCCACCACAGGTGTGAGTTGGGGGAAGGGACACATGGAGCAGGGCGAGAGCTGTTTTGCATAGCAACAGCTTTGTAGCCAACTATAACATTTAACTGGTTGCATAGATGTGTTAAATAGCTGTGGCCATGCTCTGAGCCAGCGGGATGGAAGGAACTTCCCCCCAAGATGTAACTGGGAGGCAACTCCTAGTTACAGTGCCTGTGTGAGAGCTTGGAGATGATTGGCTCCCTGACATGGGGCCACCCCTGCACAAAATCATGATGGCAGCCCAGTAAAGCTGGAAGGATATTTAAACCCAGACTCGGCTGCCATTGGAGAGAGAATCATGCGGTTTTGGCTGAGTGGAGACTCCCTCAGCCTTTGTGCAGAGAGGACTATGCGGCTGTGGCAGTAAGGAAAACCACGTGGCTTTGGCCAGAGTCCGGGGGACTCCCCACCTCGGCCATGAGAAGAACCACCATGCAGCTTTAGCAGAGAACCACCACACGGCTTTAGCTGGAGATCCCAGCAACACAGCTGATGGTGCTGGGAACCGAGGGAGGCCTACCAACCAAGCACAGATTACTGGGAAGAACCAGGAGCTGCCTGAGCCATGGACTTCTATTTCTTTCCCTGAGATATGGTACCCCAGACTGAGCAAAGGGGAAAGAAAGGACTGTGTGTTTGTGGGTGTTTTAAGGGACTTTGGGATTTTGATGAAGACATTAAGTCATTACTCTTAAGTCTGTATAACTTGAATACATAATTCCTTTCCTTTTCACCAATCTCTAACATGGAGAGCTATAATTCTCTGGCAAAGGGAAAGGTGAACCTAATACAGGGGGACCCCAGGAGAAGGGGGAGTCCATTCGGTAACATTGTGCAACCCCTTCCCTGGTGGCCAGTTGGGGAGGATCATGGGAAACCACACGCGCAGTAGCTTTAAAGTAATACAACTACTTGCACACGCGCAGTAAAAGCCACCAAAACTAGCCAGGAAGGATCTGCCCTGTAAGAATAGAGTCCCTCCAGCCCATGAGGTCAATCTCTGCTTGGAGTTGGCCTGCTCCCACGTTCTCTGCTATAAACTCTGGGTGTTCGGTTCAATTCTTTGTCCCGATCACCAAGAACCTGGTTACCTGTGCCCACTTGTGACAAGACCACTCACTGGATCCCGTGGCTCTGGGGACACGATGGGTGGACCTGCCCACCGTCACTGACAGCAACTGAAAGGGGAGTGAGGAGAAAGGCAGCCTGCCTCCCCGCCCCACTGCAGGCCTGCCGGCTGAGTCACGGCTCCTCCTGCGCCCCGCATCCTCCGGTGACAGTGGCGGTGACGCGCAGTGCCGGATGAGAGGAGGTGCGGCGTGAGCACCGCCTCCCCACACTCCGTGGGCACTCCGCTCCCGCCTCCTTCATGTCTGGGGACAACGGTGACTCAAGTGACACAAATGAGTCACTGTCGGCTGGCTCATGACGGCACCTTCCCCCCCAGGCCTGAGATCAGCTGTCAACATCTCCATGTCCTGTTTACCTTCTTCTCGAGCAAAAGAAGCTGTTTTTAGAAAATGACTTCAGGCAGCTAAAGCTACGTGTCGTGTGCGGGGGCCTCCAGGGCCGTCAGCCCTACGGTTCTTCCGGGGTCTTGCTGACGTGCGTGGAGGTGGGAATCTGGCAGTGTCCAGAGGCGAGTGACTTCCTGAGACCCCCACAAGAGGAAGTGGCTCTGGAGGATGGTTTATTGGTGGTGGATGGTTAAGGGCGGTCCCCCTCCAGACTTCCAAACATCCTGTCTCTGTCCACCTGTGCCTGGGGCCAGAATGAAGGCCGCTCGCTGCCCAGCGTTTCTGCTCCATGTTCCAGCCCAGTCCAGCCCTGCACCCGGCTGGCTCAGCAGGCATGTCCAGTTGTGGTCCGTCCACTCCAGGCTCCTCCTGGAGCCTGCGTGTGGAGTTGCACAGCCAGGGGACACATGGCCGCAAAGGCAGTGTGGCCATGGACAGCGGATACACAAAACGCACGGGGCACGTGCAGGCCACCTGGGCAGGAGAGAGCTTTGTTCTCGTGCAGTTCCACTGGCTCGGGCTTTGTAGGGACCAGGCGCCTTCTCAAAAGAACCAATCAACTTCCCAGACCTTCTTGTGGTTCGGGTGGGTCCACCCCCCAACCAAGCCCTTCTTTCCCCAGAGTGAACTGCAGGCCTCTTCCATCCAGCGCTTCCCCCCAGGCCATGTGACTTCCACTGTGCACGTGCCCACCTTGCCCTGCTCCCGCCCGTCCGTCTGGTATGGGGGGCGGGGGCAAGGATGTTAATCCTCTTGGCGGAGAAACGCTGTGGTCCCCCGGGGCGGGAAGCTGCAGCTTCCTGGTGGAGCAGACAGGTTCGTGGCTCCCCGTTTACCAAACCCGATGTCTCATCCCTCTCACCCCTTTGCTAGCTAAGTTCCGCCAGTAACGTTTGCATCTCGAACTCCCTGTGTGCTGTTCAAGCAGACTGTCTGGTTGCAGGCTACTCCAGCTGGCTTTCAGGAACGGTTTTGTCGAATGAGCTTCTCATTGGGAATATCTGCTTTCCCTCGTTTTCATTGGCCTGAGAGATGACTGATTCTTCAGATGCAAATAATTTGAGAAAGGGCATTCAGGGAACCCTGCAAAACCAGCTCTCTAACTTTCATGCTTAATACTCTTAAGAAGGGAATTTCCTCTGACTCTGGTTAATCTGCTCTTTCCTTTTTTAAGTGCCTTCCCAATTTTATGTCTTTGTCTGCAGCAAAGGTGGTAGACTTGGGATGAAAATAAAACAGATGTTTTGGTTGAGTGAGAAAAGATATTTGTCAGCAAACGGTTGACTGTTATGGCCCGAGGAATGAGAATCACTTTTTCCCCTGTGACTTAACGAACATGGAAATTACCCACCAAATCCACGAGGATTAATTTAATAACAAGAAATGAGCTAATTGTCAGCAATAGCTATTTAGGTAATGGGACTGGATAACCCAATCTTGAAAATTACGTGGGTTTTCTCAAAGCCCTCCTGAGCAATGCCGGAGCAGGCGGCCGGCCAAGGAACAGGCCATCATGATGCGTTCGGGGACGTCATAATAAAAGTCTTCTCACGTTCAGTGATGTCACGGCTTCTCCAGGTCATCTGACAGGACTGGATTCGTGTGAAAAAGGAAAATAGCCAATAAAAAATATTTTCAGTTTCTGGGGATTAATATCACAGCACAAGAAGTAGCTTCATAAAATATTTACCTTTATCAAAATGTGATGATACTGTCTGTGTCAGCATTTTATAAAAGTAAAAAGTATTTATTTTTTCAAAGCACATGTACAACTGTTTCCAAAGAATATCTATGGCATTTTCTTGACAAAATCTGATACTACAGATTTTGATCTGTGTACCTTTGACTTAAACATTGTTAACATATTTTTTAGAATTATTTTTTGCCTAAGACTTTCTAGTGTTCTAACCTAAAACTAAAAAGTCTATGTGCTATTCACTTATAAAATCTATTCCTGGAAAGAAAAGTTGCTTTGTTGTTGCTTCTGAGATAATACATTTAAGCATAATGTCTACACTAAAATAATAATAATAATTTTTTTAAGCCTGAGTTTAGCCCTGGCTAATGCGGTTCAGTGGATTGAGTGCCAGCCTGCAAACTGAAAGGTCACCGGTTCTATTCCCAGTCAGGGCACATGCCTGGGTTGCCGGCCAGATCCCCAGTCGAAAATGTATGAAAGGCAACCTATCAATGCATCTCTCACACATTGATGTTTCTCTCCCTCTTCCTCTCTCCCTTCCCCACTTTCTGAAAATAAATAAATAAGTAAAATCTTTTTTAAAAAAATCCTGAGTTTAACACATTTTCTCACAAGTGAGCAAGATTCCCCATCTGCTGAGCTAATGGAGGCCTTTTCAGTGTCCCCCTCTCCGTCCCTCCTGCCCCGCCCCGTCCCTCCTGCCCCGCCCCCGTCCTTGGCATTGCAAAGACATTGGCGAGATTAAATGCAATAAGACATGTGACATGTTTGCCAGGGTCCCTGGCGCGCGGCCGGAGCGCAATAAACGCTGTCCAGTTGTATCGCTGTAGCTTCACTCGTACTGAAATGATAGTGTACGTCAGATTTCTTCTCCTTTTCTGATTAAGTGTGCTCCTCATAGCACTGGTTGTCTTCCCAAGGGCTGGGTACAGCTGTGATCAGCTCACTGATCAGTTTAGTTCCACTACATTCTTTGGGTGTAAAGTTATTTGCTTTGAAAATGTGACTTATTTTAACTAACATATAAGGAATCTAGTTATTTTTCTTTTTTATTAAAATTTTAAAACTTAATTATCTAAAAGCATTGAAATGTCCAAATAAAGTTAACATACATTTCAAAGTGTGGCTATCTTTTTTTCTGGAAATATACGTAATCAAAATGTTCTATCGTAGTCTTTTGTTAAGGCTTTTAAAAAACTGTTTCTAGCCCTGGCTGGTGTGGAGCAGTGGACTGAGTGCTGACCCGAGGACCAAAAAGGGTCGCCGGTTCAATTCCCAGTCAGCGCACGTGCCTGGGTTATGGGCCAGGTCCCGGTAAAAGCTGTTTCTACAACGTGCACACACCACACTCACCCAGCTAGTTTAAGTGTTTACGTGCGTTAACACACAGCATCCTCAGAAGACAGGATGGAGATTCGCTCGTGACGAGAACCTAGTTCTCGGAATGGAGAACGACACGGAGAACGACACGGGTTCCCCGTGACCCCAGGCTCTGCGGCCTTCTGGGGCCAGCCTTCCTCTCTCCAGTCCCACAGCGGGGTCCCTCCCTGTGCGCTGGCCCAGTGGCCCCATAGCTGCAAAGGCTCTCAGAAGGGGGACGGGACCGCCCCCGGCTCCCTGCCACGCCTCGTGGAGGCAAGCCCCTCCCACCGCCGCTGCATCCTCTCTGTGCACCGTTGAGTCCGATAACCCCCAAGTGGGACTAACGGAGTGAGGGGCAACAGCCATCGGGCAGAAAAGGCTTTCTACGAGTGGAAAGGGGTCCCAGAGCAGGTGGAAAGAAATCATTTCAATGTGCTCAGGAAGGTCGGCCTTGAAGTCCCAGTGCCGCCCATGACTGGTAGAAGTTTTGGGTTAGGATTTGTCTGCTATTTGCCCTGGCCCTGCACCCACAGTCAATCTCCCACGAGCAGCACCGAGTGGTCCCCCTGGAGAGCCTCCAGCTCCTGCCTCTGGTCCTGCAGGTCAGGGGGGCTGGCCCCACCCCTCAGGCTCCATCCCGCTGATGCGCAGTCTCCATGGCTCAAGCCCTCAGACTGTGAGAAATGACCCAGAACTTCAGCTGAGCTGTCAGGGCGGGGCCTGCTCCTCCTAGCCCAGTGGCTAGGGCAGGGGCCACTCGAGGGAACAGGCGTTAGTGCAGGACACTGGAGAATCTTCTCAGCAGAGCAGAGGAGCTGAGGAGGAGAGGCAGCCCCACAGCACCAGTGAGCAGTGGGGTAGCAGCCCGGAGCCCCAAGCAGGGTCTACTTCTGTGGTTTTGGTGACATGTCACACGGCCACAGGAGCTAGAAGTCCAAACACTGGTGCCAGACTGCTTAGGTTCAAAGTTCAGACCAATGTTTGACGACGAGGTGGCTCCCTTTTCCACCTGTACCCGCTCCACGGGACCTTAGCGAAAAACAGACTCCTTGACAGATGCAGAGAGGAAGGGCGGTGCCTGGCCCAGGGGGCGGAACTTCCAGTCTCATTACCCGGTGTCACCCGCAGTGCTCTCCACCAGCTGGGGGGTTTCTGTCTCCCACCGACAAGACCTTCTCTGCCTGCCTTTCAGTGGGCCATCGGATGGCATAACCAACTCAGAAAACCCCGGAACGCAGAGGTAATTAAACGAGTCCGTGTCATTTCACTGTCGCTAGTGTGTCGTTTCTAGTGTGTCGTTTCTCTCATCGCCCTTGTCTTGGAAGTACGGCCATCACGGGAACGAACTTGATTCCCCAGCTCGGGGGACTCCTCGGAAGCCCCATCTTGCCCTGGAGATGGGGCTGCCGAACTCTGGAGCCCTGCCCCCTTCTCCTCCCTCATGCCAGCACCTGTCGGAGACCCTCTGCCTTCCCACAGAGCTCAGGCGCCCCCGCAGACCGCACGCCTCTTCGTGTCCGAGCCATCAGAGCACCGCACTCGGCACAACTTCCCCTCCGGACCCGAGGCCTGGAAACTCGGTTCTCTGGGGGAGCTTTAGACTCTCAGTGGGGGCTTCGCGGTGGGTGCTCAGGGTTCAGTCCCTACGCACCACGGCCCTGTCTCCAGCCGGCGTCCCAACAGCAAGGACAGAGGACAGAGAGTCGTCTGTGCGCGGCCGTGTGAGTGGCAGGCAAGCCCCGGGTTTTCACATCCCCTCCCGTCCGCCCGTGACTGCGGTGAGGGAGGGGCCCCTCCGTGCTGGCTCCGTCTGGGTTCTGTCCTCGGGGTCCCCGGGTGTCGTTGCCCCCCATGGTCTCCTGTACCCACAAAGTTCGTGTTGTTTTTCAGAGTGCATATTAGTGACCAAAGAGCGAGCCTTTCTTAGTTTAAGCCCGCACGCCTTAAACGTGAGAACCTTTCGTCCTGCGGTGTGAACGTCCTATGTTCACTTCAGTGACGCTGCTGGAGCTGCCGCTTTCCCAGCCCGGCTGTGCGTGGGACGGTCTCTGCAGGGTCTCGACCGCATCATTTCCTGAATGGCCGTGATGGGGGCTCTTAAAGTCACTGCGGAGGAAGAGGCACTGTAGCCAAGTGTCTCCGTGTGAAATCGACCCCTGGCACCCAGCACCAGGCATTTCCTGTGTGACACCCCTAAATGCTCCTGTGATAAGAGCTTGGCACGTCACAGTTTGACGACTTCATTCCCAACACCTTACGCGTCACCTGGGACGTCCCTTCCCTGGAATTCACTGTCCACGCTACATGGCACCTCAGCCCCTCAGACGCACCAGCGTGGTAATTTCTCCTGTTTTCCAGAATCCTGACCATTCGTCTTTGAAGTGGCCCACATATCCCCTGGGAAACATCCCCCACATAGCCGATGGGAAGTGCACCCTCTGGGGTGCCTCTTGTTTGCCTCCAGGACACACAGCCAACAGCTCCCTGAGCAGAGCATGAGGTCGTCATGGCAATGTGTTGGTAATCAAAGCCTCTGATTACCTTCCTGTGGACCCAGCCCAGGGCAGAGGGATTGGCGTACACCGGCCTGGTGGAGACAGTGCCACTGAGGCTGCAAGAGTGACAGCTCAGTGACGTGTGCATCGGCCAGGCTCTGGGTGTCAGAGCTCAGTGACAAGGGACGCTTGGCTGCCAGTGCTCAGGACCCGGTTCAGTGGCTGGACTTCACGCCTCCCCAGCGTTGACCATAACGGGTTACGTGTAGAGGCCTCAGAGCGACACGGAGACCGTCAGTTGAAAACATTCAGACATTCTGGCACGCAACAAATTCAGCACCAAGGCAGATACACTTTACAAAAGATTGTTATTATTTTCAGGAAGTGTCACCAAAATGGCCTCAGCGCACCCCAACCACTGAGAACAGGGCAGGGTGGCCTCACCAGCCACGGCCCCCGGGTGGGGGGGGCTGCTCTGGTCAGTTTGCCCAGGTCCCGCCCCAGCCCCCGCCCTTGTCTGAGCTGTCCCCTGCTCTGGGCAGCGAGACGGCCTTCCTGTAAGTTGACGTAACCAAGGGGCTTCCGAGCTCCACGGAGGGAGAATTGTGTCAAGAAGGCAGAGTGAGAAAGAACTCTGGGCTGCAGTCTGATCGGTGATCACGCTTTCATTAAAACAGCTAATGACTGAAGTCCAAATTTCATACCCCAGAGAGCCACTCTACCGGCAATGAAATTCAGCAACCACAACATAAAGTAAACGTGCCAGACTGAGATATTGCCGCGGCCGGTGGGTTCTCAGCTCACACATGGTTGATGCAAAGCATGAACTTCTTGATTACGTAATGGTTGGCGCACACTTGAAACCGCTCGGCCTCCTGGTAACTGGCCCTGTTCTAACAAGAAACTGGAAATGCCAGGTAAAAATGGCTGGCAAAGGTGAAGCAAGAAACAAAAAGAAAGCACAGGAATGATTGTTACAAGTGCCTGGGGCGGAGGGATGACACTCTCGCGTTAAATGATCAACAGCTGTAACGACCTGAAAAAACGGGGTGGGCGCAGCCAGGGGTTGCGTCACAGGGGAGACGCCGTGAGCGCGTGAGTGTTCCCTCTGATGTCTTCAACAGAGCGGACCCCCGGATGCCGCGGGTGCTGCTGACAGCCTGTCAATCACGTCTGCTGAACCGAAAATACACACACTTGGACGAATTTTTAAATGAAGCCCGTGTGTGAAAAACTACCCGAGGCCTACGAGATGCACGAAGCATCTCTGTCCCGAGCCCCAGGCCTCCAGAGCCGGGTTTTGTGTCCAACCAGGCCCCGCCACTGGTCACGGAGTGCCAGGAGCCCACCGCCAACCACTCGCGCTTGGAGCTCACCATTGCCCCCCCCCCGTGGGGACAACCTGTGACAGGGAAAATCACACCCTTCAGGAAGGGACCTTCCTGAACCTGACGACAAACAGACGCAGAGATGGAGCAACGACGATAGGAACACAGACGGAGGGACCTAACCTCCAATCAAAGTGCTTGTCACCAGCCTGACCCTGCCCGAGGTCCGACCCCGGCAGGTCGACAGGGGCGATCTCCCAGGGTCCTCCTCAAACACCTGTGCCGCCCGGCTCCGTGGCTCCGACCTGGGCACGGGGACCCAGAAAGGTCTGTGCTTCCGGGTTCCTCCGCCGTGTCTCCGGGACCCGCCCGCCCCGCCCCGCGCTGAGCCCACGGTCTGGCCCGGGCACACGCTTCGTGCAGAGCGTGGGGAGTGACGGAACTCAGTGTCCCACAGACACACGAGCTGCCGTGTGTCTTCCCTGCCCCGTCCACGTCCCCACTCCTGCCTCCCCGCCATCCTGCTTCTCAGAGTGACCGAGTGTCACCAGCCATCGCTGTCCATTCCTGGTGAGTTCACTCGTGGCGGGCTGAACCGGGGAGTGAAGACGTGACTGAGTGAAACGGTGAATAGACACCAGATTAATCCCGGTTCCTCTGATTCCCAGGCACGCGGCCCCCTCCTGAAGCGCCGTTCAAATCAGACACACTCGGGCACAAGTAGGTGAACATCTGAAACGCCCCATCAGCACCCCCCCCCCCACAGACACACACTCTTGCATCAGCAGCAGGGAGCACCAGAGACGATGGCCAGCCTGCTCTCCGGGTGGGAGTTGCAGTCACAGAGGACGCGGAACTCACCCGACAGCGATGAGTGGGGATGACTGTCACACATGAGGCTGTGAAACAAATTGCTCGTCTTCCCTCCTGGGGACTGGCCTACCTTCGCTCGGTCACCGGAGCGACCGAGACCGCAGCCTTGGGGCCAGCGTCGTGGGCAGGATCTTCCACGGTGACACTCGGAACTCGTGTCCACTGCAACGAGACGTCTGGTGGAAAGTGTCCCGGTAAAAGTCACGAACATGTGACTCCAGCTGGCCAAAACCCACACCAGAGTGGGGGTGGCCAGCTCAGGGGCAGGCTTCGGGTGTGACAATTGTCACACAGTTCACAGCGACGCCAGGGCTTGGACGTGCTCTGTCTCCCTGCTCTGCAGCCCCCCAGGTCAGCCACAGCGGCGCCCAGTCCTGACCTCCGCTGGCCGTACTGGTGCCGGACCTCTGCCGCACACTCACCCTGGGGGTGTCCCTCCGTCACCTTCCGCCCCCGTTGCACACGGAGATGCCTCAGGCCAGACGTCCCCACTGAGCCCGTCTGTGACCGCGGGGAGCACCCGTGGGGAGGGCATGTGGCCATCAGGGGTCCACTTTGACCGGCGGGCTCCAGGTAACCGTCACCCCTGCTCACATGGATCTGGGATCCTTTTGCATTTTTGCTACGACACAGTTCCTCGTGCCGGCTCTTCGCAGCGTCATACTCTCTTCCCCCATGTGATGCCGACGACGCCCTGGACAATATTCACTGGCACCGCGTCCTCTGTCCCCTCGTCAGCAGCTCCAGTCGTGTTGTCCCAGGTCCCATGACTCAGAGCAACATGGGGATTCCTGTCTGCATTCAGCTATGCAGCCCGTCCTTCCCGTGGCTCCCTGGCCACTCAGCCCAGGTCTGCGTGTGCAGGCCCCCTCTTCTCTCGGGCCGCCTCGGACAGCCTGTCTTCCCCGACGCCCTCCCCGGACTCCACCGGCTGCTCTTTTCCTTGTGAGTGTAGCCATGGTGGCCAGCCTCCAGCAGCGCCCCAGCAACCCTGTCCCCACCTCGAACGCATGCAGCAGGACTCACAGCAACGTGAGCGTGGCAGACAGGGTGGGGTGCCCCTCCAGAGACCGGGTCCCCTCGGCTCCCTCCCAGCTCCCTCTCCTGGTTTATGGGCCCTGGGAGAAGCCAGCTTCCACCCCACAGGGACACTCCAGCTGCCCTGTAGGGAGGCCCACGTGACAAGGAACTGAGGCCTCCTGCTAACAGCCGTGTGCATGTGCATGTGCGTGTGCGGGCCACAGAGAGGGTCCTTCTGATGGCTGTCACGCCTGGCCGTGGCCGCACCATCAGGCCATGCCCCTCCCAAACTCTCAGCTCCAGAACCCGTGAGACAACAAGTGTGGCCATTCGAGCCCCCGAGTGGGGGTGGCATTTTATGGCGGGAACAGTCGCCAAGGCAGCGTGAGGCCCAGAACATGCCCCCCGGAGCCCGGGAAGCAAGGGGCTGGAGGCTCGGTAGCACACACAGCGTCTGTCGGGGGCGTTTGCATCTTCACAGGAGACCCTGGGCTGTTTTGTCTCGTTTCACCCCAGGAGCCCGGTCAGAGCTCAGCATATGAATCATGGTGTCGTCTGACGAGGACCTCAGGGGACGGGGAAGGAAGGAGGAGGGAGAGGAAGACTTTCCAGCTGGGGCTTCTAAGTTCCAGCTGCAAGGGAGGCGGGAGAGTCTTGAAAATTAACACGCGTTCTATTTAATTTAAATGGACTGTCCCATGCTCAGGGACATCGGCCCTCCCTGCCCCTCGGCACCACCGTAGAAATGGGACCGCAGCCTGTGGTGACAGCGGTGCAAACACAATCACAGGACGAGACCAGCCAGAGCTGCAGTCCAACTGTGCGTTGTCCAGGCTGGAAAAGGAGGGGACCTGCTGAGACCTGGAGCCACGACCAAGGTCGGGGACCAAGGGCAGGAGAGCAGCAGAAGGGGGAAGGCCCTCACACTGCAGCGGGAACTCGGCCTCAGCCAGGTGCCGCCTGTTAGCACGGAGACCAGTCCCCTGGGGTCCTTGTGGAGCCACAGGACACTCAGCAAATGGACTGCGGGTCCCAGGAAAACGATATGACCTACTTCTCAGACATTCTTCCTGCCAAGGAAGCTCCCAGGAAATGGCAGATTTCACACTTGACCTTTTATTTTCTGAACTCCAGTGTGAAATGTTTCACCACAACTGAAACCACGTACCGAACCCGAAGTCCTGGTGGAGGGAGGGGCTCCTGAAGGTCAGGGTCAGGAGGAAGGGCCCCAGGGACGGGAAGTCCCACTTGGTGTGAGGTCCGGAACCCCCTCTGCTGAAAGGCCGGGACGCCCTGGCACAGAGGGTTGGGGTGCTGAGCACGCCATGCTGGGGAGACGCCTGCCTCCTGGTGGGGCTCACAGGGTTCCAGGTCTAGCGCCTCCCACAGGATCCATCCACCCCAAAGCCCCAGCACTGACCTCGGGCAGGGGCGGGAAGCCACGGCTACTCAAACCCCACATCCCCACGCCCACCCACGCCCTGGTGTTTGGGGAAGCACCCCTCCCCACCCCCAGTCTCTTCTCCAACCCCCCAGCCTCTCCTCTCTCCATCTGTAAGTCAAATGCCTCCTTGGGTTGCTCTGAACTCAGTCCTGCTGGAGTCATTGTGCAAACAAGTCGTCCCCCGTGTGTTTGTTTGCTGGTTTGTCTCGCCGTCTCGCAGTCCACAACCCTCTCTCTGCTCCCACAGGTGCTCCCGGACCCTTCTCCGCACCTCCTCGTCACATCGAAACCCTGGATGGGGACCGCCCTCGACAGAGTTTATGAAGCGTCACTTGTGAAGCTTTCGGACCACGGAGCTGTGTGCGACCTCATTGCACCAAGTAGCCGTGGCACCTTGTCACTGCAGGACGGAGAGACTGCTGCAACCATGGCTGGTGGCCTCCCCTCAGGGGTCCATTTGGCAGGAGACACCGCCCACCGGCCTGGTACGGGCTCGAGCTGAGGTCTCCGGAGCCCCCCGACGTTGCGGAAGGACGTGTGGGACGACTAAGTGTGCCCTTTCCATTGGGTCCCCGGGTACACATTTTCAGGGCTGGTGTGTGGCTCGCACCCCCAACACATGTCCGTGGACTCTCTAGACATGTCTCCGCCACAGCAGTTTCGGTAACTGCTTCTTGTTGATGCTATTTTTTCTACGTGCCACGCACAGCCCTAGAGCCCTTTAAAGGAATGGAATCTTCACTGTATCTCATGAGATGGACTCTCTGATAGCCCCCATTCTCCTCTCAGGACACAGAGAGCTGAGGGCCCGGCGGGGGCCACACAGCTGGCACCGCAGAACCGGCTTTCAGGAAGCTCTGGAAAGACCAGTTGCCCTGAATCTCCGCGCCCGCCCCCTCGTCCGGCCGGAAACGCCTTCTGCCGCCGGCGCACGCCACCCGTGGCCGAGTCCCAGCACGGCTTCCAGAACGGATGACTCGCTCGTCTCAGGAAGGGTTTTATTTTTCTGCTGGAATCATGGAGCCTTATCAGAAACTGAAGTTCTTAAAAATAACTTTTATGCCAGAAGTTGAGTAACTTTGTGAAGCTTGTTTTTGTTTTTAGCAGAATGTGCAGAAAGAACTTAATGAAGATCCATATGTCGAGTCTGGAGTCAGGTTAAGACAAATAATTAAAATACATCCTTTCTCCATCCAAACAGATTTCGAAATGTTGGTGGAAGGAAACCGAATCTAACATGTCATGTTTTGACAGGGCTTTTCTTTTTTTGTTTCAAGAAAATCAGTCATATCGGTAGAAGGGCTGTATTTCAAAGTTGTGTTCCTTTTCTGTGGAATGCCAAGTTTTTAAGTCATAATTAATCTAACCTGCCACGTCTCTGAACCTGCCGTCGTGAAACCAGGAGGCTCATGTCTGGGGACACCTGGGGGCATCTGAGAAATAGCCCATTGGCACACAGACGCCAGAGACCAACAGAAATGTTGAGGAGCTTCATGTGTGCTGGTGCGTGTGCGTGCGTGTGTCTCTGTGTGTGTGTACGTGAGAGAGAGAGCAATTTCACTTTTTCTCCCAAATCCACATTGGCTGTAACTACACAACAAATCACTCCCCGGTGAGGACAGACACTTTTCGGCATTCCTTTATATATCTTAGGGAAAGTTGATACGTTTTTGTTAAAGTTTTTAACATCAAAAAAAAAAATACTGTCGGCCAAGTTTTCAGTAAGAAAAAGGAATAACTTGTCTAAACAATGAGATGTCTGTCCCTGCTTCCCAGGAAGGCACCCCGAGCCCCCACTGTGGTCGGTTGCACCCGGAGATACTGCTCCGCCGCCGGGCACAGCTTTAAATGCAGGACCTTGCCGTGGAATGAACGAGGGGTCTGCACGCGCTCTGACCGGGTCGAACTGAGCGGCGGGGCGTCTGCTCGGGGCAGACAGCAGAGCCCTGGGAGAGCTCGTTAGGTGGACTACCCACTGGGAGTCTAAATGAGCCTGAAGCCGTCAGCTCTCAGCACTAACAAGGACGGTCGGAAAGGACAACGGTGACCGAGGAGGAAGCGTGGGAAGCCCGGGCACCCAGGCCAGCGTGGGCGGGACCCTCAGGAGTGACTTCTCCCCCGACCCCCCGAGTCACTCAGGCTGTCCTTTCTGCGGGCAGCACACACTCTGTTGGCTGGTGCAGTTTGCAAGGCCGCACGGAAGACTCTTGGAGCTAATTATGCTGACAAGGCCACGCCAGGACTCGCCTTCAGCCAGACGTCTAGTTGTCAAGCCCGTGGGGCGCTGTGGAATTATGGGAGTCATGAGAAAGGGCCAGGTGCACTCGAAGCAGGCCCCCCAGGAGCAGCCAGTGGAGGAGACACCCAGAGTGACAGAACGAGGAAGTCAAGGGCGAGGCCGATGCCTCTAGTCTGAGTCACGAGAAGGCTGGAGTTGGCATCGGCGGAGGTGGGGAGTCGGGGGGCACGGGGGGCAGGGAAGAATCAGCCTGGTTCAGCACATGCCGCGTCAGTGAGGTCTGTTAAGTATCCCCATGGAGATGGAGAGGCCTGAGCCTGTGGTGGAGACTTGTGTTTGGCATGTAGATGCCATTCAGACCGCGGGACTGGACGGGCGGGTCACCGAGGAAGTGGGTGGGAACAGAGGCCCCCAAACAAGGGCTCTTCCATCGCACCACCCAAACGTCAGCAAGTGTCCGTGGCAACCGCCCCCTGCCAAACACACTGTGGGAGGTCGGCGACCTGCACGACCAGGTCTTTCTGCAGAATTACTTCCGTAGCCCCAGATTCAACACTCAAACGTGCTGTGACTCTCAGAGCAACGGAAGTGGTGGTTTCCTGGAGACGACCCCCGTGTCAGTCTGCACGGTCTCTCCCGGGGATTTCGTCTCCTCACTACTCCCATCCACCAGAAAAACAGTGTCTGGCAGTGTCCTCCTGGGGCCAAGACCAGGGAAAGGCAGTCTTGCCCACAAAGCTGATATCTCTTGCTTTCATGCAAAAATGCATAAGGCACACATCTTGCTGAGCTTCCTTTCTGTGGCTGCCCCGAAGAAGGAGTGGGCAGGGTGGCCGGAGGCCGGCTGTCCCCAGGGAGGCTGCCCCTCCAGCGCTGGCCAGGGTGGTGCAGCTTTGGGAGGACAATTAACGTTCCCTAACCTTCGTTTTCCCATTTGCACGGTTTGGATAGGAGTCGTGGGGCTAGGCCGAGAACGAAGTTTAGTAACTTACCCAAGACATTTAGAACAGTTGTTTCCCAGGTATTAGGACCTATGAAACCTTTAGCTGTTATTCAAAACTGTACTGTTATTAACAGGCAATATTTACGGAAATTTTACGATGTTCCGGGCATTGTTTTAAGCGGCTTACAGAGGTGACCCCATTCAGTTCTCCGCTTTATAAAATGCACTCGTTATTATCTCTATTTTATCGATGGGGTAAATGTAAAAGGGAAAATTACTCATCGTTTTCTGTACTTGGAGTTTTTATTACCTGTTCTCTCTCCTTCCCTAATTACTTGGCTTTTGAGATTTAATCTTCATTAGTTTTATAGTCGTATTAGAAAACAGTTTCAACATGTCTTCAATGAAGATTAACGTAGAAATTTAAAAAAAAAGTTCTTTTAAAACCCCAGAGTTTTCCAAACCATGTGGGAAAAAGACTCTTTACGACGGTTCCTCAGGCCGTGAGACGTTTCTCGCTCCCTGTGTAGCAGAGGAGCCTCGGAACCCGACCAAGCTCAGGTGGACTGGACCAGCAGGCGTGGCCCCGCTCTCAGGTGACCTGCACCCAGGGCCCGGTGGCCGTGGCTCTGAGGGCCCATTGGGGAGACAGGGCCGGTGCAACAGCACGAGAAAACCGCCACAGGAAAGTGCTCGCTGGAACAAACATGTGCACAGGGACCCGGGGACTCGCCGGGGCGGCCCCTTTGCTCCCGCGGCGCTGTGGGCAGTGGGCGAGAGTGGGCACGCCCGCCGGCTGGCTGTGTCCCACACGTTGAGTGGTGACGCCTTGAACACTTGTCTCACTTGGCCTCACCCCACCAAAGGCACCACTGCCCATCCACACCTGCTCAGGAGTGTAGGCGTTGGTCCCATAAGTGGGCGTCTGGGTCCCACGTGCCAGGAGAAGAAGGGGCCGTCGGTGTGGTTGGCTTCTGCAGTGTCCCTGTGGCCTCCTCTCCCAGCTCTCTGGTGCCACCTGCACGGACACGTGCTGTCCCACCACCGCCCACTCGGAACGAGCCCTCCCTCAGGCGCCATCATGGTCACCGGGTCATCTCCTGCCAGGTTGGCCAGGGGCTTTTCCGTGTGAATTCCACTGAACCTTATGAGAGCCCTCTCCGGTCGTCTCTGCTGGACGTCAGCCTAGGCCGTGGCCACCCGCAGCACCCTCGTGCCCCCACGACCCCATCACTGCGCCCATTTCTCATGTGGCAGACCACCGTCGGTTCCTGTGGTTCACCGCAGCCCGCGTCACGTGGACAGTGCCTCCCCTCCATCATATTTTTCTTATTGGTCATCACAAGCAGCTTCTGGGTGGCATCCTGACACCTGCAGGTGTCTGGTTAGGACAGAGCCTGGGCGTTAATGCTACACAGTGATTTCTGCCCTAAGTGAACAGAGAGGCCTGGGGGTGGCTGTGTTATGGAAATCGCAAATGCAGGCTGGGGCCGGAGGAGACCGCCGTTTGCAGCTTGGGCTACGTCCCGGGAGCCAGGGTGATTGGTTTCTAAGATATCTGCACAGCGGGACTCGAGTGACTGGGAAATCTGATCCACTCTCACCTCCACTGCAGCCTGGGCGCCTTAACGAGGAAACCCAGCCCGCGGGACGCTGGGCACCTGCTGCCCGCAGGGGCGCAGGGGAGGGCCGGCTAATTGGGTTGGAGACTAATTGCATGAGGATGTCAGGGCCTGCTGCTGGGGTTCGTTTGGATGCCAATTAAGTCCCCATTTCCTCTTTTGTAAGAGGAGTCTTCTGAGGACATGACGGTGCTGTTTCTTTCTGAGTTGCCTGTCTCCCTCCTGAACACGGGGCTGGCAGACGGGCCGTGAGGCCTCGACTGAACTTGCAGCACGGCCCAGGGAGACACGGAGCATCTGCCTGTTAGACTTCAGGCAGAAATGTGAGATTTAAAAAAGAAAAGGAGAGACAAGACCCCGTGGTCACATGTGCCTGAGGCTCTACTGTTTCCAAAGGCCCTGGGGTTGGGGGGAAGCCCCCAGAAAAGGCACAACAAGACAATACTCTGCGGAGATGTGGGGATTTTTTATTTTTGGATGTTTGTTCATTCCGTTCATCACCAGTTCTCCCGGGGGGGGGGAGTGGGGATCAGTGGCTGTGATGGTCAGTCAGGGTCCCCCTGATCCGAACCTCTGTTTATGACAGCACTGGGGACATAAGAAATTTCCCCGAAAAGGCACACACCACGGCCTCGAAAGGGACAAAACGCAACATCTCGGCTGTTCAAGTCTGAGACGTAGGTGCGATGCTATGTTCTTTTATGCTGAAGTACTGTGACGCCCTGTGGTTTTAAACGCACTTGGGTGGCGTGGCTTTCTGTGGTGGCTGCTGCCGAGTAGGATTTTCACTGTGGGAGACTCCGCCGTTTGCTCGTTCGTCTTCCTGCTGACCGGCACCGGGGCCGTGTCCAGGACTTAGCTGTCATGAGCACTGCAGCTTCGAGCTTTTCTGTCTAAGTCCATTTGCAAGCGATGCCATGTTTCTTTGGAGAGACTCTCTGGGTATAGAATGACTGGATCATTCTGTATATATATAAACATTATATGTAGTTAATTACATACCACACATTATGTTTTTATATATTATAATTATATGTTAATTTATTTAAATGTGCATTTACTTTTCTAAGAAAGCCCCGGACACTTTTCTAAAGCAGCCATAGAGTGGACACTCTCACCAACAACATGGGGGAGACGGCCGGCCTGTGGCCTTGTGACGCGGTGGTGTGGCGGGTCTTCTTGTTCTAAAGAGGGGGGTGGCCGCACAGGGGAGCGTGCGCTCTGGGTTCACGCCCCTGATGGAGAACGACGGGGCGGGTTTCCGCGTGAGCTCACTGGCGTGTGTTGGCCCTCCATGCTTGCACACGGAGAGCGTGGGCTCGTTCTTCTGTTGGAGAGTACCGTTTCATTGTTGACTTTCAGGAGTCACTGCTGTGTTTTGGATAGTAGCCCTTTGTCATTCACACAGACAGATACTGGGTGTGGGGTGTTCAGAGACAAATAAAACGAACTCCCTCCCCTAAACCAAGCGGGTTTTCAATCTAGGCTGAGTTATGTCGATTAACATTCCGTATTTCTTTTCTGAACACGTTTTGAAAGACGTTTCCTAAGCAGATGCCTTACAGGGAAACCACACAGTGTGGGGCCGGGACGGCGCAGGCTCCCGGCCTTGGTGACAGGGCGGTGAGCCCGGGCCACTCGCGCAGCAGACACACGGGTGCCCTCTCGCCGCCCGGGGGCGGAAGACTGAGCTTGCAGCTGTGGCCATGCACCCTGCAGCCCTCCTCCCTGCTGGCAGGGGGAGGGCGGTCTGGGCGCCAGGGCAGCTCACGCACTCGCCCGGGCTCTGCCTGCTGATCACAGGCCTCCTCCCTGCGTGTGCACCTCCTCCCTGCGTGTGCGCGCCTCCATGCTCTGCCCCCCTCCACACCAGGCCGCCGGTCCTGCTGGAGCAGGACCCGTGCTGATGACTGCGCTTCACTGAGTGCCTCTGAAGGAATCTGCCCCAAACAGTGCCACGAGCACGGGGCTGTGCTTCCTCTCAACAATGCCAGAGCTGACCGGGGCTGGCTGCCCGGGGCTGACCACGGGCGTTCAACAACAGTGCTTTCACGGGGGTCGGACAGCAGGGAGAATCACTGCGCACTGGTGCCAGTCACCTGCAGGGGTGCAGGCCCCTCCAGCTGTGGTCTGATCGCACTGAGTCAAGTAGAGAAAAGGAAAGGGAAGGAAATGTGGGGGTCGAGGGGGTGGGGAACAGAGTAGGAAAGACAAACGGAAAGACAATGTTTGGAAGACATTGTCACCCTCATTACGGATCACCCTCATTACGGATGCTAGCAGCCTGCATGGATCCCGATTCCATGCTAAATCCCAAGTGGCCAACACGGTTGTTTATGACACAAATCAGTCTCGATTCGAGGGCACCTCTTTATCCACACTTTGCCCTAGGTTACCCAGCTGTCCGGGATGGCCGCGTTCTCATAGCCATGCTGACGATAAGCTGGAGCCTTCCTTCCGATCAGATACATACGTGTGTTTAAAACAGGGTTCCCTTGCTCTGAGGCACATAAGACTGATTTCTCTATGACACAGCTGGAAAAAAAACTCCAATCAAAAAACCAAAATAATGAAACAATCATTATGAGAAGAATGAAATAACAAAAGATGAATATGATTATCTTTCACGATAGTTCAGCCTGCAATTGATTTTTCTAAATGCGATTCCAATGGCAACCTCCATACACCTGCACCTGTACTCTGCTTGGCAAGAGCTGTGGGCAGCAACAGGCCGGGCAAACACTTCCCACTGCCCATCCATCCTCTGGACTCTCAGGAATTTGGGCACCTCCCGTCCGTCTCCAGAGAACAGCCCCGTGACTGTGTGGGGAAACGCCAGGGATACGGCGCTGGGATATGGGGACAAAAGAGTGAGATCCCCTCACAGTGAGAACAGAGGCCCCCAGTACCCACAATGCCCTGCAGGGTGTCGGAGCCCCTGTGACACTCCCGGGCCCTGAGCAGCCCACAAAGGGTGCTGGGAAGCAGGGCCCCTCCCAGCAGCAGGGCAGACCGGCCGCAGGTACCAGCGTGACTCGGCCTCCCCCTGGCCCCCCATGCCCGGCTCAGCATGGGAGAGCCCACAGAGTCCACTCCTGAGAAGAAAGTTTGTTGCATAAAATGCAGAGGTATTTTCAGGTGGAAGGGGTCCCTGAAGATCACCAAGTTTGTTTCCCAAACAAATCCGGTGGGAGAAAAACAACTTGGGAAAATAAATTCAGCCCAGCTGACTTCGAACTCTGCCCTTCTCAACCCCAACAGGGTTTTCGTGGTTCTGGCGTGTGAAGTGTCAGTAAGGAACCTGTCCTAACAGTGAGAGCTAAAACCCCGCAGCCGTTAAATCGCGGCCACTAGAGCAGCAGCAGTGGGTGACAGTGGACTCAGATGCCCTTGCTCATGGGGCTGGCAGCGGCCCAGGTGCTGGAGGACCCACGGTCTCTGATGCAGAGTGGCGCTCGACGTGGCAGTGGAGAATGTTTTGTGCTACGCGGTCACACGGAGCTGTATTTCTGTCTGCTTCCCGTAGCAAATGAGTTACACGGAGAAACGAGACTTTTAGAAGTCGTGCGTGGATCTGTGGGTTGCAAACCTACAGAACTGGCAGCGTTCCCACCTCCATTCCCCAGATGGAGTCACGTGTCCTTGAGAGTGTGGGACTCCACAGTCGGCCCCTCCGGTGTGTTCTGCTCCCAGAACAGGGCGGCAGTTCTATGGAGTGTGCCGCACACTGTAAACCACCTCTGTCGGAGGTGCGGCAGCCCCAGCGGCCCCAGCAGCCTCCTGAACCAAAGACGCCCTAAACCCCAAGCTCATTGCTTCAGTGTGAGTGGCGTGCTCCGGTAAGCAGATTTTAACATTCTAAAATTTTTTTTTTACATCTGTTTCAACCCTAAATGTCAATGCATACAAAAGAATCTACAGTAAATAAACTAATAATAATAGGGAAAAAACTCCAGAAAGGCGTTAATGAAATTGGCCGCTCTATTGTATCATGTGCTCGTATGAAGAGAAAACCCTTACCTTTCAGGCACTGAGACTTGGGGGGATGGATAAAGACACCGATGCTCCCCACGTTCCTGAGGCTAACAGTAACAAAAATAACTGATTCCAGGCACCTGTGGAGCCCTCGCTGCATGGCAGGCAAGTCTGCACACTCTGGGCACAGCCCGCCCACCACCCCACCACGACCCGAGGTGTTAGCATTACGTCCAGTTTCCAGGGGAGGATGGGAGGGCCCTGCCTCACGCACGCAGAGACAGGCCTCCCCCAGCCTCACACGACTACGGACAGACTCCAGGCTTGGGACACCCCACTCCGGAGCCACGAAGCCACGACCTGAGCTGCTTCTCTCCACTACTTGCGGACTTAGAAACCTGACCAGTCGGGAAAATTCGTCTCAGAATACAGTTTGGGGAAAATGTTCTCAATAATAATTTTCATTTTTTAATTTAGAATATCACATCACTATTTCCAAAACTTCCCATTTGTGTCAAGAATGCACCACACAGGCGTCAGCAGCCATAACAGCATTTTCCAACCCCCCAGGGTGTTGGGACACGCCTTCCGTGTGGGGAGGACGAAGACCCTGCACTTCTGTCAGCCCCATGGGGAGCTGGCGCCTACCTCTCTTCCCAGCCAGCCCTTGTCCTTTCCACAGCCCTCCCCACCCCCTCCTGGCACAGGTGAGCCCTCCCCACTCCCCACTGCTGACACAGGTGAGCCCTCCCCACTCCCCACTGCTGACACAGGTGAGTCCTCCCCAGCCCCCTCCTGACACAGGTGAGCCCTCCCCAGCCCCCTCCTGACACAGGTGAGCCCTCCCCACTTCCCCTTCTGATACAGGTGAGCCCTCCCCATCCCCCTGCCAACACAGGTG
Organism: Tonatia bakeri; assembly: GCA_004024845.1. Classification (NCBI taxonomy): domain Eukaryota; kingdom Metazoa; phylum Chordata; class Mammalia; order Chiroptera; family Phyllostomidae; genus Tonatia; species Tonatia bakeri. The sequence continues at coordinate 110,928 of PVIA01002438.1, read as the reverse complement.
AGCCAGTCAGTGACGGTGGCCTTGGGAATAGTTCCTGTTTAAAATGACAATTCAGGCTCATCATAAAGTATGGAGATGTGTGTAACTAGCTTTAGAGTTATTTTTGTGAGGGTTGGTGAAACTTTGAAGTGTTACAATTTTCATTGCCTGAAACGTTTTGTGCATGTGAATGATCTTGCCAAATGACACTGGACAATGGGTGGCCCGTGTGTTAACAAGCAGAATTCAGAGGTGGGAAATTAGAAGTATCAGACATAACTGGTTTCTCCTCTTCGACACTTGCAGGGGAGTCGTCTCCACCTAAAATTGTCGCCTGCGGCTTCAGCGTGGACGCTATTTTGATAGCGGGACGCTATGGTGATTAGCAGAGTCAGCCATGCCAGCGACTCATCTGGGGCCCAGCCCCCACGACCCACTAACCCTCACTCCCTACGATAGAAATCATGTCGAACACACACAGGAAACGAAACAATAGGAATGAACATTGCACCCCGGAATGTGAGCGCAATTGTGGGTGTTTTAAGCTGTTCCCTGGCATTTTTTCACACACAAGCAGTCCGATGCTTTTATGACGGCTATCTTCTCTTCTTGTTGTGATTTTGAACCCAAGAGCTGCCAGTCTCTTCAGTGGCTTCATTGTTGCCATTCATATTAATCACGAATGTCCCCATATAGTAGTGCTTTGGACGTCCAGATTGTGCTTTGGAAGCCTGGTGCCAGACTGAGTCACTGGCGTTCAGATCATTGGTAAAACCTGAAGCGGTACGGGGAGGAGCACACGCTCAGTGAGTGGGCGGCTGGCCATTCACGGAACACGGGACACGGGACACAGGCGGAGCGGCCCCTGCCCAGCACCCGGACCCTCAGCAGGGGGTTAGCCCGTGATGGGATCGTCTCCCGGAGGCCACGGGAAGGCGGCTTGCTCCAGTGGCTCCACGCCAGGGTCCCTGGGGCAGGGGAAGTCAGGACACTGAGCCACCGTCTGCAAAGCAAGGAGGGCTGGGAAAAGAAGTTGCTGTCCATCCAGAATTCGATACTGCGGATTTGGAAGCTGCGTGGTCGCTGCCCACAGGCAGCGAGAACCACTCACTCCATCTGGCTCAGAGCCCTGTGGCGTGTTCGATGGCAGACCCACGTGACAACAGTGAGACGCCTGGCCGTCACTGTGAATGGGCTCGGTCAGTGCCAGAGTGGCGAGGACCTGCGCTCAGGCAGCACTCCGCTGGGGCCCCTCCGGGCCAGCAGGGGGAGCTGCTGCAAAAGACACAGGTTGGGTGACACTTTCCAAACCATTTAAACTTTCACAAACCTCTTTTTCCTCGCCTGTACTGTGGGAATAATAAAAACCACAGGGTGGTGGGGTGTGAAAATTCATAGATACTAAAGACACGCAGTAGCTCACACGGAGGAGGAGGTGCAGTGTTCATCCCCAGCCCCTCCCCCTCAGAGGGAAAGTCGCCCAGGTCCCCCGTCTGCCGCACAGCCCACGGCACCCGCGGACTCCCAGCCTCCCGTGGGCCCCACTTTCACGTCAGACCCCAAGCCGTCATGTCTTGGAAGACATGGGGAGAGAATTCCTCAGCCAACTCTTTTCCTTGAGGTTACATTCTTCAGCACCCCACCCGTTCTGGGTGACAGCAGAGCGGAGCTCTTTGCCCAGATTCTAGCACGTGCCCACACTTTGTGAAGCAGGGTGTGCTTGGCGGGATGCATAGAGCGTGCTCCTGAGTCAGCCCCCAGCTGGCCCTGTGGCGCACAGAGGAAAACAGCAGGGGTTCGGGCCCGGGGGACCTCAAGATCGCTCTCTACGCTTGTTGCAGATAAGGCAGAAGGCTCACCCCCTGTCCGACGGATATTGTGCTAGAACTGGGCAGATGAGTCACGCAGCAAAGTTGGTGGGAACTGTCAGAGTACCTTCCGGAGGGAGAGCTCAGGGAGGAAGAGCCCAGGAGAGGCCATCCCTTCAGACAAGAGAACGTTCAGCCGAGTGCTTCTCACGAAAAGTCAGGTCACACCCCAAAGGCCGACTCTTCCACTCTCTGCCTCGTTGTTGTCCGCAGACCAGCCCAGGGCCAGTGCCAGCGTCGGGCTGCTCACGGACATGCTCTTCCCGGCGGGAGCCTGTGCTTTGCACCCTAGGGGCAGCGAGCCCAGTGCCCACACCAGGAGGACATTTCTGTGTGGGAGGCTGCAGGGAGCCACAGGACACGAATCCCGAAGGTGGACACCCCTCAGCCCACCCCCCACCCTGGTTCCTCCGCACCCTACAGTCCTTCCCAGGGGCCTCCGTGTGCGAGGTCCACGTGCTCGGCTTTGCAGAAGATGTTCTTTGCAGTCTCCTAAACCAGAGCAGCCATCAGACTCTCTCACAAGGCAGAAAGCTGTGGTCTGCAGTGCGAGGCTCAGGGACCTCCAAGTCGCAGGCAGACATGCCATGTGCAATGCAGGACTTTCCAGGTGGGGTCACAGTTCAGCGGCCTGTGACAGGGTCTGTTTCCTCGTCTCAGACAAACCAGGGGTGACTCCACCTGCAGGCCCCTGGCTTCCACTTGGGAAGCAGAGGCAGCTCTGCCAGGCCACCCCAGTCTGGCACCTGCGTTTCACCTGACACGCAGGTCTTGGGTTGACTAGTGGGCAAACTCTCTCCTGGTTTCTGTTTGTGTATATTTTCTAGGCGTGGTCAGTGAAGTGTTGAAAAGTGAAGCGTAAATAAGTCTCCCACCAAGTTCCTTAAGTACTTTGTTTGACCTAACCAAGCATTTTTATTTAATACAGGTAAAGTGATAGGATGATAGATAGACAGACAGACAGACAGATAGATATACACTTTATATTGGTTTGTGCCCCCCACCTGTACCCCGCTGCACTGTGGGCCCCGCTGGAGCAGCGTTCTACCACAGGCTGTCAAGCAATGGAAGGGAAACAGAAAATGAACACCTGGAGCATTCCCCAAAGAGGCAGGTGCTGTGGGAAATCAGAGAAGCTGGGGAGAATGCGGGGGCGGGCGTGTTTGCCACGCGGCACAGACAGCGAAGGAAAGCATTCCTGAGAAGGCAACTTCTCGGACAGAGGAGAGGACATGGGGGACTTCTGGGGAGAGAAGGTCCTCCAGAATTGGGGGATCAAGAGCACAACAGCCTTTTCTGTTTCATAAACAGCAAGGAGATAGTGTCATTACAGATGGTGACACCAGAGAGGGAGGGTGGAGGGGACGCCCTCACGGGCCTTCCAGCTGCAGAGAGAGTTATGTGTCTGTTAAGAGGGATGGGAGCACTGAGGGTTTGCATGCAGGCTGCAGGGGTGTGGGGTGCAGAACTGCAGGGGTGCAGGGCTGCAGGGGTATGGGTGGAGGGTACCCCGAGTGTCCCAGAGGCGGGGCCGGCACACAGCACGTGTCTTCGGCAGCCTGTCTGCAGGGGATCTGTGTATTTTGTGTTTATGTTGACTCCACTGGACTGCAAACCCCAGAGCCGTGAAGCCCAAGGTGAGATGTGTCTTCACACTTTGCGCACTCGGGCCGCCTGCCTCCCCAAGGACCCAGCTCAGGCTGCTCTGCGTTGCAGCAGCCAACTGCCCTTCAGAAGCTCCAGGAGCTGAAGAAATGTTTGCCAAATAAATGAGTAGCTAGTCCTGCTAAAACCTTGTTCACAGTCTCCCGGGAAGAGAATTGGAATTTGCTGACCCCAGAAATAAAATGAACTCTGTGTGAGTGTAACTGTTTAATTAATTTGCGTATCATACAGCAAGGCAACTACACTTCCCCCGTTTTATAAGGAACTAAGGACTAGAAATTCTCAGTGAGCACCTTGTGGGAAGAGGTGAACCCGGTCTACGTTCGGGTCCTTGCGTCTGAAAAGTGTGAGCCTGTTGGTCCAAACCCTCTGACCACTGGGGCAAGCCTCCTGCTTGCTCCGTGGTGGGGACTCTGCCCGGTCGTGTGCTCCTCGGGGTTCACATTTGCAGTGACAGCCCTCGGTGCTGGTCAGGGGGACACCGCCAGCCCTGCGCAGGGACCCATCGGCCTCCCAGCTCCCTGTCCGCACACCGAACTCGGCACAGGGCGTCTCGCATTGCCAGTGCCTGCGTGGTTTGCTGGTTGAGTCCAGTCCAGGGGTGAGTCGGTCCCCACAAATGTGGACGGTCCTGCTCAGCAGGAGCTTAACTGCCTGCCTTTGTACTCGACCCCCTCTCCAGTGGTACGTGAGGGTCTTCAATGAAAACCAGTGGGTATGTGTCCGAAGCCTTTCCACTTCTGTTACGTGAAGAGGGTGGGCAGTTAATTATCTGATCGTAAACAACAGACAGAAACGGACTGAAACGGACATTCAATATCACTCTAATTAGGCTGTGATACTTGAGGATTCTGTTCAAAGTGATAGTCTTAATATTATTATAAACATAGTTAACTGAAGGGCAGACTGTCAATGCCTGCGGTCAGGCCTGGCAGGAAATTGGAACAGAAGCAGGGCGCGCAGCCTCTTGGGCAGAGAAATGGAGGGGGTCCACGTGTGTGTGTGTCTGTATTATGTGCCACATGGTACAGATACACACCTTTGACGATTCTAGTGCAGAAACACACATTAAAAAAGTATGTCTTTACATAATTTGGTCTAATAATCAGTGATCAATTCAGAAAACCATCCAAAATAACTGAAATAGAAATTTGGTCATGACTTTTCCCAGGCGTTTCAGAAGTACCCCAATTTGCAACGGACCTAGTCTAAGTTCACGTCCGACCTTGACAGGCAGATGGCTTCTCTCCCCGGAGTGGACATGTCGAACCGCACCTTCCTGCACAAACAGGATGTGAGGTGGCACCAGGGCGACCCCGTGGGGCGCGGCTCAGCCCTGTCTCGCTCCGAGCACCTGTGTCAGCTTCAGAGCAGCCCTGTGGGGAACAGGCATCATGTGTCCAATCAAAAGCATGAGCCTCGGGGAACATGTCATCCAGCTAAAGATTATTGGTTATAACAGTGAAGATGTGAAATTTAGGTCCCCAATTTTTAAGGCTGTTTTAATATTTATAATTTAATGTGTGTTATATTAATATTGTATCAATATCTATAATAGTGATGTGATATATTATTATTTATAATTTAATATATTATAATAATTTGTGTAATGTGATATATTATCATGACATAATATAAAATATATTACATATTATACATAAAACATATGATATGATATGATATGATATAGAACACATCTCATATATGATACAATAACATCATTATGTTATATAATACAATATACAACATGTAAAAAGTCTAGCAAAGCTGTAATGCAACAAAAATCAACAAAACAGTTCCTGTGTCTTCGCACTAACAGGCTGGTGGCAGAGCCCTGACTTGCACGAAAATCTCTTGTCTGTTATAACACAGACTTGAAATCAAATGTGCTCTCCGGCGTCGTTTGAAAACTGGACCTGATGTCACACATGAATCAGTCACGTTGGTAGTGAGATAGCCTGGTTCAGTCTAAGGACATAGAACTTTCTATAAAAACATATAAACCAGGGTCAAATAGATATTCATTGTGCCGAATATCGAGGGTCACTGAGTAACTATGGCAATAGGCGCATCAGAAGTGTTTTCGATGACGGTGACGGAATCGAAAAGAAGAAACTGCGCCCACCCAACGTTAACCACAGACCTGTCCACCCAGACGGGAGTTCAATGTTTCTTCTCTGCTGTTCATCAGTGAGGAACCTGCACGACCGGCAGAAACCAGGAGCCCCGCAGCTGTCACATCAGAGCGGCCGGAACCACGGCGACGGCCTCCAGGGGAATCAGATGTCCCTTCCGAGAGCTCTCGGGAGGTGAGAGCGTCTGTGTAAATCTGGTGTGAGTTCATACATTTACCCAGAGAAATGCTGCTTCTCATAAGGAAGTCTGTCGTGTCAAATTCGTCAGGGCTCGACAGAGGTGGTCAGATGACAGCCAGGGAGCTGGCCGTGCAGGACAAGGAGGAAGCCGACGGACGGACAATTGGGAAAGTGCAGGAGTCTGTTGGCGGTCAGCGCCCAACACGGCTGACTCTACCTGATCGGCCTTGACTTTGAGAATCACCTGTTTCCCTAACGGACACAGCGCTAGAATTTTCCAGACTTGTCACTTAATTCTTGGAGGGAAGCTCTTTGCCTCTTTTTTTCAAATTTTCACTTTTTGTGTAGACAAGGGGGAAGAGCTGTGAGTGATGCGGTACCTTCCACGTCAAATCCCGCTTTCCCGTCGATTCCAGTCAAACTGTGGAAACACGGTGCTGGGCTGAGCCCCGTCAGCTCCGTCCATGATGGGAGCCCTGCCGACCTTCTTTGCAGGCAACTGTGCAGGCGCACTCTGAGCAGCAGAGTCCTCACAACACTCGGCCTCCAGGAGCAGCAGCGGAGGTCGCCCGAAGAGCCCCTCCTGGAGGGGACACCTGTTTCACTCCCTCGAGCTCCCTGCTGTCCCGGTGGGTGTGCGCGGGGCACCCACCCATGCTGGCTGCGTCATCCCTGCGCGGAGCCCACCGTCTCCAAGACATGCAGGGGAGTTTGGGTGACCTGCACCCTCCACTTCATGAGCGCCGCAGTCTTCGCTGTTGAGAGTCCAGGGTCACCACCTCCTAAAACCTAAACCCAGTGCACAAATGCCCTCAGCAGTCCTTGTGGGGACCCAGGTAAATTTTTTTCAGGTCGCATTAAGCAGCTTTCAGATAACATCCAGTGATGCCAATGAACCTGCAGGGGATCCTGAGTCCTGAGGGTTGTTCCCCTTTTCTAGTTTCTGTAAAATTGGGGTGCAGCCTAAGGCAAACGGTGGGGGGGGGCGGGGAGGCCTTGCTTTAACTGATTAAATGTTTTACAACAAAGTAACCTTACGTTAACATGCTCCCAAAGAGGCTGACAGTATAAATATAAGTTTGTGTGTGTGTGTAAATTATTTTACATGTACAGTGTAATTGTCTATGAACTTGGGAATGTTATAACTATTTCAAATTCGACTTGAGTAGCAAACTTTTGACCCTCCCGCTGCGCTTTGTGAGTCTGTCTCTGTTGGATTCAATTCCAAAATTGTATTTTCCCCCAAACTCTGAGAAGCAACTAAAATATTATCATTTGGATAAAGAAATAGCATTCTCAACAAATGTTAGAATATAAAAGTGTACATGATGTTCCATGACAAAGAGTTTTCAAATTAATCTCTGTACAAAAAAAAAAATGTCATTTGCTGAAGAACAAAAATATGTACATGAATCACTGATATTTTGTTACATAATGTTAACAAAACTTCTGTCTATTTAAAACAGAAACACTGTTTGGTAGTTAAACTCCATGATGCCGCATCATCATATTTGGGAAGCATTGCCTATATTTCCCATCCCCCTTACCAGTGGCCAACCGCTTCTCTGTGAAATAAAGCTTGAAATCGTACTGAGAGTTCCTCCCGTCCCCCATTCCCCTGTGCCCACCCGACGGCCAAGCTGCGTCCCTCTGGAGCTGGGCCGACGGGCAGCATGGACGGATGTGTAGGGCAGAGCAGCTGTGAGCACTGGGAACGTCCTGGGGCAGGGGGAAAACCCTGCAGTGTCAACTGTGGTGTTGTCCCCTCTCTTTAGAGCACACTGTGTATCATCCCCAGGCCATTTAATAATGTAGCCGAGTCTTTTAAAAACCCAGAGCCATGAAACCATCCTCATCCCCCACCTCTGGTTCACAGTCACTGATCACCTGTCCCCCTGCCCGACAGGGGACCCGCCCCCGCACACCGACACGCAGCTGCCCTTGGAAACGGCCACTGTCTGTCTCGTGGGACAAAGGCCCCACGAGATCACCTGGAGGAATAAGGGCATTACCCTCAAGAAACACAGCCCTGGCTGGTATGGCTCAGTGGGTTGAGCACCAGCCGATGAACCAAAAGGTCACAGGTTCGATTCCCAGTCAGGGCACTCACCTGGGTTGTGGGCCAGGTCCCCATTGGGGGTCACATGAGAGGCAACCACCCATTGATGTCTCTCTCCCTCTCTTTCTCCCTCCCTCTCCAAAAAAAATAAATAAATTCTTTTTTAAAAAAGAAAAGAAACAGTGTGTCTATCCAATTCCAACTTTGGTCTCAAGGTCTCTTTCATGCCAGAAAGCTGCATTCATTCTGCTCTTCTCCATGGCCTCCCAGTTCCCACCTGGGGCTTCAGTGACAGTGTGGTGACTTCAACAGGACAGCACCCGCCTTGGAAAGAAACACACATTTTCCGGTGCTGGCAGCGCACCTGGCCCGCTGCGGGACGTCGCCCCATTGTCAACTGCGCATGTGAGCGTGTGGACACGTCCGTGCACACGGGGAGAGCGAGGAGGCCAGACAGACGGGCGGGCAGCCTGTCTGCCTTCATTGAAAGTGCGGGCCCTCCCTGCTGGTCTGCGCCTTCTCCGCCCCGAACCCCGAGACATCAGAAGGTGTCACTCGGGGCAATGGGCGCACTGATCCTTGCCGGTGCCCCCGTGACCCCCATCAGGGGTTTCCAGTCTGTGCTCTCTCCTTGCTTAGGTGCCAGGTGCCCCACCCTCCACCAGTGATGTTTTTAAAGATTTTAGTTATTGATTTTAGAGATGGGAGAGGGAGGGAGAGAGAGGGGGAGATAAACATCGATTGCTTGCCTGACTGGGGACCAAACTCTCAACCCAGGCCTGCGTCCTGATGAGGAATCGAGCTGGGGGCTGGAATCAGGCCGCTCCTGTCCCGCCGGCGCTTCCGCAGAGCTGCCACGGGTTTTGGTGTCTCCACCAACGTTGTGCCAAGGTTGTTCTGTCCAGTGAGAAGCAGAAAGCTTTTCTGCTTCAAAGGATGGAGTTTCATCCCCTGAACCTGGGAAAACGTGACATGCTGCCCATCTCGGCCCCCACCTGGCCCGAGGACCCGTCACCCACTGGGAGCAGGAGGGCTGACATCCACGCTGCCCTCAGGACAGGCGGCTCCATCCTCTCCACGTGCCCGCCGTTCCTGGGAGACAGGGCGGGTGCCCGCACCTTCCGCCACGACAAGGCTTCCTCCCCACAGTCACTTCCCCCTCCCCCACCCCCACAGCGGTCTATTCATCGTCCTAGGTGGGGGTGCAGTTGGGGGGGCAGCAGGAGAGAGAGAGCCAGGGCGTCTCGCGGACATGGGTTGGACAAACCGGGACGAGCCTCAGCGCCCCCGGAGCAGCTCCTCCTCCAGCTCCCAGGGCCTGATCTGGCTGGCGCCCTTACGGGCTCCAGATCTTCGCTCCCTATTTCCAACAGGGATTAGCAACATGGTGGGTGCCTCCCCAGCCCGCCATTCGGAGTTCAAGAGTGTGGCCCCGCCATGCTGCTCCTCTCAACGTGGAAGCGAGGGTCCGGGACGGGCGGGAGCGGGAGCGTCCCCTCGCCTTCCTCTCTGCCCCCAGACTCCCAGGGGAATGACACAGGTGAGAGACAGCAAGCCCGTGCAGGGCTCCGGGCTCAATGCCGTCTGCCAGGAGACACAGTTGTGACCCACCCCGGGTTGGCAGGGAGGCGTCAGGGGCTCTGCCTGGCGTGGACGGTCCCTGGCCCACAGCCTTTGCAGGCTCCGGGCCCGGAGTCCTCCCATGGCCTCCAACTCTGTCCCTGGAATGCAGGTCTGGTCCTGGCTCTGCCTCCCTGTGTGCACTGTCCTGCTGCGTCCTCCCTGCAGGACCCCACTGCATCCACCTGCTTCCTGCCTCCAGGACGGGGCCTGGCATGGGACGCTGCCCTGTGCCGCAGGTGCCCCTGGTTCCCCGGCCCTGAGGGTCCACCCGACCCACTCGCATCCTTACTTCCACACCCCATGCTACCCCGACACCCTGCTCAGCCTCCATGCGTCTCCCCCGGACACACATGTGGGCTCCTGTACTCCCTCCCACACATGTGCTCGCACACACACTGTGCTCGGCAGAGCCCCCCCTCTACAGGGCCCCTGGGTGGGGGCCCAATGTGCCATCTGTGATTTATCGTCCTTCCACGGCTCCACCGCCCAGCCCGAGTCAGGTCTTCAAACGTGTTTGTCGTGTGTTTCAGGGCCTTTGCCCTGGAATCTGAAGCTCCAGCCAATCACGGGCGCAGTGGCAGTGGGGTTGCGTCCGCGCAGCAGGCTGGTCTGTCTCGGGGCTGTTGCCCTTCCTCCTCTACGAAAGCAGAATGAAGTTTCTGACGTGTGCCTCCCCTACTCCCTCTTCTCGCTCTGATTCCTTTAAAACGTGGACTGAGTGTCAGTGAGTTAAATTGTCCAACTCGAGTCCACTGGGAAGAGATTTCCGATGTTCATTGTGAAAGAAATTAAAAACCTATAAAGAGGTGTGGGGTCTAGAGGACTCCAGCAGGACAAGGAAATGAAACCTAAGTGCCGTGGCCACTCTGACTTTGACACCGAGCTCCCTGACAGGGCACGCAGGTCACGCAGCCTCTGCGTGTGCCGGACGTGGGCCCCGCAGGGGTCAGACTGGCTCTGTCTGCCCATGGACCCCGGGAGGCCCTTGGGACGAACCCCTCTCCCCCCCTCGGGCCCTGGAAGAATGGAGGGAGGCTCTGAAGGACGAGGGCAGGAAGCCACATTGATGCCACAGGAGGTGGGACTCTGGGGGGCTGACAGGTGTGCTGCTGGGGGGATGCTGTCCGGGCAACACCGGGTGATCAACAGACCTTTATTTCCCAGAAGGACAGGAAAGGGCTGCTCGTCATGGGGAGCACAGCCCTGCCCTGAAGGGCCACGCGGGGCCTGCGGCTACTCAGCTGTGAAACGAAACGCCCTCTGAGGATGCATGGTGGGGCTGAAGCAGCTCACTCGGGACTCAGGGCAGAACGCGCTGCGGCCCCCGCCAACCACTGCTCCTGAGAAACAGACGCGAGGCCGAGGACCCACCGGGGGCGGGAGCCATTGGGGTGCAGCTGGCCCCCCGCCAGTGCCCTGTGGACGCTGGGTGTGCCTCTCCGGTGGGCTCGGGAGCGGCGACCCAGCGGGCGCCCTTCTCAAAGCAGCTCGGAGAGTGGCGGAAAGCAGGCTGGAAAAGGGAATGGCGCCACAGGAAGCCCTCATCTGCAGAGAAAGGGAGTGCATGTGAGTGAGTGCACATGTGTGCATGCTCACATACGTGTGTGCCTGTGAGGTGCCCAGTGTGGGTCAGAGGTAAGAAGCTGGACTGGAGGGTGGACTCTGGAGTGTCCTTGACCCGGAGGTCTGAGTGTCGTCTCGTGAGGAGGAGCGTTTAGCGCACGCACACACACACATACACACATGGGGATGACCCCATGTGGACACACAGACGGGATGGCCGCCCACGTGCCCAAGAGAAGGGCTCCTAGAGGAACAGATGCTGCAGACGCGCCGGCTGTGGACGCCTGGCCTCCAGAGCTGAGGAAATAGGCTTTGCTGTTTGAGAGCCCATGGCCCGCAGCTCCACCGGGGCGACCAGAACACTGAGCCTCGGGGCAGAGACGGCGGGGACGCATTCTGCAGGCTAAAGGGGCCCCCTCAGCAGCAGGCGTCACTGGTGGCATCGGTGAAGGGTCCTCTGAAGACTGAGGCGGCTGTGGGATGAAGGACTGATTCCGGGGAAGCTCCAACGCCCGGAGAATCAGCGTGTCTCCACAGAGGCTCAGAGGTCGCTGACTGCGGGGACACTGTGGCGACAGAAGGGCTGAAGGCTCCGTGTGCAGGTCTGGCCCTCCCCTCACGGGCCTCCGTGATGAGCACTCGCCCCGTCACAGCCACGGCCACTCTCGGTGTCAGGGACCCTCTGTCACCCCAGCGGAGCGGGCAGTCACGTCTCCTCCGGGTGAAAATTCATCTTCCAGACGCTACATCCGGAGCCCCTGGTACTTGGATCGGGATGCACGTCCATTTCTAGGCTTGAGAACTGCGTCTCCCGAAAGGAAACACTCAGAAGCATTATTCCGACGCCTGTATTTAGGTCGCGCCCTCTGTGTGGCGCGCCAGGGTCCACGGTCACCGCTGTGAGAGATGCACAACTACACCGTCACCTGGTGGCCTCCTCGAGGCTCTGGTACGGACACCGGTTTCACGGGGCCACGAGGAGCCTGCGATGATCACCCTTAAACATTAGCTTAACTTTTCCGTTTTATTGGGGATTGGACAATAGAAGTATGCTTCATAACACACAGCAAATTAAAAATATTAATAATGGCCAATTGATATTCCAAGAGCATTTAATGCCCTTTCAGGGATAGATCTTTGTTCTTCCGCATAACCGTTTATTTTAAATTCAGCGATTTTGGGGAAAAGCAGCAAGGGGAAGCTGTGTTTTTCCCTGGTCGCTTCACAGCCTGCGTCGACCTTCAAACACCTTCTCCTGCACGGCAGCCGCCGGCATGTGTTAATACCCTCACTCCCCCCACTACCTGGGTCGTTCCACATACCGTCCCCTCCAGGGGAACACGCTGCTGAAGTTCGGATATTTAAGCACTAATTTAAAAATTCATTAGTGTGTGAATTAATTTCCTCCCTCCGTGCTTTCCTCTCCCTCTTGATAGCCATCAGGCTCGGAGAAGCAATCTCGTCGCTCCTGCACCGAGATCCAGCGCTCGCTGTAATTACTCGGGCAGGTCCCCCTGTGCGTTGGCAACACCAGGAAACAAACCTCAGCCCACAGAACGGAGCGGGCGGCTCTCCACCCAGACCGCACCTTCCATGGAGTGAACGTTTGGGTGGGGCTCGGGGGCAGAAGACCCGTGGCAGTGCCTCCCGCTCTGAAAGACTCCAGCTGAGACGCAACACTGAGGAGCCACGTGTTAACCAGGCCGCCAGGAGCAGAGAAAAGGAACCCTCGAGATGATTAGCAGCATGATGTAAGTGCCCCCAGAAGATACTCGGGGGCTGGTGTGGCTGGAATGCTCTCCACAGGGGCTGCCACTTCCAGGTCAGGTGGCTGGGAGCGTTTCCACCCTGAGGGGTGGGCAGGAGAAACAATACAGTGTAGCCTTCGGAGAACCCAGTTCACTGCGTGATCAGCTGGAGGTGGCCAGCACCCACTCCATCCACTCCACACCGCTGGGATGGGGTGTCATCCGCAGGAGGTCTCGGCCTCTCACGGTTCCCATCGCTTCTCCTGGCCCCTTAGAAACGTGCGCTCACAAGAAGAAGGGAACACAAGTGGAGCCTGGAGTTTCATGCTTTTTTACCTGGCAATAAACTGTTTGCCACACACCTGCCTGAAGATCAGAGAAGAATGTTTTAAAATGAGTTGAAGTTTAGATTGTCATCGGTTTTTCCTTCTCGTTCACTGAAAGCTAGGTGTGTCTGCAAATGCTCTTCCCAAAGAGGAGCCATGCGGCAGGCCCGGAGCCAGCGCTGGAAGTCCCCCCGCCCCCGTCGCCCCACATAAACGCCACTGGTTTTCGTCTAAATCCCATTCGACTAGAGAGAAACATCCGGTTTCTGCCCTGGGAGACGGGCGCCACTGCCCGGCACGTCTCGGGCACTCGGAAGCATCTGGAGTGACCGTGAAACTGCATCGGCCTCTCAGCCCCTGCCAGCGGCTACCGTCTCTGGGGACAGCACTGTGTCCACCGCCAAGGAAAGGATTCGGGATGAGCTCCCCCATAAAGAAGATAATACGTGGGTTCATAGCAAACCCTCAGGGCTGTCAGTGGATGGGGGGGTGGGATGCACAGACAGGGCACAGAGGGAATTCATGGCAGTAAAAACACTGATTATGAGACCATAATGCGGGTTCATGTTCACTGCACAATTGTCTGAACCACAGAAGCCACTGCAGCCGGGATGACCCCAGCACAAACTGAGGGCCCGGGGAGGCAACAATGTGTCCAAGCAGGTTCATCAGCTGTGACCAGTGTGCCACCTGCTGGGGGTGTTGTTGGTGGGGGAGGTGGTGCGTGGGGAGAGCGGGGGCTGTGTGGGGAATCTCTGCACCTTCCTCTCCATCTTGCCGTGAACCTAAACCATCTTAGTTAAAAGCAGTAACAATGTGTATACCCGCACGAGATACTCGGGGCAGTTGAAATAGGCTCTAAGCCACGTGGAGCCGCCTCACACGGGTCTGTCACCGGGACACGCCCCACGAGGAGGGTGGAGGGTGGGCCAGCCTAACAGGCTTCCTTCGTCCACAGGTGCCCGCCCACCTGTCCTGGCAGGTTCAGAGGCCGTACCCTGCCCACCTTCGGTGTGGTTCCCGAACACCCCTAGGGGCCCGCGCCCCTCTGCCCTCGGCGGGGAGAAGCCTCACTCCAGGGAAGCAGGTGTTCGGAGGGGCACCAGACTCTGCAAACGGAAAGTGACTCTGACTGCGGTCTGTCGTTGAGTGATTAACACCCCACCGCTGGGGTGTGACTCAGCGGGGATGTGTTAGCTCAGTGCGGGGATCTGGGGGCTCTGCCTGGCGGGGTGGAGGAGGGGCTGCTGCCCAGGGTTGACCTGAGGCACTGGGCAGCCTGTGCTTTCCGGCGGAGACATCACTCCAGAAGGATCCATGCCGAGCAGCCTCGCTCTGACAGCGGACTTCATAACCTCGTGACGGAGGGCTAAGGTCCAGGTGTGTCTCTGGGAACCATCAGCCAGGGGCCCCTCTCAACAACCTGAGGTCTCCTGTATTCCTGACTGCACAACCCCCATTTTAAATCTATCAGCAGAGTGCCTTGCATGGACTAAACCCCCTCTGGCCAGGCAGGGCCCCGTCTGTGGCGTGGGCATCAATCATGAAGCTGGACCAGGGAGGAGAGTTGCCCCCATTCCAGCTCAGCGGGTCTGAACCTGATTCCACCACACGCACCTTCCCCTGCAGCACAGCTCCGAGTGTGACCAGACCCCTGGACGAGGCCATCTGTGGACCTGAGGCCAGGTGTCCCGAGTTACCTGAGAGCTCTGCCTGCCGCCTGGACCTTGCACCTAGTTAAATACAGCAATGACAGGCGAGAATGTCCAGTGACGTGACCCGGCGTGAACAGGCACACCGCACACTCCCACCCACTGGGAAGGTGCTGAGCAGCACAGGTCACCGGGAAAGACCAGCCATTTTCACACCGACAGGACAGTCACAGGCTCCGGGGCATCTCTATTGTGAAAACTCAAGACTCAGGGTACAGGTCTCTCAGGCAGAGTGCTGTGCGTGGAGAAGCCGCATCTGTCCTCTAAACTGCACTAACTCCACACGGAGAGATGGTGGGGGAGGAGCACCATCTTCCCCACTGAACAGGTCAGACGTTCTGGGGCAGAAGTAAAGGAACTTCTTTGGCATCACCGGACGCAGTGACCAGTGAGCATCTACGAACCGATCTTGTGTCCCTTAGAGCCGAGTTCTGTGTGAGCGGACAAACTCCCTGGCGCCATCGTCTGCCCCCTGGGGACCATGAGTCTCTGTCCCCATTGCTGGCCCAGAGCTGACCTTCCTGGGGTGAAGACACCAGCCAGGTGACAGGGCATCCCTGGTCCCCTTTACCAGCCTTTATCCTCGGTGACTCTGCCACGCCACGTCCTTCCCAGGCTCCACACAGCAAACATGCAGCGTCACCTCCTGCCATTTCAGCTGCAGGGTGGAAGCCCCCTCCCCAGTGGGAGTCCAGGCTCCGAGCAGGGAGGTGGCTCAGCCGGAAGACAGGTCTGACAGTCCCCACAGCTGGACCCAAACCCCAGGATACCTGCCGCAGGCCAGGATGGCCCCCGACCGTGCTGGCACCGGGCCCAGAGGTGGGGCCCCGAATGTACATTGAGCTGCCAAAGTAAACAAGAAAGACAACCATTTGGGCTTGGAATGAAGCCACAAGCACATGTTCTATTAAAAAAACAAATGCACTCAGAGTCTGAGTCATTTCAGGCTCATCACAGCCGAGGGGGCTGGTGCACTTCTTGCTGCGGTCACGGCGTGGCCTCGGGGAGGGTGTGTGGGGCGGGTGCGGGGCACGCGCGTGTGCGGGGCCCACGGCTGGCCCGGGCAGTGCCCTGAGGGCAGAAGCTGCAACAGGTTGCCAGCGCCACCCAATACCTTACCGAAGGGGTCAAGGTGGAATCACCAGACTCGTAGGTTTGGAGAGGTGTTAACTCAAGGTGGCCCCACTCCGCACAGCCATCCCTCGCCGCCCAGGGCGGCAGGTTTGCTGGGGGAGCAGGAAAGCTGGAGCCACAGGGACCAGGCACGGGGTGCAGTGTGCGGGCAGTCTGCGGTGCACCAACGACTCCGTGTACGACCCCAGACAGGGTGACACCTCGCAGCCCGGACCTGAGGGACACGGCACCCAGAGCCATGTTCCCCAGCGTTGCTGACTGTGCACCACACCCTTGAAAAACATATTCTAACCTTGAGGACTGCCGTGGACCAAGCACATGTCTGACTGCGACCCTTCATAGAAACGATGGCACGGGCGCTTGCAAGGACCCTCTGACCAGGGAGACAGAGAGGCCCGCAGGGGCGGGTGACTTGCTCCGGGTCTCACGGCAAAGGAAAGGAACGCCAGTTCAAACAGCAGGCTTGAGTGTCATGAACAACTCCCAAATTCAGTCATTTACAGTGAGACTTTCCTCACTCCTAAGGTTGTGGGTCGGGGGCGCTTTACAGACTCACTGGGTGGTCCGTCTCTGATCACATCGGGTCCGCATTAGGAGACATGAGATCATCATGTCCAATATCCATATACGTGCAGCAGCTGGGAGTTGAAGGAAAGTACACTACTTACATCTTTGCAAATAGTAAGAAGTCTAATATCTACCAAGCATGATCAAATTGGGTGCCCAAGCTCTACATTAAAAATGTTAAAAACAACAAAACAGTGTGAAGAAAAAGTCCAGGAATATAAAGTGCGTGCAAGTGTGTTATTGAATGTGTGTGCACACCACCACCCGTGTGTCACAGCCCATTAAGTGATTTTAAATGCAGGCAGCAGAAGAGGGGGTCAAGCATGCTACTCTTTGCATGAGAAAGCGTGAAGTCACGGTGCTGTTTTGTGTTCCCATTAGAGAACACTGGACCACAGACGTGGCCGCCTTCTGGGGGACGCCACTCACCCAAGACCACTGTCCGTCTGTCCCAGGGCACCTGCTCGGTGTTTTACAGTGAAGCAGTGGGCACCTCCCACACTGGTCCCGGTTCTGTCACCCGGGTGACCCTGTTCCAGTGCAAAGCGACTACGTGCACGGCAGCCGCCCAACCCCACGAGCCGCCGGCAGGCCTCTTCCTGTTGGTGGTGAAGGCACAGGGTCAGACTCCAGGTGGGCCGTGCTGAATGAAGGAATGAATGCAGAAATGAATGAGAGAGCAACCAGCAGGAGTGAACACAGGGGGTAAGGTGCTAAACGGAAATGATGCAGTCAGAACCACACACTTAGACAGATCTACGTCAAAATCTGCAGAAGGCAGTCAAGGAACTTGCCACCAGCTGTTAGTAGCAATAACCAAATTATAGTAGAATTGTTGTGCTTTTGTCCATCGACATCCTCGTATTTCCATAATTTCCATAATAATGATGTAAGGTTTCCAAAAGGCTAACGAAAACAATAGAAACTTGAAGGGAATTAAAGCCCCTTCATGTTTGGTGAGTGAGTCCGCCTTCCCAGGCCAGAGTCAGGCCTTGCTGACAGGAAGTCCCCTGCGAGACTGAGACTCTGAGACGCACAGAAGAATGAGCCCGAGTCTCAGATCGCCCTCCTGTGACACCCCCCCCCCCCGCCATGGGCGTGCTCCCAGACACTCTGACCTCGGCCACCAAGGTGAGCAAGGGTCTAAAACGTAAAGCTCTCACAGGAACAAGGGGGACACGTCTTCCACGAAGCGAATCGGTTCAAAGCAGCCGTCTCGGCCGGAAACTGGACCTGGGGCCCGGCGGGGCACTGGCCCGTGCAGGAGGGAGGAGGAGCGGGTGTTGGAGACCCGTCGCCGACAGAAACGGCTCACCGCCACCGCTGCCGTGAGCCTGCTCACCTGCACGCTAGGGAAAGGTGTCCGCCTTAGAGTTCCTATCGGACACCAGATGCACCCTGGCACCCAGATGACTGTTTTGTCCCTGGAAGCTCACCCTGCCCTCATTTCTGGGGGAATACTGTGGTTTAAAAGGCCTGGGTGGGACAGTTGAGTTCGTAAGGAGCACACCCCTTGTCTCGAAGCCCGCTCCGGAGGGCAGGCCCCGGGGCAGGGGCCGGCAGGCCAGGACGCCCGCCCCCCAACGGGCTGCTGTGACCCACCCCCACCCCACCCCCCACTGCAGTCTGGGCCAGCGCGTGCTCTGGTGCTGATTCGATCCGTTTCCGTCCGTCTGCATCTCCCTGTCTAGGCCGTGGCTACTCGAGGTCACAGACTGTTTGTTCTCAAGTCCAGAGAGCAAAGCAGCGACTTGACCAAAGAAATAACTGAATGATGTGTAATTTCTTCAAAGCGAGCCAAACTCTGAAAGGGGCACCCTCACACCACCTTTTACAAACGGTCTCCGAGATGCTCTCCCCTCCCTCTTGTCTTACGTCCATCTGCACCCCACGATCACCACCCCCGACCCCTCCCACCCCAGGGACCTTCTCGTGGAAGAGCAGCTCTGCAGGCTCAGAATCAAAGCCGGGGTGCACGTCCCCTGCAGCTGTGGGGCCAAGCCAGCTGCCGGGGGGTGGGGGCATGTACACACACGCCTGGGGGGCAAGTCTGGGGTCAAACCCGTGTGGCCACGGACCACAGGTGCGGCCTCCAATGAGTTGGTCTCCTGACCGCGGTCCCTGGCCTGCGAAGCAAACACAGTAACAGCCATTTCAGCGAAGACAGAACCCCCACGTCACAGAGCTCAGGAGACACAGTGCCGTCCAGCCCTCCCACCACGTGGCACCCTGTCCCCAAGGTCTCCCCTCGGCCTGTGAGCAGCACCCACGCTGCCTGCTGTGGAGAGGAACACAGCCAGACTCTTTCTCCCCTGCTCCCTTCTCCAGAATCTTCATCTCCGGCGTGGACAGCCAGACTCACAGAAAATTGAGACGAGACCTGGCTCCCCCGCCCCCACCCCAATTTCCTCAAGCTGCGGGAGGAAAACTGAGCTTCGGCGAACACCCCATGAATTCACCAATTCAGTCATAGGCAGCTATGCAAATACAGGGCTTAATTTTGTCTCCTTTACGAAAGGAGGCAGGGAACCTCCAGAGGTAGTAAATCAAGGTCAATTATTTTCGTTACCAAGCCCTTCCCCACGAAACACCAAGTCAGCAGCCTAAATGACCGGCCTCTTAAAGATAATTGAATGCAGGCCTCCCAAAAACCCTTGAAAGGGAGCGGCCGCAGCCCCGGGCGCCTCCTCTGAGGACGGCCACGCCTTCGTTCCTTAGAAAAGGACTATTTCTCATTTTCTTTTCAACAGAAGCTTATCGCCCATGAACGTGACGCATAAACGTCCAACAACATTTTCCTTTTTCTTATTTCAGCAAGCTGATGTCCACACACGGAACTCATTTCTGCTGCCCAGCCAGTCTCGGTGGGGAGTCCGGAAGCGCGGCCGAGCCGAGTTTAATGAGTCGGTGGCTCTCAGCAGCGCTCGCCCCGCAGGAGGCCAGACGGACCTTCAATTCCTCCCCCAACATGCCTTTCTGGAACGAGCCCAGGTTTCTCCCGAGTCGCTGGCACACCACCCCCTCTGCGAAGCCTCTCCTTGGGGTTCTCTCCAGTCACCTCCGTGGGCTGTCTGGGACCAGCTGTGACCCTGAGCGCAGGCTTGCCACACCGGCACCGACAGCCCCGGCAGCGGAAGGCAGGCCTGCGTCGCTCCTCCCCGGTCCTTCTGAGGACACAGCACACCCCTCCTGCCCCTGGAGCTGGTTCACTCCCCATCTCCCCCACCCCCCGCAGGAAGACAAGCCACCGGCCATCGAGCACGTCGCCACGAGGTGGACAAGCCACATGTGTACTTTTTACTTTATTTGAATCTGCTAAATCCATGTCAGTCTGTACATTTGGGAGAAGCCTGGCTCCTCTATCAGATCTGCTCATAATGGTTGGTGGCTTTTTAACCATACTCCTTGTAGAGCAGAAAGAATTTTCACACCTTTAGATGCAGGCAAACCTCCTTTAAAGAACAGCGTGACTGCAGGGTTCTCGGCTGTCACGACGGCGCTTTTTAAGGTCAGTGAGCAAACAAACTGACTTTTGGCCACTTTCACGTGCACGTCCATCCCACTCGTCCAACAGCCAGCCACGTGATGAGTGTCTGCCACACATGGGGGGATTCCGTGTCTTGAGCTCCCACGAGAAGGGCTAACACTGACTCTTGGGCCATGGTCTCCAGGTCCCGAGATCAAGAGTCCGGAAGACAGGAAGCCACACACAGGGTGGGAATGAAAGGTGGGCTGATGTGTGTGCGGTCTTCCCTGTGCCCCAAGCACGGGGCTCAGACAGCAAGGTTTTCAAAAGGAGGTCCTTGTCTGGTTCATTTTTACATCTTTGGAAACCCAGCTAAGTGGCTGGTTCCACGTGTGTGCGTTTTTATGCATGAGAGGAGAGAGAAGGAATGAACTCGTGAACTATCAGGTATTTAGTCTAAAAGCAAAAGCATCTGCAAGGCCCTGAGAAGGGGCCACCCGCTCGATGGATTCAGTAAAAGTGGAATGCAGTGTGTACAGAAACTAGCTTTCCCATGATCCCCCATGCTCCTCCGGGTGCCCTTCCTGCCCATGTGTCTGGAGACACGGGTCCCTGAGACCCAGCTATCGAGGACTGGTCCTGAGCACGGCAGGAACTGTCTGCTAACTTTGGTTCAGAACAACTGGCCTCTGCACCAGGCTCTGACATGCAGTAACTCACCCGCTCCTTCAGTCACCTGCTGGGGCTCCGCCCCAGACACGGGTTGACCAGTGACCGAGCCTGGAAGGACGGCCCAAACGCAGGGACCAAAGACACAGAGAGGACTCACCCTCAGGTCAGCCCCGAGCAGGTCGTCAGCCATTCTGCAAAAGCATTTCCAAGGATGAGGATGAAGAAACCACCAACCCAGGTCCCACTTTTTGAGGCACATTTTTCCCTAACAAGTTCAAGGCACGCTATGATATTGACTACTTCCTGTGTGTCAACAATATTTATAGAAGTACAAATACATAATCTGTCTCTAACCGTATCCCAAACACAGGCCAACTCTCTAGATCCTTAGCCAATGCTCCCAGAGCCCCTGAAGTTTGGGAGTGACTCCCCCGGAGGAGGAAGATTCGGGACTTTGCTGACGAGAATAATGACGGTGACAGCGCACTGAAGCACTGTGTGTGTACAGCCTTGTCCCGAACGCACTGTCCGAAACCTACACATAGGGAACTCGTCCCGAAAACTCCGTAAGACATTTAAAACCCCACTATTACAGCCTTTTATTCTGTACTCGGGGACTTATACACAGAGAACTTACAATTCTTGCTCAAGTTCACTATCACCGAGAAGGGAGGGTTTGGGTTGAAACCCAGGCATTTTGATTTCAGAAAAATACCACCTTATGCGGCCAAGATCATAGAGACTCGTGTTCCTAGGTATCCGTTGTAACTTTGTATTTCTCTTGTAAAACTAAACAAGGAGAAAAATTCATTCCGGTAATTAATTTAACAGAAGTCAAGTCAAACACCGGCTCCTTGTAGAAGTGAGTAAACTTAGCAGAAAACAAGAGACTGTGTTGTCTTTGCTTTTCAACATTTCGCCTGAATTTTTAATCTCTCAAGTGCATACCTCATCAGAAAATATTGTTAATTACCTTATAACTACATCATTAAGGCTCATTTTTAAAAACTTCTGTTGTGTATAACTACCATGGCGTGTACCTACACCATGGATGTATCAGGCTGCCGGCACATCTGCAAACCACGAGACCTGTGAACGTGGAAACTCTGTCTGGCCAGGAACTTCCTTCCTCGAGGCCCAGGGTCTGGACCCCCACGCTGAGCATGGAGCCAGCTGCTCCCTCCCGCGCTCCTGCGTAACTTCCTCTTTGACCTTAGAATCCCCCTGCTCAGGCCAGCCATCTCTCAAATGTGCTTCCTCAGCCAATTTTTTAAAAACCTGAAGATTGTGCGTGTTTGGCTAGTCCATCGTCACGGCTGAAGTCGCGACTCGAAAACAGGGTCTGGGCACAGCTCATGAACCGTGAGGCGGAGTGGACTGAAATAAGTCAAACAGGGTGATTTTATAGCAGAAATAACTCACACACGAGGCTCCCAGAGAAGTGGCCCCAATGACACGAGGAACCGGAGGGAGGAAACAGAGAGCCCTGGTCCCCGTCAACGTGGCGGCGCGATCTGGTCCCCCAAATCCCAGGATCGCATTCTTGAGGATGAAAATCCTCTTAAGTAGTTGTTATAGCCTTTAGTGCACTGGAAATAAAATATGAAAAACTGGCTTCATTTCCCTACCAAAAAAAAAAAATGTCGTTAGTAAGGCTAACATTACACCGAACAGCAGTGCTGTTAGTGAAACAAAGGGCATCATTACAGCTGCCACTCATAAATTGGGCCTTGCGTGCATCCCTCATTCAAAGACTGTTTCGGGGGAAACAGATAAAAATGTATTGTTTGTATTTAGTTCTTCTGACTGAGATGTGGCCACTCATGCCGCTTCACTTTCCTTTCCTGAAGAAAACCCCCGCTCAGCCAACAGACAAGAGCCGGAAACGTCCTTCTGTCCCGACTCCCACCGCCTGCACAGCTGTCACCACCTGGATGGAGGGTCGGGGGAGCATATGTCCCGAAATCCTAGGTGCGCACATACAGCAGGCCCAGAAAAGGAAAGCGGCCCTCTCCACCCGAGGAGCCTGGGGGGAGGACGCGTCTGTCACCAGCACAGAAGTCCCGGGACTGCTGTGTCCAGGTCATGGGCGGACGTGAAGAAGCCGCAGAGGCATTGATGAGCTGGGCACCAGAGGCCCAGGGGTCACAGAGCAGCAAAGGGTGTCGCTGCTTCCCCGGAACGCGGCACCTAGGAGCTGCTCGGTCCCTCGATGGATGGCACGTGGGCTCTGGGGATTCCTCGGCCGCCAGCTCCTGCAGAGGATGAGTGAGGACTCTCTGTTCCTGCAAAATGTCCTGTTGAGCTGCAAGAGAATCTCATTCATAACGTGCAGTGTGGTGAAGAGGACGGAGCCAAGATGTGGAAAAGAACAACTTCTCCTCCTCCTCCTCCTCCTCCCCCCCTTCCCCTCCTCCTCCTTCCATGCCTATCCAATCTGGGCACCGTGTGAAAAACTATTTGAGTCAGTGTTTTCTTTTCATGATTACAAATATATTCATAACTTTAGACTTTTTTTCCTCTTCAATTCATGTTCTGACATAGAAAGTGTTTTCGGTTTTCTTTCTCTCAGGCTCCTGGAGACGTCCCCCTCCACAAGGCGCAGCCTTGAAACTGCAGCCAAGTGACCCGAGAGGCAGCAGCAGAGCCCGCTGGCCACCCTGAGCTGTCCAGCCCGGATGCTGGATGACCCCTGGACCACAAAGGGACGTGCTGGAGCTTCTGTCCCAGGTGACAGGAGAGAAAGGGAACACTAGGTCCAGGAAAAAAAGGCGCCTTTTTTCTCAGGGTCCCGTCATAACCCGGGACTGACAGCTCTTCAGACTGTGCCAGGAAGCAGAGGACAAATATTCTCAGGGTACAGCTGTGCCCTCACAGAGGGGGGACTGAAGGGTACACTTGGGACGAGAGCTGAGTGTACAGCCCCCACAGCTTTCTCGGTGCATTTCCGTGGTGGCCACCCCCTCCTCCCTCAGCCTTGTGCAAAACGATGGTCAGGTGTTCCATGTTCCCTAGGAACCTCGACACGCTGCCAAACCCAGTGCCTTCGGTTGGCCTGTGACCTCAGTTCCTTGAACGGTTCCAAAAAGTGTTCAGATTTGTAAGCAAAGTGGCTTTTTCTCACTGTGGGCATGTGGTGCCACTTGTTTGTGGCTCCCCCTAGTCTGCGGAGCCATCTGCAAGAGTATAAGTAAGCGCTGGTCAGTGCTTCTCACAGTCACAGGTTGCACTGGACTCTCAGGGATCCGAGACAGACTCTGTCACCGACGGTCACCACACTGCTGTCTGTGAGGTGGAGAGGCAGGGCTGGTCTCGGCATCTCCCGTGGGGATAGGGCAGGGGGTCTGGCAGGGACCCCCATGAAGGCCCCTGCCATAGGTCGGAGAAACCGCCTGGACATGGTCAGAGTGATGTGACCAGTCTTACGACTCCACGGCTGACGTGTGCGGCGCGATGCGTTTAGGTAGATTCCAGATAAGGCTCCTAAACCAGTAACGCAGACTTTGCTGGAAGGCACGTGAGCAAAAGGACAGCGTTAGCACGGGAGAGACACGGCCTGGAGGGCGGAGGAAATGGACTGGGAATGAGAATACAGAGAAATAAATAACAAGAACTAATAAAAGTGAGAGCTGGCAATTACCGAGGGCCGCATGCAGTGCCTTGCACAAATTAACTTCTCTAATCCTCAGAACGAGCTGAAGAGATGGAAGCCGTTATTATCTTACTTTTACAAATGAGAAAACCGGAGCACAGAGAAGTGGAATAAATAGCCCCGGACCACACAAAGAGGGAAGCAGAAAATAAAACAAGAAGATCGATGATGGTAAAGGGACAGGAGCTCAGGACGACAATTAGCTCAACCCTCTGTGCCCGAAGTTTAATGACGATAATTACATCAATAATAAACTCCAAAGTGGCCACAGCAAAAAAAAAAAAAAAAAAAAAAAACCAGGCATGAGCTGGTCTTCTCCGGTGTTTATTGTAATTAGTCTAATATAAGCCAATCACAGCGGTTATTTTTCTTAAAGTGAGACTCCTCACACTACAGTGATAGAACATAGTTATTTTGTGTCATTTTTGGATCCTACCTGGATAATCCAGCTCAATCCCCCCACATTTTGTTCACTTTTGGTTTTAATATCTGTTTCAACCCATGGGAACACAGACAGACTGTGGGAGTCTGTCTTCATGTCTGCAAGGATGTAACTCCGACGGTGTGCGCGTTCTATTGCTCTGGGTGTGCCCCACCCCCGTGACCTGCACTGGGGCAGACGGCCAGCCTCCACCGGACTGGGAAATCGAGGGAAAGCTCCAGAGCTCCGTTCAAAGGGGCCGGATGAGGACACGTGCTGGCAAATGACGTTCGTTCCTTCCTGCCCTTCATTCCAAGAAAAGTATCGCTGCACCTGTCTTCCTCGGTCCCACCACGGACTTTTTATCTAGGCTGTTAGCAGTCTGAGACTAGGGGACTTCACTGCCTCTCAGCTAACTTTAAAGCTCAGATTGTACTCACATCCTGAGGAGTCCAAACCTTCCTCCTCTGCCCTAGCACTTCATGGTCAGCAAATCCAGCTCCTACATCACTCATGCCCAGCCCCCCACCCCACGACAGAGCTACACAGGGGACCCCACGGCCAACACTATCTGGAAAACATTGGTAGCGAAGGGGAAAGTCGGGGGTGGAGACAATGTTCTTAAATCACGAAGCCACGACCACGAACAGCTCGGGGGAGGGCCCACGTCCTTGCCCACGGCATGCCAGTCAGCCCCAGGCGTCCTGAGCAGGAACGCTTTTTGTTCAAACACTTGCTGCATCAGACAGCACAGACCGAGCTGCAGTGAGTTCACGCAAGCTCGAAACTCAGCGGCCAGCAACGAGCCGCACTGGGGGCTCCAGCCTGCATTGTTCTCGCAAGAGACCCGAGCAGGCTCCGTGCCCAAGGCCGAGAATCAGAATCGCTACTAGCTTGGGCAGTGGTGGGCAGAGCAGGGGCCAAAGGGCACGAGTCCCACTGGCGAGGCCTCTCACGGCCCCTGGCGTGTCATTGGCCGGGGCCCAGCCCAAGGCAACGCCACCCCACCCCGCCCTCCACCCCGGAAGGCAGCCATCTGGAGACACCGATCAGGGCTCAGTCTGCTTCTCAGGCAGGCAACCCCACTGCAGCAGGAGCCTCTCCAGCGAAACTTTGTGAGAATTATTTTCAGTAGGGAGTGCACAGGAAATGTTTGTATCGGTCTTTCGTTTTCACTCCTTCTGCTTGTGTTTGCCACAAGCGTCCTTTTCCCTGTTGGCCGACGGAACGTCTCCCTGCTGGCAGCTTGGGCCCAGCTCCTTCCTGAGGCCTCGTGGCGGGAGGGGGGGCTTGCGTGCCTGGGCAACGTGCAAACTCATGGTGGGCGCTTGGCAGTGCAGTAAAAACAAATATGCAGTTTTATAGCAGGTAACATCTCTATTTCCAAAGCATACAAGCTTCAGAAATCCGGACAGGTCCTTGCTGTTGGCGGGAGAGCGTAACAACTCTGCTCGCACACGGGTCCTCGCCCCGAACGCGGCTCGCTCACAGCCTGTACGGGGAACACGCTCATTGTATATCTAAGTGTATGTGTATATATAAATGCTTTATATATGAATATAGATATTCATACATAACTACATTTATAAACAAACATGATATAAATATTACATTTTTCTATAATAAATATAATAAAATATAACTATATATTTAATATATAAATATATATTATCTATAATTAAGGAGTGACATTTTATGATATTTATTCATTATAATCAAAGCTACCAATTTTCCAATAGAAAACTCCTATTGTGAATTTTTGGATGAAAAATATAGGAAAATAGACTTCTGGCCAAGATGGAGGCATAGGTAGACACACCGTGCCTCCTCGCACAACCAAAAGAAGAACAACAATTTAAGCACAAAAAACCAGAACAGACAGAAAATCAAACTGTATGGAAGTCTGACAACTAAGCAGTTAAAGAAGAAGGGGCAGAGGTGGGCAGTCGCTCAGAGAGAACTAGAGGCAAGGCAGTGACAGGGTGGCAGCTGGAGGACCAGATGGTCCCACATTCACGTGCAGATAAACTGGGAGGAACAACTAGGGAGCAAGACAGACCCACAACCCAGGCCCAGCAGGGAAATAAAGCCTCAAACCTCTGACTGGAAACACCTGTGGGGGTTGCGGCAGAGGGAGAAACTCCCAGCCTCACAGGAGAGTTCGTTGGAGAGACCCACAGGGTCCTAGAAGGTACACAAACCCACCTACACCTAGGAATCAGCACCAGAAGGGCCCACTTTGCTTGTGGGTAGTGAGGGGAAGTGACTGAAAACCAGCGGAGAAAGCACAATTGTTCCCTGTCAGACCCCTCCCCCACATACAGGGTCACAACACAGCAACATGGGTTACCCTGCCCTGGTGAACCCCTAAAGCTCCACCCCTTACTACGTAACAGGTGCACCAAGCCAAAAAAAAAAAATGTCCCAAATGAAAGAACAGATCAAAGCTCCAAAAAAATACAACGAAGTGACAAAGGGATAGCCAATCTATCAAATTCACAGTTCAAAACACTGGTGATCAGGAAGCTCACAGAAATGGTCGAATATCGTTGCAAAATAGAGGAAAGAGTAAAGGCTATGAAAAGTGAGATAAAGGAAAATGTAAAGGGAAATAACCATGACAGGAAGGAAGCTGGGACTCAAATCAATGGTTTAAACAGAAGGAAGAAATAAACAGTCAACTAGAACAGAATCAAGAAACAAGAATTCAAAAAAATTAGGAGAGGCTTAGGAACCTCCAGAACAACTTTAAACATTCCAACATTTGAATCATAGGGGTGCCAGAGGGAGAAGAAGAAGAATAGCAAGAAATGGAAAACTTATTTGAACAAATAATTAAGGAGAACTTCCCCAATCTGTCAAAGGAAATAGACTTTCAGGAAGTCCAGGAAGCTCAGAGAGTCCCAAAGAAGTTGGACCCAAGGAAGCACACACCAAGGCACATAATAATTACATTACCCAATACTAAACATAAGGAGAGAATTTTAAAGCAGCAAGTGAAAAGGAGACAGTTACCTATAAAGGAGTTCCCATCAGACTTTCAGCTGACTTCTCAAAAGAGACCTTACAGGCAAGAAGGGGCTGGAAAGAATTATTCCAAGTCATGAAAGGCAAGGACCTACATCCAAGATTACTGTGTCCAGCAAAGCTATTATTTAGAATGGAAGAGCAGATCAAGTGCTTCTCAGATAAGGTCAAGTTAAAGGAGTTCATCATCACCAAGCCCTTATTATATGAAATGTTAAAGAAACTTATCTAAGGAAAAGAGGAAGATCAAAAATATGAACAGTAAAATGACAACAAACTCACAACTATCAACAATTGAACCTAAAAAACAAAAACAAACTAACAAAGAACTAGAACAGGAACAGAATCACAGAAATAGAGATCACATGGAGGGTTATCAGCGGGGACGGTGGAGAGAATGGGGATTAAGGTACAGGGAACAAGTAGCATAGATGGTAGGTAGCAAATAGATGGGGAGATTAAGAATAGTATGGGAAATGGAGAAGTCAAAGCACTTAGATGTACGACCCATGCACATGAACTGAGGGGGGGAATGATGGTGGGAGGGGGTGCAGGGTGGAGGGGAATAAGGGGGGAAATGGGACAACTGTGCTAGCATAACCGATAAAATATATTTTTAAAAATAGGCAAATAGAATGGTTATTCTTTTGTATATTAAAAAGAATGTAATATTATATAAAGTTTAGGAAAAATTATATCTCTTGAGCCAGACTAACAGAGACTACATTACATGATATTCTATTATTTATGGAATTGTTTTGAATACTAACATTTATAATAGGAAACAGAATTATTTTTAAGAACCGTATTTACAGTTAAGTTTCAGATTAAATTCGTGCCCTGAATCTTTTTCTATTGTTGACACTATTGCAGACGTCCCCCTTCCCCCCCGCACCCCGCCTGCCTTCAGCCAACCCCCCACCCCCACCCCCAGCCTCCACCACACTGTTGCCTGGGCCTGTGAGTCCTGGACACATGGGTGTCCTTCAGGGACAAGCTGCACTTGGGAATTTGTCCTCTCTTGTGATAGTAAGTGAAAAGTCAACTGTCCGCTCCGCACCTCGGCACCTGGACATTCCACGACAAAGGACAACTCCAGGATTACACTAAACACCACATATAATCGCTCTCCCTGATCCAGACCAAGGAAAGAAGAAGCAGCAGAGGGGAAAGTGATGGCGAAACACAGTAAATTACAACACACTTTTCCCACCGACTGAACCCATGACATCGCCCCTGTGGCCCATTTCCAGGTCCAGCATTTATGAGCAAATTTTTCTCACTAAGTGCCCAAATCGGGCCCATGCAGAAACATCGAAGTGAAAATATGAGAGCCAGCAATTACGACAATTCCCTGAAGTGTGCTTATGAAATATGGTGACAGTATCTCCTCCAAAAACTACCTCACATCTTTTGTTTTCCTCCCTCTCTCTTCTCTCCTTCCTTCCCTTCTTCCATTTTATTAACCAAAACTCTACTGAGCATCTTCTGGGCATCCAGAATTTGTGCCGAAGGAAGGGCTCTGTCTCGTTTGTGGTTGGCTCCACAGCACGAAGCCATGGCTACCACGGAGCCTCCAGCTCAGAAGAGGAATGAGGGGACGACGGGAAGCCACCTCCTGCTGGGACGTGCGGCCAGGCCCCCAATTCCCTGGGCTCACAGGTGACTCGGATCAAGGGCCACGCGGTCACGCGGGGTCTGAGATGGGGACCAGCAGGCCGTCGGACCAAGTGGGGCCCTCCAGCACACTGAGCTGCATGCACCTCACGTGGCAGCCTGGAGGCCCGGGCTCTGATCACGGGGGGCATCTGGGGGCCTCAAAGCCTGGCAGACAGACATTTCTGGTGAAGCACCAGGCGTGAGTGTTTTAGGCTTTGTGGGTCCTACAGTTGCTGCCACAGTGACTCCGCACTGTCCCCGAGGGTGAAGGCATGCACTCACCTCACCTCATCAACAGCCTTAGGAGTGTCTGGGGAAGCCCCCGGGGAGGTGGGTGGGGAGCAGGTGTGTGGGGCCTTGCGTGGGGGCCACAGGGCAAGGGCTGGCTTCCCTGCACCCGGCGGCCCCGAATCACGCCAGGCCTGTTAAATCCGATGAAACCCAGGACTAGCTGCCATGCAAACGATAATCCTTCATGATTAGAGAGTCTGTCCTGAGATGTCTGTTCTTCTAGATTTTTTAATTATTTTGTACAGATGTCCTTTGAGACTATTTATACAAGTGAATAGAGACCCAAATCTCTACTAATCAATCACTTAATAACAAAGATTTGCTGTGGGCACGTGAACTTTTCTCTGAAGACATTAACTATAGGATTTTTATTAAAAATAAAATTTTCAAAGACAGTGGACCTTGCCCCCACATTCATGAAGTGTCAGCACTCTCTGTAATTGTGGTGAAATGACGAAGTGCAAGGTGCTGCTTGCTCTCTACCTCCAGCGTGGACTAAGAGATGATCGGTCTTTGCTTCACGTGTTATTATGCCTGTTCCGATTTTTTCCTTTTTATTGTGTTGTCTTGTAGAAATGCATCAAACTTAGATAACCCTCCAGAATGCTAACCTAATCATCCTTGATTCCTTTGATCTGCATGAGAAACTTATTAATCATAGCAAACCAATTCGTGTTACTTTATCTAAAGCCTTCTGCGGAGTTGACCGTGCACCCTAGAATTAATTAATTTAGCTACCGTTCCCACAATTCAGCCAGGCTTCTGTACCCGTTATTATGTTTAACATTTTGATATTTCACAGTAATTTATCCACCCCTACAATATGCCAAACACGTTAATGAAATTGTGAGGTTGAAGTTTATTAAACTTTCTCTAGTTTTACTGTTGATATTCAAAAACCTAGGCTTTTATTATAGATGCTATAAACTGTAGAAAACTGAAGCCAGGTGTCCAGGAGTGACATTCACCAGAAACAGGCATTGAAGTTAAAGCGAGTGGGAGACAGACACAGAGAGTTTTTCTTTGAGCGTCCATGTTTCCGTCTTCAACATAAAGCGAATCTGATGATAAAGCTGCCGGGCTCTATTTAAATGTAGAGCACTGCACTTACTTTCTAAATGACGTGCTTGTTATTTATGGCAGAACCACATAAAATGGAGAAGGATCAATGAATGCATTTGGAGAGACTGGGAGGGGCATATTTAAAATCGATATTTAATAATCATCCCAGAGTTACAGTATGGCAGCCACTATGCTACACCGATATTATCACATCCAATCCTCCTAACAAGCTCGTTATGATTGCCCAAGGTAAAATGCCCAATTTAGCTCACCCAGGGTAAGCCACAGACCAGTCTTTGGCGACATCAGGATTTTGAATGTGTGTCTCTATTATGTGACACCAGGTCTCAGCATGCCCGTGGGTTGTCACCATGAAGAGACAGGAGAGGACAGTGGGTGACCTCAGAGCACCTGCTGAGCTCCCGCTGAGCGGAGGCTGGACATTGGCCTGGAATCCCTGGCACATGCCCATGCACCAGAGGAATCGATGTGCCTCCAGCCTTTCACGGTTGTAAATAATCTCACCAAGTTATTTATTTTCCCATCTGTGTCATTGATGCCACTCGGGCACTGAAGCTGAATTTTCCTTTGCGGTCTAAAACTCCAGGAGCAGCTTTTCCGTCCCAGCATGCTGGAGCACCCTGAGGTGATTTTCCTAAGAGCCCTTCAGGAAAGGCCGTCCTCAAGGAGGTCAGCAAAGTGGACACGGTCCAACATGGGACGGCCAGGGTCCGGGACAAGGAGAGGACCCCGTGGGGAGCCAAACCCAGTCCTCACTGGCAGGCAACTGGAAGGTGACACATGTACTTGGTGTGACCTCAACATTCAAAGGGTCCACTCTTTGACCGGCGTTGGGACTTCACAGTGTGGCTAAGAAAAGGGAGAAGACTTGCACCACTCCCCAGAGTAATAGGCATGTGAGGAAGGGATGAGGCTGGTGGTCCTGGAATACGACAGGGAAGGTGACAGTGTCAAAATCAGTCTCGTCCCTGCATCGGGGGGGCCCCTCTGGCCAGCTGCTTGGACAGACGTTATCATACGGCTGCCGGTCCGACCTGTGGCCTCGATGCACCAGAAGACAAGGAATCACATGTGGCTTCACTGAAGACGCGAACTAGCTGAAAAAAGAGAAAATCCGGGAGGAGAGGATAAGACCCCGAAGGCCGGCCTCACGCATGGCAGAGGCGTCAAGCCGTGAACTTGGGGACGAACAGTGAAGAGGAGGCATCAGGTCCCAGGCCAGCAGCAGGGAGGGGGGTCCTGGGCTGAGGACAGGCTCACGGGGCCCTGTGAGCATGCTCCAGCATGGTGGCCCTGGGACGCTGGGGGACTGCTGTCAACAAAGAAGCAACTCGTGAGGAAGGTATGAGAGAAGCTATTTGTGTGTGTGTGTGTGTGTGTGTGTGTGTGTGTGTGTGTGTTACTGTGAAACTTCAGTGTTTTTCAAATTAAAAGATTGCCTTTAGTGCACGTGGAACTGTCACATATGAACGTTGTCACTAATCTGATGATAGATTAACAGCATGTATGTTTGAGAATTTAGAGGTAAGCTACAGGTAACACCAGAGCAAGTTCAGATGCAAAAATAAAAATAGGTTATGACATAGTCTTTAATTTTATCAAATTAGATTATTAGAGATAAAGAAAATCGTGCTTTTGCCCTGGCTGGTGGGGCTCCGTGGGTCAGGCATTGTCCCACAAGCCTAGAGGTCTCCGGTTCGACTCCCCGTCAGGGCACATGCCTGGCTTGTGAGGCAGGTTCCCGATCAGGGCACATGTGAGAAGCAACCAATCCATGTTTATCCTGCACATCGATGTTTCTCTCCCTCGCTTTCTCCCTCCCTCCCCTCTCTCTAGAAATAAACAAATACAATCTTTGAAAAGCATGCTATTCAGTAAAACAAAAGAATCCATTTTGCTGAACCAGACAACTGTGATTGGCATCTCAAAGCTGTCACCAGTACATAAGGAATGAAATTCGGCCCAAGCCCCTGTGCGGAGTCTCATGGCCGTGACCGAGCCCCTAGATGAAACTCAGCTGGGAAAGCGTGGCTCTTCAGCATCGTGGTTTTCAACAAGCGTAGCGAGCAGTTAAGACTCAAACCAATGTAAGACAATGTAGGAGGTAAAATCCTGGTACAGACAGACCTCCTCCTTCCCCAGGAATGGGCTGGCACTCGAGCCCGCTGCGTTCACGATGCGAGCTCCGGATGATGGGTGAGCAAGCGTTAGGCCCCCACCAATCCCTCTGTGCAAAGAGACACGCTGTCGGCCCGTGGGCCTCATCACATACCTGGTCTCCCTCGCTGGCAAAATAAATGGGTCAGATCAGCTCTAATTTGTTTCTAGTTACAATGCACAATTAAAGCATATTCTGATGTCCCCCAACTTAAAACTATTCTGCAATTCAACGTTTGTTGAATGAATGGAGTTGGTTAAAACATGTGGCACCTGTAACTGGGGACTGATGGCTAGATGGGGGGATGGCAGGACAATTCACTGACATGGGACAGACTGAGAGGAGCGGCAGGGAATTGAATGCAGGGCACACCTGGACACATGGAGATGCCCAGGGGTGTCTCTGGGGGGTTCTAAGGGGGTGGCAGGTGAGCAATCTCCCCGGAGAAGCCAGGGCTCAGGGCAGAGGTCTAGGCTAAAAATTCTCATTTTAGAGTTTTTGGCTTATAGATAGTACACAGAACCACTTGTGTTTTCTTAGGCAAGATAACTGCATAAAGTGCTGTGAAAGTACCAGTCAGGAAAAATATTACAGCTCAGCTTATTCATCACGGGAAAGAGGAAAAGGATAAAAATGCCTTCTAGAATAATCAGAAAACAATGGCATGGCCCTGCAGTGGAATCACAGACACTTGTTTAAAATGACATTAATGAGCACTTTCGATAAACTGAGGGAATGGTTGTGCTACAGCATTAAGTAAAAACCTGTGATATAAACAGTTTGAATTCAGCTACAAAAATTTTAAAGCCCAAGAGGAAAGAAAGGAAAGACTAGAAAGAACAGCAACAAAATAACAGAAGTTATGTCTGCGCTGGGGAAACACATGTGAATGGAACAAAAACTCTCTTATATTTGGAGTTTTCCAAACACCCTACCCTAAGTATTCATTAATTTTACGCTATCTAACTATTTTAAAAGGAGAAAGAGACAGCTTCTAGTTACCTATTATAAGGAGCCAGAGACAAGTTACTAACGGCCTCGCTCTGGCGATCGCCCAGGGAAAGCAATAAGACAAATTGACCGACTCGCAAGAAAGATTTAATAAGCAGGAGGCTCCGCTGATGGAGGCCATCGATTGCGTCTTATTGGAGTGAGGTTCCCAGGCCCCACTGGCCAGCGTGTCATCAGCGCCATCTCGGCTTAATGAGTATCCGACTTCCCACGGCGGATGCAGCTCCAGCGGTCCGACCGGCGTCGACCGGCAGACAAACCCAGAGACCTTGACCTTTGCCATCAATTGCTTCTCATGTTTATCAGCCAGATTCACGCGAACGTCATCCCCATTTCTTTTTCTTTAAATTTTTTTTAAATCAATAATGCAAATGTGTTCAGTGGGAAAGAAACTCATGAAAAGATTCATTGATTGAAGGAACCGCAGAGAAGCGTGGCCGCCCTGGTGTTGGGTGGGAAACTGGAACTAGCATGGAGCGGGGTGCAGCCCACGGCGAGGGCGAGACGTGGGGGAGGAGTGAAATCCTCGTCTCTCGGTGGGAGACGCCCGCCTGCCGGAGCCCGCGGTGAGCTGGGAGTGGCAGCATCCCGTCACACGTGGGGCGCAGGAATCTGATGGCCTGCACGAGAAAACCCGGCACGGGGCTGCCTGCACGTTTGGCGGCTACGGTCCCTCATACTTGATCCCATATTTCCAGCTCCTTCTTTCCTTCCTCTGGAAAGTTACTTGTTAAAAAACCTGCTCTGTGGATCCCTTTCTGGGAACGACGTCCCGTATTTGAAGTTCCCACTTTGGCACACCCACCCTTAGCGTCACTCAGGGTCGACGCTCGGAGTCAGCCCTCCCTCTGCCTCACACTCTGCAGCCAGTGCATCCGCAGGTACTCTGGCTCTGCCTTTAAAATCCATCCCTAGTCCAGCCATTCCTCATTGACCCCTGGATCCCTACATCCTGAAGGGAGCCCCATCTCTGCCTCCGATAACTGGAGTGTCTTCCCCGTTGTACCCCAACCCCCACCCTTGCCTGCCTCCTGTCGTTTCGTGGGGAAGCACCCAGAATGGCGTCCATAAAACACAGGTCTGGGCACCAGCCTCCTCTGTGCAGAGCAGTGCTGTCACTCAGTGAGCACACCACGGAGCAGCGAAGCCAGGGTGGCCCTCGACGCAGCTCCAGTCCCACGGAGTCCCGACTGCCGATTGGGCCACACATGCCTGACCGCCCCTCCTTCACCCCAGTGCTCCATGGAGCAGAGATGGCAGTGCAAAAAGGACGAGGGAGAAACGAAGGTGACAAGAGAGGGGGCAGAGGTGGGAAGAGAACCAGGGCCCGTGTCTGTCCCTTGGGCCCAGCTGGGTCTGTGCTGTGGCCAGGATGCCCGAGACACTTCAGAGAAAGCAGCCCCCTAGCTGTCACCTGGGAACTGAGCCAACAGGCCAAGATCCGGGATCCAGAGTCATCCCCTGACCCCAGGCAGGTCAGTCTAAACTGACAGAGCAACCAAGAAGCCCACATGGGGCTCTGCTTGTAAGGGACACACCGCTCAGTGTGACAGAAGGGGGGGTGTCTGTCTGCGTGTCCCTGTGTCTCTGCATGTGTGACCCTAGCCCATCAGTGCAGCCAGAGTCCCGCCCCACGCTCAGTCTCGGGAAAATCAGAGAAACGAAACAAAGGGGGTTTTGACAACACAGTGGTTAAGACGGCTCCCATGCCTGGTTGTTTATAGCTAAGGCCTCGAAACAGAGAACACACCTCCCTTTTAAGCTGAGTGGATTTCAGAAACAACATTGTTTAAAAAATTTCACCCAGTTTATTGAAGAAGGATCGCCAGGGGTCAGTTACTGTTTTACAGCCAGCAAGTTCGGAGGGCAGCGAGCAAGCAGCCTCTCAGGTTGTAAAAATTCCATGTCATGGCAAAGGTCTATTCTCTCTCACGAAGAAATGTCCCTGTAATTTCGCCTTCCCCAGGTGGCAGGGGTTGAGATTTAAAAAGCTCACGCAGTCCTTATCTGAAGGAATCCCAGGGTGTGTTTTCCCCAGGAACGCCGCCCAGGGCTCCATCCAGGGGCCGAGCTGGGCGACAGGCTGAGCTCTGACTGCTAAACATCCACCCGCTTGCTCTCCGCTCGCCGAGTAAATGTTTATTTTGCGCTGACTCTGCAGGAGACACGAGGTTTGCAGCGGGAATACAGAGCAAGTGACATACGTTTCCCAACCCCAGAAACGATGTTGTCACACAGGTGGGGCCCATCCTAGGAACTGGGAGACAGTCACCTGTCGGGGTCCAGACTGGCGCCCGACCACGTAAGCCACTTTGGAAAGACAGCCACGCCCCCTGTGCGGGTGCCGCTGAGCCGGCCCCTGTCTGTCCAGCTCTTCGAACCTGCCCTTGGAACTGTCCCCAGGCAGGGACCGAAGTAGCCGACAGACCAGCCTCCAAAGAGGAAATGTCCCGTTTGACCTTCATTGGCCATCTTGCCAAATCCCCATCCCTAACCCTCCCTCCTTGTGCCTCAGACACACCCCAGCTCAGAAGGGCACGGTCCCCAGCCTGGCCCGCTGCAGGACGGAAGTGTCCCCACCGGAGCGGCAGGCATGGAAGAGAGAGAAAAGCGGACTAGGCTGGATTAGTCCTCCCTGCGTGGCCTCCCCAAGCCGGCTTCTTCCTTGGCATCGGGGGCGAACCTGCCCTGCCCACCCAGCAGGGTCACGGTGCGAGTCCAGTTCCACATTGCCGTTTAGAGAGACCCCGCAGAATTGGGGTCCAAGTCACAGCTGGGTTCGGGTTTGATATCCGTCCCTTACTGTTGACACCCTGGGGCGAGTGACTCAGTTTCCTACTTGCAAAGTCTGGGAGGCCCTTATACACCCACGTCTACCTTCGTTGGGGTCGCAGTAGAAAACCAGTGTTGTTGTTATCACTGCCCGGTCACACCGCCTCAGTCTGCTTCCTTCCCGGCTCCCAGTAGCTCCCCAAACACAGTGCCTTTCCCGTCCGCCTGTCTGTCTCCCCGCCCCTCACAGCACCTGAAGGGGGGCGCTGTGTGGCCCCACCCCCGAGACCAGGCTCAGGGAGGGCTGCAGGGGAGCAGGCGGCACACACAGGTCTGGTTCCATTAAGTTTCATTTTTGCAAGAAAACTGATTTGTGAACATGTGATTCCTCAACCCTTTTTAGGACTTCCCAAATAAATAAATTTGTGAATGAAAAAGTCTTCTTTTTCCCCCCAAACCTGGTGTCAACTTTCTGGGTCAGAGACGCAGCTGCCGCCCTGTGAGCCTCCTCCCGGAGGGAGTGGGTCCTGACTGCAGGCCAGTCTCGTCGCACAAAGATCTGCTCCCGTCCCCCATACCCAGGGGCCAGCCCTTTGACCTAGGGAGGGGGGTCCACCCACGGGGCTCCAGACACCTGGTCTCACATCCACCTGCCTGGCGTTGCCTCTGGCTGGGCTGGGGACTCCCATCCTGGGGCTGCAGCTGCCCTGGTCACCTTAGCCCTGAGTTCCTGCTCATTTCTCACTTGGGGACCAGGAATTGTGGCCAGTGGAAGCGGGGGGAGCTCAGATGCTGTGTGCGCGTGGCGGCCGGCCTGTGAGGGAGCAGGCGGTCAGGGCGGCCCCGAGTGAAAAAGGCCGCGCGAGGCATCTGTGAGGTTTGTTCCTGACGCCCCATACACGCGCCCTCGTTGGCAAAGGAAAACTCAACAGAGCAGGAACGGTGCCGGTTTCCGACTGTGGCTGCCCTCTTCCCTGTGAAGTCTCTACACTTTCCGTGAGCATTATAACTAAGAAAAATATTGTGATAAAAAATATGTTTCTCTTTGCATCACCCAGTTTTGAATCCAAAATGCCTTTAATAAATATTTCATATAAACGCATATGTTTTCCACAGTAGTGCTGGCGCTGTCTACGGGAAGATGTAATGAGAACATAATGCTATCACTGTTAATTGGTAGGGAATCAATAGGTTAAGAACAGCACATTCCCAGAAAATGGAAGCTGACCGTTTTTTTAGTTTTTCAGGCTACGCCATCATAATTACTTCACATTTTTCACCCAGTAATTAAGACCCAAGGGCAGGGCTTTTCTTAAGAGCTAATCACAGTCAGGGTTAAGTGCCAAGGACGAGCCTCTCCTTTATTGCTTAATTATATCAAATCAATTTAGTTCTCATTTTTTGCAAAGCAGAAGTGTCTTTTAGGGAACCATTTCAACAGAGTTCTGAATAGTGGCTTCTGAAATAGATGACTATATTTTATTCCATTATGTTAGCATCTTTTATAACATCACAGATGCATGTATTTCAAAATTAGGGGGTTGCAAAGAAGGCAGCAAATATTCACGACATATACAGAAGAGAACTAGTACTCACCGGTAAAGTATTAGTCACTAGGAGAACTTGCCCTTGCACACAAAGCCTGAAAGGAAAAACAGAAGGGAGTCCCCAGCTCCAGGGCACGGAGGTGGACGGAAACGTGCGGCCACAGTCTGCCGGTGGAGCAGCTGCCCTGTCCTTGTACAGGAATGTCACTCCCTCCGGCAGACTGTCACATTTTACGTTCAGTTTACATCCGAGTACCAACGATCACTGACTAAAGCAGACGGACATTTCTCTCTCTCTCTGTGAAGATGGGAGCCATGTCTGCAGCCGGGGTCACACTGCAGCTCCCCAGTTGGCAGCGACTGGGCTTCCCGTCCTCCCTCGGCTCTGGCTCCGAGGTGCAGACACAGGGTGGTCCGGAGCAGGTGGGCCCCGAGGGCACAGAGCCGCCTCCTTATCCCAGGGACGCACTCCACAGCGCCAGGGGGCTTGCGAGATGGGCCGCCGGAAGTCTGCGTTGTGAACACCACTAACTTTCACATGGTTAGGGATGGCCAGAAGATGCTGCAACTTGCCCTTCGATTAACAAAAATGCATCCCCGTTGCAAAGCTGGAAATTTTCAGAGGAGTTTCTTTCCAAAAAGGAAAGAAAAACTAATGAGGTGTCATTTTTTATGATGAGATGAGCTCCGTGCCAGAAAGCCACAAATCTCATCTGACGAAAAAGCTGCCGCATCAAGTAGTAACTAACCACTGTGTCTGCCATAGGATTTTGGGTTGGTGGCATGTAAGGAAATCTTATTTTTTCCATCAAAGAAGACCATTTTGAAAGTCGATTTTAAAACATTGCAATGTTGTTGCATCAAAATTCTTTCTAGAAGGACACATCTTAGAGTCTGGTGGAAGTCACCCGTGGCCCTGAAATGTCACAGATACCTGGAGACACGTGGCAGAAAGTGACTGTGCAAACCGGACATGTCCTGCATCTTAGACACGTGTTGTGAGTAAGTCCCTGCATTTTCCCTGGGCTTAGGGGACATCGGGGTCACAGCAAAGGAAAAGCTAGTCCCGTCCACCCACCCACGGCTCTCACATCTTCACTCGAATTCCCTTCATTCACCGTATAAAGTGATATTTGTATGCCCATTGATTTTCTTATACGTATATGTTCAGTCCCTTTATTAGAGGAAAAATATTTCATATTTTACTCTCTGAGTCGGCACAAAATTACACCATATGTTAGATTCCTCTTAGCTAACGAAGCCAATTACCCGTGTCTCAGACACTCGCATGCACTGACGACAGTGTTTTAATTATAAAGACCTTTTCTTAATCGGATTGTCATATACAGTATTTAAAGAGTAAACAAGAAAAAGACATTAATTGCTATTTTATCTTTAAAATAGCAATTTATCCTTTCCCTATCTAAACAACGCCAACGTGTTCATTACAGTACACTTGGAAACCACGGAGGATTAGGGAAAAATAAGCTGCCTGCGTTACAACAAACAATTAACAAGCACTGTTAACATTCCAATAAATTTTCTTGCAGTTTGTACTGTTACCGACGTATCGCATGCCTGTTTAGCACAATATTTTATCAACTATCACTTTGTCTTGGGTGTCATTTTGGCCTGAATAGCTCCAGAAGTAGGTGGACTGTATGCAGCGTTTCCAATCGATAGAGAATTTGCTGGTGTCCGTTTTCTCATAATTGTGAGGAATATCGCATTGCTCAGCACTTACGATTTCACACAGCACGTGCAGCCGGAAGGTGTTCTACGGGACCACTCACCGCGGACGACAAAGACATCGTTATCCCAACCATCAGCCAGCTTGCGGCAGTGGGAAGACGAATATTCAAATGAGTCATTTGAATACAATGTGCAAAGTGGCCTGGGATCAGAGGTGTCTAGGAGAGACTCCTGCTGTCTCAGAAAGGTGGGACTCCGAAGGAAGGAAGCTAGCTCCTCTCTCTAAAGCTCGTGTGCAGTGGAGATTTCTGGGAGAGTTTTAAAGGCTTAGGCTCGTGAGAATCGCGTGGATTTAGAGGGAAGGGCTTGTCCTGTCGAGAAGAGACGGAGAGGGTACAGGACAGAGACGGACTCAGCAGGACGGTTTTACAGGGCGCTTGCTGGCAACAGGCACCAGCCCAGGAACCTGCGGGGTGAAACAAAGACCCAGCCCACCAGGGGCTAGTTAGGGTGTGATGGCCGGCACTTACAATACTATCTGGAGGAACCCAGTGATGGAAAATGCCGTGAGCATCTACAACAACTTTCCAAAAAAGCAATGTCATACTATACTCGGGAAGGCACCGGCACTGGTGCACAGGGAGTCACTAACAGGAAAAGGAGGAAGCCCTGAACTCGTCTCTGCACCGACCGACTGAACAGGACGGAAACGTCGGCAGTCTCACCGAACGGGACACAAATGAAGTGAGGGAACCTCGAAGCGTCAGCGTCAGCATCCTGTGCTGCCTCACCTTGACATTCCCGGAAAAGGGACAGAAGTCACAATACTGCAATAACGAGATGTCTCCAAAATTTACCAACAAAGTGCATCCCGCAGGGAATGGTCACACCCCTTTCTAGAGTGTTCAGTGGCACTAACAGCAGAGGAAAATGTCACGTTTATAGAAGTAACAAAACCCCAGTGTACCAGTAGGATGTAAAAAGAAGATTAGGTCACATTTGAGGCTACTTGTCTGCTATTGCTGGTCCCCAGGTTTTGCAAATGGAGCAATTTCTTTGTCAATTATAAATTACTAGGGAAAATGGAGCGAGGAGTCCCACAGGCAGCGACTGCTTTTGTCTGGTTACATGTAAAGAAAACACACTTGCATCGCTGGGCAGTTAGAGCGAGCATTCGAACACTGGGACAGTCATTTCCTACGGGTGTATGGTGAGTTTAAAAATACCCTCTTTCGTGTACACAAAAATATTAATTTTCCAAAGATGTTTACACTCTTATCACTGACTCTTCCACGTCACCCTAGGGTGGGCTGGCACAATGGTTATATTTGGATTCCACCGAGAAGAAATCTGGGTCATCCGGAAGGTTGACGTGTCCCAAGTTGGAAGAAAAACAACAACAAACACACGTGACAATTATGAGCCGAGGCATGAGGAGGGGTGAGGCTGTGCAATGGCTGTATCATTGTTGACATGAATTCGGATAGCAATAAACAAGTCATTACAGCTTTATGATTTTATCGCATAATCCTGCAGAAATATCCAAAAGGAAGTTTTTTCAGTTAAGAAAATAACTTCCTGACAGCTCTTCGAAGTTCCTAGTCTGTTCCTGGGTCCGGTGTGGCCAAAGCTTCAGGCAGCAGACAAGGGATCATGTCAGCTTCATGAATTTTACTGTTTTCTAGCACAGCTCACCAGCCCTGGGATGTTCTCACCAGCGTAAAGAAGAATTTTTACTTGAGAGGAGAATGTGCAAGCACTTGTTAAACACACGTGAGCACTAACTATACAATAAAACCACATTTGATTCATTAGGGGCTGTATGGCACCCTCACAGAGTCCATGCAGATTGTCATCCAGAGGGAGAGAAACCCGTGTGTCTGCACAGAGATCTGGGTAAAATGAAACACTGTTGGCTGTTCCACTCGTTGCTCACTCCGTGGACCGAAGACCAGAATCCTGTGGTTACTCACGATCATCGAGAAGTCCACTTGGGGTGCGAGGCATGTCCCGTGCATGTAGCTCAGGAGAACAGCCGGCCCCGTGCAAAGCAGAGTGAAGAAGTCTCCGTGTGAGACGTGGCATAAAACCAGCCGTGAGCATTTCCAATTCACCTTCCCTGTTTGAAATTTCGGCCTGGAGGCGACTTACTTCCCAGCCAGCATTTGGTGGCTGCCCTCCATCCCATCGTGGGTGTCCTGCCTCCGTGAGCATCTGCACGTGAATTACACGTCCACGTGAGCAATGGGTGTCCACGTCAGAGCTGGCTTGGGTGGACCCAGCCCACAATGATTGGGTTCCACTCAATAGCTCAGGATCCTCAGTGTCACAGCTTGGGTAATTTAAAACACCAAAACTCTTCTT
The DNA here is from genome assembly GCA_004024845.1 of Tonatia bakeri. Lineage (NCBI taxonomy): Eukaryota > Metazoa > Chordata > Mammalia > Chiroptera > Phyllostomidae > Tonatia > Tonatia bakeri. The sequence goes on along the minus strand of PVIA01002438.1, from coordinate 68,554 downwards.
GACATCTCCCCCTGAAATATCAGCTCCAGATAAGCTCCCTGGCACCGTTCCTTTCGGTGTAGGGCAGCGGCTTCATTTACTGATGGCAATAAAACCACAGATTCGCTAACACGCAGACACTGACTGCTCCAAGTTTCCATGATGGCTCTCTGCACACGCCCCACAGTGTGACGTGGCGTCCAAAAAGCAGCACCTGGCATGAGAGGAAAAACAAAAAGAAAAATTTCAAAGCAAGGAAGAAGCAAACAAACACACAAACAAAAACCCTTTGAGGAAGCAAGAAAAAGGTGAAGAACTGAAACAAACTTTAAAATGCAAAAAAAAATTCATTTCCTCAAAGAGATAAGAGAGGATACTTTGTGAAGAAAGATTAGGGAAATTATATATTATAAACATAAATATTGGAACATACCTTGAGTTAGGAAGATTTCTTGGAAATTAAAACATTGTAGCACAATCAAATTTCGACACATGTAAAAAAACAGGTGAGTTAATTCTGAGGAAAGCAAAGAGTGATACAAGGAAAATCACTGTTGTCACAGAACACCACTGCTCAGCCGTGAACCTTTTACCCAGATGACCTGTGTGGATAACGAGCGTCGATGTCAGCCGTGGCCAGGACAGGGAGCCAGGGGAGGGGCAGCAGAGCGGTGCAGTCGTGAGAAACTCCCCTCTTCCGGAACAGGAGTCCCACGGTGATGACCCATCCTCGTGCACTGAGATACTGGAAGAGAAAGAGTGTTTAGAAACGTGGAGCTAGCTACGAAGAGAAATCACTAGGACAACATAGGAAGAGAAAGTCAGGACTGCGGTCCCTGCAGAATTTGGCTCCCCTGCCCCCGTCCCCTGCCTGTGCCTCAGGGACCCCCAGGGAGTCCTTCCATGAAAAGACTCTTTCTGTCACTGGGGGAGGGGGCACTGAAGGACGAACTTACTGAACATCATGCTTTTTGAAACAACCACCTTCACTGCACGCTATACAAATGCAGGCATGGGGCGCTGTATTTCTCCCACTGCCCTTCACCCAGGGGGCTTGGCCACTGGTCCTTGGTGAGAATACATTTGTGGAGTCATGAAGCCAGCTTGGGCTTTAACTCATAAGCAATGCTTCCTTTTGAAATGCCTAAATGATTTCACTCAGAAAACAATGTCTACAGGTAAAGCTGTTACTTAAAACTGTACCTTTACTCCTTTTATTAAACCCAAAGAGTGGGGACATCGAATGTTTAGGGGGGAAACACTACCCACTAGCCAGGGGACCAAGGTAAACGCGAGGCCCCTTGACACGCTGGGACAAAAGGGCACCTTCCCCTGTGGCCTTCCTCCCGCGCCTCCAGCTGACTCCTGGGGAAGCACCTGCCCCCCTGCCCTGCACGAGGGGCTCACCGCTGAACACCCGGTCAGCACTCCCCAAAGTCGGCAGGGTCACCCACAATGAGGGGCCAAGATGGGTCAAGGAGACACGGCGACCCCGGGAACGTGGGACCCCGGACAGGACCCTGGAACAGGAAAGGACATTTCGCAGAAACCAAGGGAACGGAATCGACCATGACATCTCGTGAATGAATTCGGGGTCAACACTGATTCCACAGTCGGGACAAGAACCCCACGCTAACTAACGTGAGACATCAGTGACAGAAGAAACGGATGAGGGATGGGGGTTGTGTGTGGATGCTCTGCGTTTATTGTGTGCAGCCCCTCCGTCGATCTCAGGCTGTTCTAAATTAAAGGTCTGTTTCAAAGCACACTCCGCAGGCCAGGGCTACTCACGAAACACACTCGGGGTCGGCACTTCTGATTTCGGTAAAAGCCGTGACCAGGGAATGGCAGCGACACCCCCAGCACACGCACGGTCACGCAGTGTCTCACTGTGGTCCTCCAGTGCCTGGGGCAGGGGGCAGGGGCGTTGCCAGAGCCCGGCCTGTGCTTTTCTCAGCGTGCTTTCTGATGCTTCTGTCACTGCTCACCCGCAGGGGCACCAAGTCCTGAGAAATGTGCACTCCTGGGTGCTTCCCACTCGGATGGCTTTATTTAAAGCACAATGGTTTAACTCTCCCTCTGAAAAAGCCTTAAGTGAGTCTTTAGTATAAGTAACAACAAACAGGAACCCTGGTCGAAAGGGAAGTCGGATAAGTTTTATATCATATTCTTTTGAGAATAAAGTTCCCTGTCGCACTCTGATGAGATCCTCAGGGGATAGCACAGTAAACCGTCCGTCAGAATTGTGCCAGGACCGTCGCTAGAAACCCGAGCAGCCCGGATGTCTGTTCTCACTCCATCTTCTCCTTCCGTCTCTAAACCACGGCTCCAGTGAAGCCCGCTCCCGCCCTTCGTTCCGGGGCTGAGCGCGCCCGCCGACCTCGTGGACTGACGCAGGGATGTGGAGCAGCCCCCACACGCCGCGCTCAGCAAGTCTGCCTGAGGGACGCTGTGTTACAGGCTCAAGAATGTTAACAGTCGCACTCCTATGACCCAAATTAATGAGATGGGTGTTATTTAGCCAAAATAAGTATTAATTATCTTTATGTGCACGTTTATTCAGAAACAGAAATGTTGTTGATTGATTTAAAGCCCTGTTTCTGTCATGTAAACTTTGCCATAAAAATGAACCCGGCATCCCAATGTATAAAATAAAATAAAAATAACCTCCTCTGGCAATGCATAAAATACAATGTTAAAAATGAAACCAACCTATGAACTACACACAGTAATTTTTAAGGGTTTAAAAAATGTATAAAACCTATTTAAACAAAAAGCACCCTAAGTCAGCATTTCGGGGGAAAAGGAAGACAAACCAGAGGTGAAAAGAGCATAGAGGACATAGAAGTCCGTTTGTTTAAGTGAAAGATTTCGGCTGTAAAAACGCAGTGAAATTACAAAAACTGGTTGCATTTAAGACTTTTTAAAAAGAGAGCCCTAGCCTGAGAAATCAGGCGATCTTCGCTTTCATGGCGGAGAGCGGAGCTTCCCAGGCTGGTGCAGCCCCACGCTTCCCTCCGAAGCGGAGCCCACGGCATGTGGACTTGCGGCGAACCTGCCGGCCTCTCCCAAGGTGCAGGTGGGCAGACGCGGTGGAGAAGGTCGTGCTGGGACTGGTGCAGGCACCTGGGGCCCGAGGCAGGTCCTGGCCGTGATCGCGGGACGGAGTCCCTGAGACCCAAGGTTCAGGTCTTCCTTGCAACTGTACAAAGCTGAGAATCAATGAGGGGGGCGGGATACAAGGAGGGAAAGGAGAAAATAAAAATGCAGTCAGACGTCGCCTCCAGATTGTCATCCAAAAAAAAACAGGAAGAAGCTGCTGTCACTGTTTTTTACCCCGCGCCCATTTTCCTTCCCAAACGACCTCTACTCCGCAGTCGGTGGCCCTGCCGAGGCTGGAGCAGGGGCTGGCAGGGGCGAAACACTGGGCCCAGCCCCCCAATTACAGGCAGAATGCCGAGCCGACGCCTCAGGCTCACGGACCCGGGTAAACACGCTATAAACCACATTCCGTTCCGTATCTGGAATGATGAATTCCTACCAGGGTTTATGGCACCTGTGAAAGGTTCTAGCAAATTGTGTCAAATGAATATCTCATGCAGCGATGGAAAAAGTATCAGAAGGAAATAGGGTTAAAGAAATGATACAAATAACGGGGAAATACATAAAACCCCATTGTTAGTCATTGGAAGGAAACCCAGTTTCTGTACTTAAAGAAACTGACGAGTAAATATTCCAGGTGATTGAGTCGAGAAGTGTAGCAAACTAACAGGAAGCCATGGAAACAGACTTTCTCTCATCCCGGGAAAAGGTCTGAAGCACTGCGTGAATGGAAAACTTTTATCACAGAACCTACAACGACAGCACAGACTCGACCAGTTTGAGTATCTACCTGCAGCTGGCCACAGGCTGCCGCTGGTCTGCTTTACATCCACTGTTGCCTCCCTCCTGTGACAGAAGGGGCATGGTGTTTGGGGGCCCATGAGGCCATCATCAAGCAGACCAAGTCGGGGGGACATGGTCCCCAGGCAGCTCTTGCCAATGGTGGGGCAACAAGTCCCCGGCCAGGGCCCTAAGGAGTCCCCTGGAACAGTCCCGTCCTTTCTCTGCCTGCTTGTTCGGAAGGAGCACGGGCCTGCCTCTGCCTGTGCCAACACGTGACCGAGGAACTGACAGGAACCTCAGCCCCTGGAACCTCAGGCCCCACCCACCTCCAGAATCTGCTGTGATCCTCAGATTGAAGTGATCATGTCTGGGGTGCTCGGGCTCCCACGTGAATTTAGCCTCTCGCTGACTCAGGGACCGGCCTGTTGGGCAGACAGGGATTCAGATGACTCGGTGCCATGTGGGACGCGGTGACATGTGCCACTCGGTGTGCAAGGGAGAGCAGAGTGCCAGGGAAAGAAGGCAGGCAGGCACCACACCGTGGGGTCCCTCCTGCGCCTGTGACGACAGTGAGAAACGGGCCACACGGTCAGCTCTGTGCTCCCAAACGCCCAGGACAGAGTGAAACGGAGACCCAGCACCACAGGGGACATGCTGGGTGCTCGTGACCAGCACCGTGTCTCCGGGCTCTGCAACGAGGCGGGAATCTCCTCTATGAAGGGGACACTGTTGCTGTGATCCCGCAGAAGAAAGGTCCCCCAGACAGCAGGTCCCAGGGCCGCTCTCCCACCTGGGGACTCACCTGTCCCGAAGCCCAGGGCAGGGCGGACACAGGCCAGCGGACGCGAGGTCAGCTTGTGGACTCTCCCTCTGCACCGTGAAAGCCGGGACCCGGCCTTTTTCACACTGGTCTTCCATCCTGGAGCTGAGGACACTGCTCGGGCGCTATGCACAGGGGAGGGGGTTGCCGCATATATGCTCAGTGCTCCTCGGAAGCCTCTGCTCTCCGTGGGCATGGGATGCAGAGACAGTGACGGCCAGCTCACTGGCCAGACAGCATCACCCGCTCCAGCCATCAGAGGGAAAAAGCCACATCCATCCAACTCCTCTCTTTCCAAACGCCTTTGGAAAGGCGGCTTCATGAAGAACCATGTCTTTAAAGAGGGGATCATAAGCTTAAAACAAAAATGCTATCGCAGAAGTGGTTTAAGCTTAAAATTAGGAAATTACTTCCTCCTCCAAACCATAGAGGAAATTGCTTAAGAAAGAGACCGATCCATTCGACAAGGCATGGAAAGGGGAGGCACCCAAGGCGATCGCTGCTGCGGCCACCCCCCTCTCCAATCCGGCTGGGGGTCCCGCCTCCACGCCCACAAGCCGCTTCTCCGGACAGTCCATCGCGCGGGGTGCAGCTCTGCACTGCTGAGGCGGTCCTGAGGACTGAGTGCCGACTTCGAAAGTCACCTAATTCCTTAGTTCCTCGTAATAGTTTTCAGATTTTTTTCCTCTGGGTGTTTTTTTCATCTCACCCGATGTTAGCTGGCAGTTAATTACGGTCAGAGACGAGTTCTTTTCCAGGTGTAGTCTTGGACTTGACTTTTTCTTTTAATGAGCACGGTAAGCTTCACACTTTGAGAGTCCTACTGTGCGCTCGGAGGCTCGTGACAGCAGGAACGCTCGCTCTACACCAAGAACAGAACCGGAGGTCCCCAGAGCTCCTCCTGTGAAGAGAAAGGTACTTCGCGCACCGAAGGCAGACGATGGCAGAGACGAACACGGCAGAGACAGCTGCTGCCGTGAGGAGCCTAGAGAAGCCTCCGGCACTCCGAACGGTGGGGACACCGAACAGCGAGCTTACTAGGGGACACGCTACACGAAGTACAGTTTAATCCTGCAACCAGGTTCTGGTCCAGAATGAAATCGAGGGATGTCTGTGTTTATCTTGTTTTGTCTTCAGTTAATTCATCAGTATATTTCTTTGTTTAGTTTTTTTAAAGATTTATTTATTTTTAGAGAAAGGGGAAAGGATGGAGAAAGAGAGGGAGAGAAACATCAATGTGTGGTTGCCTTTGTCACACCCCCAAATGGGGACCTGGCCCAAAACCCAGGCATGTGCCCCAACTGGGAATCGAACCGGTGACCTTTTGGTTCACAGGCCAACACTCAGCCCACTGAGCCACACTAGCCAGGGCATCTTTGTTCTATTAGTTACCTTAGGAAGGTCCCTGAGGAGTCCTAGCACCACAATAAATACATCCCAGGCCTCTGATTACTGCTGTCACAATTTAAGCAACCCTTTACCACCTAAATTACTCATCTTGATGTGAATTCCAACCTGGTAAATAACCTAGGAATTTTTCAACTTTTCCCTTAAGATCCGAGTGGAATGTATGCGCCCTAGGGCTAGGATTCTGTTCTGCTCAGCTCTGTCATCTGCTGTGCCAAGTACAGTGCCTTAAAAGTAAAAGGCATTTTTATTTAATGGACTTAATTTCACTGACTATAATTTACACTTTCGCTTCAGACTGTGATTATGGGCCCATGTTTTACGCCTGGCGGGGAGATGTCAAGTAAAACGTGATTTGTTGGAGACACGCAACAGTTACACTGAGAAAGGAGTGGAAACAGCGTTTATTGAGGGTGTGGCTCCTTCCCAAACACTGTAATAGATCCATACATGCGCTGAATCATAAAATCTTTACAACAAATCTGAGAGTAGATATTATTATCTCCCTTCTATGTGCGGGAAACCGGAGCTCGGGATGTTCACGCCTCTCCCAGGCTGTGCGAGCCAGGCAGGCCCTGCACACTCTGACTCCACAACTTGCTTCCCAGCCCAAGTGCACGCGGGTGCGAAGCTGGCCTTGGACAAGTCAGTGCCGCGCCCCCAGGAACACAGAGCCGCTTAGTGACGCACTTGGACTTCAAAACGGGCCTGAGTCTCCAGGGATCTGAAAGGACGCCCACCCAGCTCACGGTCTCCGAGGTCCTGTGGGCAGAGGAGACATGTGCATCAGACAGAATTCAGGGGTCCGCAGACTCTTGTCTTTTGAATTTCATTCAAGGACGTATGACAAGTGCCAGGGCCCTAGTATCAATAAGCACAAGTTGAACCAGGGCAGTCTGCTCACACTTGGAGTAAATGGAGGAGTTGGGCGCAGGCGTGTGCCGCCTGCGGAGCCTGCGCCACGCTCCCGGGCAGTAGGTCACCGCCAGCCAGGCGTCCGGCCACAGGCGGCGGCACCAATGTCCCAGCATCACAGAAATACCTGTTCGCAGCTTCAAAAAGGAAACTCAGGCGAATATCAAGATGGCCTGCCAAGCAAGCGTTCAGTGGAACACAAACAAAAAAAGACAGTTCTGCACTGATCTGTCTAGTACACTTTTCCACCACGTATGTACGCTTTCCATCTTCTTTCCCTTCCATGATTTTTCCTGGAAAGTGAGGGGACAGGGGAGAGAGAGAAAACTAAGATGGATGGATGGATGGATAGATGGATGGATGGATGGATGGATGGAGAGAGAGAGAGAAGGAGAGAGAGAATCAAAAGCAAGAGAGTGTTGGTGGCAAATGTCCCGCCCTTCCTGACGTCCCTGGCCCGTTCACAGTGACCTGAGTTGTCTCCAGACACTGGAACAGTCAGGCCGGTGTGACCGTCTCCTTGTCCCTTTGGTTCCTGCTCTTCAATGTGGGTCTAAAAAATTCAGCTGATGGGTGGGATGCTGAGCAGGTTCGGTGAACAGGCAGCAGGAACCCTGGGCTACAGCTGTCACTCTGTGGCGAGTCCTCCGACATCGGCGCAATGACGTCTCCAGCCCTTTTCCGGAAGGTCTGCGGGAGCTGGCGGCTGGCAGCCACTGGTGACGGGGGACAGCAGGAATCCTTCGCCTGAAGTGCCTCCGTCAGTGACACGCAAAAGTGCTATTTTCGTGTATGTCAGCAAGGCGATTCTGAATATCGTGAACTCAGCTAAAACAAAGAGGCACAGACGTTTTAATGTACATTGTAATGTCACAGTGAATGAAGCTGACCTGGCCAGAGACAAGGAAAAGACAAAACCGTCCGTAATCATGAAGTGTGGTTCTCACCCTTGGAAGGTCTTCTTCAAGAGAACTGACATTTTATCAGGCCCGTGTCCTCATCCACTTCGCAGAGAGTGGTTTCTATTTTTACTCGGAGGCCTTGTGTGGTAAGCCAGCAAGTCCTGGCATCAGGCACCCTGGGGGCGGGGCGAGGGCAGACCGGACAGAAACGGGGAGTGGGCGGAGCCCGAGGAGGGGAGAAACCAGAAACACACAAGGATGTTTTAAATTCAACCCCATGTCAACTGCATAGAACAATGGCGTGTTGCTATCAAATAAACAAATAGTAAAATCTCAATGAAAGCCCTTATGGAATTCTTTCTAATTAAATAAAGATGGATCTTAAAATGTTTTTTAACGCGTGCTAATGAGGGAAAGGTGTACATTGATCAACTTTCCTAACCAAACCTAATAAAAAAATTTATTTACAATTGATCATTAAATATCATTGTCTGAAACATCAGAGGTTTTTATCCTAAAACATAGAAGTGTGATCCTGTAGGGCTTTCAAAAACTCTGTTTTACCAATTAATTACATTAGAATTTGTTTCTCTGATTTGCGAGTGTTGGGGGATTTCATATACCCTTGGATATATAAAACAAAAGAGTTTGTTTTAAGAAAAATGGGACAAAAGAAAGAGAAATGTAAAAAGGAGAAGAGAAATGAGGTTTTCTAAAGAGGAAACAGTACAGATGCACGAGGGGTTCCAGGCAGGAGGGGCAGGGGGGTACTCGGCATCTCCTCCCACCGCACAGAAGTGGACAAGCACGACCACCCAACCCAGAAACCACGCTTGCACCCGCTTCAGGGGGCAGTCCCCAGGGGACCCCATCCGATCACAGGCAACAGGACCTGCATGGTCAGAGGCTGCGTGGGATGCAGGGCGGCGCGGGCTCAGCCTCAGCAGCGCGGGCAGGCCGGGGTGTGCAGGCCGGTCCCCAGGCTCTGACGGGTGGGTGCGCCCGCTCTGCGGAGTCGCCGCTCCCCGAGGGATCCAGCGCGACCACGGGAGGACAAGGCGAGGGACAGAGACTGCGGAGGCGAGGCAGGCTCACCGAGGGCCACCACATCCAGCTCGCTTGTCATTCACCTTTTAAGTCGCAGCGAACCGCACGCGGGATTCACCGAGTCCATCACTTTCAAAGGTGTGGGTCGGTGGCGTCGAGCGCGTGTGCTTCGCGGGGCAGCCACTGCCACCACCCGGTGCCTCTCGGACCTGACCGTCCTTGCAAACTGAGGCTCCGCCCCACCGAGCTGCGCCTCCCTCCCTCGGCCCCCTCCCCAGCTCGGCCCCCACCCGGCGCTCACTGTCCTTGCATGAGTGATGACCCTGAGCCCTGGGGACTGGCGTCTGTCCATCTGTGACTCACTTATTCCACCCCCACGTCCTCCTCAAGGTCCCTCCGTGTTCCGTGCCGATTCCCAGGGCCTCGCAGGGTCCCGCACACTGAAGTCATTTGTGACGTTTACCAAAGAAAAATGTCACCAACTGTGTCTCCAGCTCCGCCACATGCAACTTAAGCCTTTGCCCATTCATTCTAAAATCCTGCAGGGCGGCCGTGTCATGACGGTGTCGTCAATCGCGACTGGGGCAATAGCCACACGAGGTCCTGTCTCTGTCACTACGGAATAGGGCAGACATTAAATTAAGAATTAAGATTATAAGTTAAATTCTGTGTCTGAAAAGGTACCAGAAACTCTTCCAATTGAACAAAATCACGTTGTATGGCAAGAATCTCCATACTAACTTAAGCCTCTTGTATAAATAGTCGGATTCACACATACAAATCAATAAATACAACTCGTACTTTAGCAAACCTTTTAACTGAGCTGTGCCTAGAAAAAACACTAAAAATGTGGCCAAAACACAACTTTTTGTGACTTTTCCTGTCACGGCTGTGTCAGTGTTGTCTGCTGTTTCTCCATATTTCTCTTCCTAGTGACTGAGGGTGCTCCCAGCTCAAAATCAGGAATAAGATAAAAATATGTAAAATTATAACAGAGAATAGCCCTGGCTGGTGGGGCTCAGTGGATTGAGCACGGACCTGCAAACCAAAGTATCACGGGTTCAATTCCCAGTCAGGGCACATGCCTGGGTTGTGGGTCATGCCCCCAGTAGGGAGTGCTGGAAGCAATCACACATTGATGTTTCTCTCCCTCTCTTTCTCCCTACCTTCCCCTCTCTCTAAAAAATAAAAATAAAAAAGTATATAACAGAGAATCTAACTGGTTTTCAGAGTTAGCCAAAAAGTGCCGTGATGGCTCAAAAGAAGCAACATAAGAAATGGCTGTTACAACTCGGAGGTTTGATCAGGTAGAATCTCAGATAGTGCTGTTCTAAAGATTAAGTAAGATTAGACATACTCAAGCTAAAAACAGTGATTTGCACGAATTAATAGCTCTTTTAACAAAACATCGCTATTGCAAGGATACTTGCGATCGTGACATTGGGGACCAAGCGTCCTGTAACTGGAGTGCAGGAAGGGAAGGACAGGTGGGACAAGGCACAGGTCTGAACGCGAGAAGGAGGCTCAGTCCCCCGTGGAGGCCACAGTGTCCGAGAGCGGAGTGGAGGCATGGCCACACCTCCGCTTCCAAACACCCTCCTCCCGGCCAGGCGGGGTGCCAGGATGCGGGGAGCAACAGAGAGATCCGGAAAGGCACCATGTGCACACTCGTAGATGCAGGGTCAGTGAGCTGTCGTCACTGCTTCTGGAAATGAAAAGAGAGAAGGGCCCGGGGGTTCTGGGGCTTCCGGCCTGGGGGACTGGGAGAGGGAAGGTGGGCACAGCTGCGGAGGACGAGGAGGAGGTTTGCGAGGCAGAGTCTGTGCATAAGGACCTTCCCTGGCGTCGCTCCTAACCCAGCGGGCTCCTGCGCCTATCACGGCAGCTGGGGGTCGGCCAGAGGCAGAGGAACGAGTGCGTCGTGTTGGTTCCCAGTGTGCCCGGGACTCATCAGCGACCGGCCCCTCTTCAGGGGAAGCACTGATTGCTTCAAAGCCTCCTCTGAAAAGCCACACAAGCGGTGCACTTTCCTCGTCTCCCCAGCACCTGTCTGTGCCCTCCCCTGCCTGGCTCCCGTGCCTACTCCATCTCTCCGCCTCCTGTGACCAAGAGCCCCGATATGGCTTAGTAGTCGGATGTGCTGAGACCCAGTTAGGAGCTGAGACACCCAGGAGGACAGAGGAAACAAATGTCATGGAAAGAAAGCTGGACCAGGACACAAGTCATCAAACTCTAAGTCACTTGCTGGGTGACTGTGGGCAAATCTCCTAACCCCTCCCGCTTGTGATCCTCCGCCCATCAAAGGAGAGACAGTGGGATTCATGAAGCGCCCCTCCCTGGGAGAATCATGAAGGTTAACAAGGTACAATTAACTCAGCGCCAGGAGGCCCAATGCTAGAGCGCGCCCCAGAAATCAAGTTTACCGGCTTCAGCCTGCGCACACGCGAAATGCACCTCCTGCCGTAGGGTGTAGGGACGGTCCCTCCATCCCCGACTTGCTATCGGTGCTCCCCACACACATGAGCGGCTCACCAGTTAGGTCCTCTCTGCCCCCTCCAGCTGCAACGCCTGCCTCCTCAGCTGACGCCGCCCCACACAGCGTCCCTTACCATCTTTATTAAACCTGCTAAAGTAGATGGTTCCCCTGCAAGTTAAAAAAGAGAGCTCGAAAGACATAAAGCATAAAATGAAGAGCTGCTTAAAATAAAGTGTTCTCTTTTCCTACTGCTCCATCTTTTATGTATCTGAGACTGACATGTGACTTTCAGTAATTGGCAGACGCCTGCTTCAGTTCTTGCAGACGAGACAGAAGCCCTCGCTCTCTGCGGCCACGGAGCTTTTTCCTCTCATTTTATTTTTAATACCCTGTGCTACTGAAATAGATTTGTATAGCAGAAAGGAGCGGCTTTTTTCTCCATTTTTCTCAACAAGGAAATAAAAGTGTCACCCAATGGCAAGAATTAACAAAAGACAGTCTGCAGCTGAGACCCTCAAAAGCTGAATTGTTAACGATGAAAAGCAAATTCTGATAGAAAGGAAAGGAAGAAAGCGAAGGAGAAAGACAGGAGAGAGAGGAAGGAAGGGAGGAAGGAAGGGAAGGAGGAGGGAGGGAGGGAGGGAGGGAGGGAACCAGTGTTTATTTGATCGACAGTGCATCAGGCCTGTGGCTTCCCCAGGAGCAAAGGCCGGCACAGCTCCGATGTTTTGGGAGCCTCAGCGCTGGCACAACCTGCGCTCTGCCCACCAGGCCCCTGCGTGAGCTCTCAACACTGTCACTGTTGAAAGAGACCAGGACCCACTGACCAGAACTTGGCTGAGCTGCCGTGTGCTTGAGAGCAGCAGGGCTGCCCATGTGCTGGGGTTGAAGCCGTGATGACTGCCTGTCATTGCATTCCTTTGTCCCGGGCCTCTGTGGTCAGCCGAGCACGGACACTCCCTGCTGAACCAGGACATGGGATCCCCAGGACGGATTCCGACAAGGGGCTGAAAGGCAGATCAGGCCAAGTTGAATGGGCCCCCATTTATTAGAAAATGAGATTACTGCAGAAAACGAACGGTGTGGCGATGACTTTTGGATGAGCCCACTTCAGTTGTGAAACGTCACTCACTTTGTGCACATGTGTCTGTGCCCCCACGCCAGCACTCTTCTCCGTGTCTCACTGGGAGCACCCGGCTGTGGCTGGGAGGGGACAGGGCAACAGAGAGGGGGGCCCTGCATCTTAGACACACTTTCTGAGCACTCGTGCGGAAAGAAACATCTGCCTTAGGAGTGTCCCCTCTGTAAAAAAAAAAATGGTAAAGAGTGAAGTTAAAGAGAAAAGTAGAAGACAGCATTCTCTCTCTTTGGTAACTTTTCACTTTGACTTTTTCCTAGCTATAAAAACAGTAATAACAGAGTTTATAAAAATTGGGGATGGAGTGGAAGTTCTGTTGGAATGAAAAGATCAGAAAAACCCCCTTTCCAATAAAGCAAATGCTACACTCAATGAAATGATCAAAGTAACCACTTCAAGGCCCCTGAGAACTGACCAGAAGCAAACGGCACATGGAGTGGTACTTGCTGGGAAGAACCTTTGGGCTCTGGATAATGGCAACAGGGTCTGCAGTGTGCCTTCCTGGGCGGCTTCTGCCCCTCCTGCCAGAGAAGTGGCTGCCGCCCTGCTCGTGGGTGGGGGACGGAGGGCGGGGCCGAAAGAGGGAACCAGGGAGCCTGAACGTGCCCTCAGCCCACACTCGAGTCCATCGGCCGGGAAGAAACCCCATTTGCACAGTGAAGAGTTGAAGCACAAACTCTAAACGACCCACTAGCTAAAAAATAAACTATGCAGACCCAGGAGTGACCCCCCTCAGGAAGCCAGACCAAAAATATTAAAATAATAGTTAAAAACAAAATGAGGGAAGACCTCATCAGCACTTCACAGTAGGGAAGACAAACACTGGACACGGAGTCCAGGCAGCTTATCATAAATATACATATCTCTCACAACAGTAACACTCAGGGACAAAATTCAGAGTTGCAACAATTTATTCTCTAAAATGTCCAGTTTTTGATTTAAAGAAAATTATGTGTTCTTTACACAGAACACATAAGCAAAAGCATGGAAGAATGACCCATATTTGGGTGGGGGTGGGGTGGGATCAATCAGTAAAATTTAGCAGGCAAAAATTTTAAAGCAGCCAAAAATATTCAAAGAATTGTGAAAATTATGTTTAAAAAATTAAATAAAAATATGATGACAATGGCCCTGGCTGGTATGGCTCAGTGGATTGGGTTCTGACCTGTGAATCAAAGGGTCACCGGTTTGATTCCCAGTCAGGGCACATGCCTGGGTCGTGGGCCAGGTCCCCAGTTGGGGGAGTGAGAGAGGCAGCCAATCAACGTATCTCTTGCACATTGATTTTTTCCTATCCCTGCTTTCTCCCCCTCTCTTTCTCTCTCTTTCCCCTCTCTAAAAATACAGATATAAACCCTTTAAAAGACATGAGATTGGCTAAGTAGTTACAACTATGTAGTATGAGATATAGAGCACGTACAGATATAACATGCATGACAATAACAGAGCCATGGAGGGGCTGGGATGGAGCCACATCAGGGCAAAACTTCTGTATTCAATGAGGAGTTAACCTGCAGTAAATTGTCCCACCGTATGATGCACATTTCATTCCTGGAGCAATCATTAGAAAAATAACTTCAAAATATAGCAAAAACGAATTAATACGGTAACTACGAACATGTGCTTGACACAAAATAAGGTGGCTGAAATGAGGGTCGGTCACAAAAATATGAGATATATGGGAAACAAATAGTAAATGGTGAGTGTAAACATAACCACACCAACAGTTGATATAACATGAATGGACTAAACATTCCGACCAGAAAGTGGAGACGGATGGGCCAGTTTTAAAAGCAAGATGCAGCCAGGTGCTGTGTACAAAAAATAAAATTTAGACTCAAAGACACAAGGGGGTTGAAAATAAAAACAAACACAAAAAACATATGCCATGTAAACTTAAACCAATAGAGATATATTTATATCAGACAAAATATAATTTAAGACAAGAACGATTCTAGAAAGAATGAAGGACATTTCTCAATAATAAAAGGGCCAGTACACTGAATGGAGAGGAAGCACCACACGCACGGGCCTGGCTCTCCTGTCCATCCAGCCCCCCGGGGTCTTCTGACTAGAGCATTCAATCCATCTATGTTTGAAGTAATCGTTGATAGGTATGTAGTTCCTGCCATTTTATCCATTGTTTTCTGATTGCTTTTGTGGGTTTTTCCTGTTTCTTTCTTATACTCTTGCTCTCTTTTCTTGTGTGTTGATGACTTTCCGTAGTATTATGTTTGGATTCCTTTCTCTTTATTTCTTGTATATTTCTTTGGATTTTTGGTCGATGGGCACCATGTGCCTCGTATATGTCAAAGCAAGAGGAGGAGGATGCAGACAGCAGTGGGAGGCACCCGCAGTAGTGATCTAGTCACAGCTGAGCAGGAACAGTTGCAAGATAGGGAGCACCCAGAGCAAAGGGGACCCAGTCCTCTCAGAGCCTAAGGAAGGGAGCGGTGGAGATCGGGGAGTCAGGGGCGTGTCCCTGAGGCTGGAGAAGTGGGTGGGTCCAGGGAAGGGAGGGTGGAGAACAGGGGAACAGGCTGTGCCTACACATTGGAGCAGGTGCAGGGGGGCACTGTCTGGGAACAGCTGTCCCCACAGATGCACAGGGCAGCGCTGGGAGTGGTGGGGGACAGGGGACATAGAGAGTCAGCATCCAGAGAGTCTTCTGAAGGGTCTGATCTACATGCTGGCCACAGGAACAGAGACAGGAGAGAGAAGTGAGGAGAGACAGAGCGAGAGAGGGGGAGGGAAGGGGAGGGGAGGGGAGGGGAGGGAAAGGGAGGGAGAGGGAGAAAGTATGAATATGAATCATGAATAATTTAAGAGATGAGCCTGACTGTGGCTGTTGTTACCATCACTGGGCCCTACGAGGGAACCTTGTGAAAGGACCAAAGGCACTAGAGGACTCAGGCATCAGGCCAGAATCATTGTGCTGTGGGAAGCAGCAGGTTATTACATCCATCATTTGGGAGAAGTCAGACAGCAGGGGAAGGAGCCGGGGGGACAGAGAATGACAGGAGGAATCACAGGGTCTTCAATACAAGCGTGGCTGAAATGTCCCCAAAACTGCACCCAGTAAATAGCAAAATTTTCCAAAGCCAAGAGAGGTATCTCATGAAAATTGAGATGTGCTGGGTTTTGGCTCCGTACAGAAGAGGTGATTAAAGAACCTTATACTTGTAATGAGAAGAGTCTACCAAGGAAAGCATTATTTTAATTGACTTGGTCAGAAAAAAACTAATTTTTATAAAGAATTATCAGCTCCTTCTCATGAGGTGTGAAGTGAATTTTTCCATGCATTTGTAAATGATAATTTTCTTGGTATCTTTCAACATATCAACACCCATTTTGCCTTATATCATAGTTTACCGCTTCACAAAGCAAGAAAGAGGCGATTCGGCCTTGTATCGATGAAATGTTAACAGTATTCTGTTCCACAAAACCGTGGTGAAAAGGAAATCCAGCAATGTTCATGCAGGAACTGAACGTTTATTTGTCTGGCACTCCTTAACTGTTCATGGACTCATTCACTCATTCACTCATTGTTTCATTCACTCATTCATTCATTCTTTTACCCACTCACTCATTCTTCCATTCACTCACTCACTCATTCTTTCATTCACTCACTCACTCACTCATTCTTCCATTCACTCACTCACTCATTCTTTCATTCACTCACTCACTCACTTGCTCATTCATTCATCCCCCAATTATAGACATAGCAACTAAAGCTCCCAGAGACTGAATAACATGCAAAAGCGTTCACACGTGTTTCCAATCCACTCCCCACTTGGTCTCCCCACAGTGTCGGCGTGAATGAAATGGGCTGTGTCCCCTCTCAGTGGCCTGTGCTGACATTGCGTGGCTGAGACCCGAGGACTCCGTTCCAGAGTAAAAACGACCCCGCAGAGGACTGCTCTATTAGATGCACCTGGAGGTCGTGAAAGGCGCCTCCAGGCCACACTGTTCGGTGGTCGTGGAACCAATCTCTGTGGGTGAAGAAAATGAACACGTGTGACATCGGTTCCTTCCGGAAGCAGCGTTCATTTCCACCGCAGCCCAACCCGGGCTCTGAAGGTCACGGCCCCGACAGCTCGCAGCCCCTATGCAGCCTGAGCACAGACGTAGGACATAAAGCTGGTAGGACCATCCTTCGTTTGCAGACACTTTTGATGAAAAAACAGACAGCCGACACTACCCCATCTCAAGGACGCCCCAGGGCAGAAAGACAGCGGTATCTGAGAGCCTTCATTCCAAACGAAACTCCTGGTAGAGGGAATTTTGGAAACCATCACAAACACATCCGTTTTTCAGACAATAAAGTTCAAGGTCTTTATAATAAATGGCCCTGGGTCCTATAGAACTTTAAAAAAAGTGCTGTTTTCAATCACAATCTTTTGGACACTCCTTAGCGTGCGTTAGCACACCGGGTCTGAACGCTGTGGACACACGCTCGCATCCAGCTCTCGAATTTAAAAACACACGCGGCACACCCACACACCGCCCCACCCCAGCTGGGACCAGCACCGCCGCGGCGAGTGGCAGCAGGTGGTAGGTCAGGCTGGCTTCCCCTTTCGCTGGCCGAGCCCGTGGCTGCGCGTCACAACAGCGCGATGGACAGAATGCTGCCTGACGGCCAGGTCCGGCCGGCTGCCTGTGTTTGCATGGCCTCGGGGAGAAAGTAGTTTTATGCCTTTATAGAATTGTAGAAAAATAAAGAAAGAAAAGAAGAAGAAAAGGCAACAGAGACTGGCCATGGCTCACGAGGCTTAAAATACTTACTACGTGGAGCAGCACATGTAGGCCAAGCCCCAGTCTACAGATAAACCCCGGGTTCGGGGTCTGGCCTCTGAGGGCCCTCCGAGTCAGCCCGGCCCACTCTTCCAGCCAGTCCTTTACCCCTTGCCCTCCAGCCACAGCCAAGTCACTGTTACCACACGACAGGTCACCCCAAAAGGTCGTAGCTTATGAACAACTGACATTTTGCCCAAATGATGGACCCTCATGGACATGAACCATAACCCACAGAGACAACAAAATATTTCTGCAGAAAAAGGCAAAATGCCGAGTGAGCACTGTGTGAACACAGGCAGAGGCGTTGGTCAGTAGGTGTGACCCACGTGGGAATATTTCACTGGGAGGCAGCGAATTGTATCTGGAGCGTCAACCCATCGGGTCCTTGCATTTTCCTGGGAACACGATCCTGATTCCAAGTCGTACCTTTGCTCCCACCTACAGCTTCCACCCGGCTGAGGAAGCCGCGGCCAACTGAGCGCTGCTGTGTGTGAGAGCAGAGTGTTCGTGCTCCCCCTGCCGCATCAGCTCCGGGCTCTCGTGCCCTGCGCTCTGGCTAAATCATCCTCTCCCGATGGGGGACAGCTACAGGCTGTTATTAAAAATATGTTAGTCATGGGAAAGATGAAATGTCACGGGCACATGTTCTGGCAAAGTCCTCATGGAATGTTACAATAATAAGCCCTGGCACTCCCGTGACAGCCCAGTGCGTCTCCCGGGCGTGTCACACGCACCGACAGACGGCTGTCACTGCCAGCAGCAAAGAGGCAGGAGGCCCAGGGGCCCTGCTCTCCGGGCTGCTCAGCCGGTCTGCGGGGCCCCTTGACAAGGTTTTCAACGCCAGGCAGTGACATGCAGATAATGGGCCGCCTCACCCCCTGCCCCCCCCCCGGGGGTGTGAGACTCTGTCTGTCCTCCCTGAGGTCCTCCACTTGGGCGGAGTGGAGTTCTCCCATCTCAGCCTAAGGAGTAAACAAACCTAGTTATCGGGAAAATTGACCAAGGAGTGAGATAAACTCCCCACAGCACAAATGACGCGAAGGTGGTTCTCGGTGAGGAACCGGCATGGGGAGCTGTGTGTCGGAGCCAGCGCACAAACCCAGCTCGCTTGTCCATGCTGCGATGCTCTGCCACGAGCCAGGTCGCTCAGAGAGTGGGCATGAATCTTGAGTTCCAGCCCGAACCCAGCGGCATTCCACCAGTTTCCCGGACACTCGAGTGAGGGCCGCCAGTCCCCAGCACTGGGGCTACAAAGCTCCACCGGTGGAAAAGCTGAAATGCAATGTTGTATAATATGGCCAGTGGTCCATCTCCTCTTTCTCCCACAGGTGATAAAACGGGCTGCAGTGCGCACTACAGGAGAGAAGGCAGGCTGCCTGACCTTGGCAGACGCAGGCGCTTCCTAAGCAGTCTGAGTCTCTGCAGCGCTGATGTCCGCACGTGGGTCAGGCCGCGGAGGGAGGGTGTCGGGCTCCGGGAGCACTGCCGAGTCGCACAGAGGGGTGTTGCTATACTCCACAGGATTTCTTCAGAAGGCAAGAATAGACCTGAGCTTTTCCCAGAGGCGGTGATGCAGTGTGCCCCTACCAGGGGGCCCCTGCCTGGTCTCCGCTGACCCTGACTCTTGCAGCCTGGGCCCCAGAGGGGCCATCTCAGGGCGGGACGTTCCCGTTTGGCCACACAGCAAGGTCAGGGACTCAGATACAGAGGAAGGCAAGTGATGCGTCTTTGCAGATTCAGGAGCTCGCTCACCTACTGCATGGAGAGTTCTGAGTGTGTCTGTCCCTCTCCCAGGGTCACAGGGGGGCTGGGCAGCTCCCCTCAGGTGAGGCACTGAGGGGCGGAGAGTCAGACACACTGTCGGAGGGGAAGGAGACGGCGGGCAGCTGGAGGGTTCTCTGCGCCTCCTGACCTCCGTGTAGTTACAGGCGGGTCCTTGGCTGCTCTCCAGCCACCTGGCCTGGCGTTCAGTCCGTGGCAGATAGGAGCTCCACGGAGTTCTGCAAAGTCAACACTCCACACGCTCCCGACGGCGGGCAAAGATCCAGCAGAAAGTGCTGTGTTTGTTTAACATGCCCAAGTCTACTTGGTCGAATGGGATTCGCACGGCTGTGCTCTTCCCCAACCACCACCACGGGCCCTTATCTCATGTCCTCCCCGCAGGAGTGAAAAGCGCACTCGGTCCCCTGAGCCAGTTACTCTGACCTCCTCAGGGTTATCACTGCGGCACCAGCACCATTCGGCCACTCGGCTCCCAGGCCGTAAACTGCATGCTACAATTTTTGCAGAATCGAGAAATGCTAGAAAACAGCATTTTAAAGTGCCTCCCAGCTTAAAACAACCAATGGAACGTAAACCTCGGCCACCAAGCTAGAAGAGGGCTACCAGCGATCTCGCCACACTGGGGCTTCAGACCCATCGAGACGGGGAGAGGGGACGGGAGACCACCTGTGCTGGACCCTTTCTCTTCACAAAAGTGATCAGTTCTCATCGTAGGAAAAAATCAAAGCAGGTGAGAAGAAAATTAAAACAAGCAGCACCAAACGCAACCTCTGCCGACAGCCCGGAACACAGCTCTGCAGGCAGATTTTCATGCTCACACACACGTGTTGTTGCAGGAACGGCATGGGACTGTCCCTGATGGTGCACAGCCTGCTCCCCCTTTTTAACCTGCGACTTTCTAGGTCAGTAAATGCCCATCATAAAGTTTTAAATGGTTGGATGGTGGTCCAGTGTGTAGCTATTTATTTAACCAATTTCATATCAATAGACACACTGCTTGGAGAATACTCAATTTCAAACATTACAATGTAAAATTCATCTTGCTTATTTAAGCTGGAATTATGTCCCTATGCCCAGCCTCAGACTTTGTGGACATCTTACTATGACTTCCGAGGACCAAACTGCCCTCCAGGGAAACTGCCCCAGCTCGGCCCTTCCCAGAGCTGAAGGCAGCGGCCCCATCCCCGGACTGGAGATGATTTCTCTGTGTTTATCAGCATTATATGCGGAAAATGCCAACCTCACTGGCTTAATTTTCATTTGTTTATTGAGGAGCCACATTGGAACGTCTTTCCCTGTTTCCGCAGCTGCTGGAAGTGCGTCTGGGCCTCGTGTTTCTCCAGAGAGCGAACCGACCCTGGGCGGGGGGAGGCCCCTGCCGTCACCCACACATGGAGTGAGCAGAACGCTTACAGTGTGGGCACCCGGACACGCCAGGCCCCCGTGGCTTCCGTGCAGTCGGGCGGAGTCCCGCTTGTCCACTCCTGCTTGCATGGACTGTGTTTTCGGGGTCGTGTCCACGGAATCAGAAAGCCCGCACAGCAAAGGGGAAAAGGGGACCGCCAACAAGGCAGAGAGGCAACCTGCCGAGTGGGAAAACCACGTGCGAAAAACACGTCCAACACAGGGTTGACTTCCAACAGGCATAAGGAACTCCTATAAATAGCAAAGGAAAATGAGGACCCGATTAAAAACGTGGGCAGCCAGCAGGCATGTGGAAAGATGCTTGCCGTCCCCCGCCGTCAGGGAAATGCAAACCAGAGCCCCAGGGAGGGACCACCGCCCCCTGCTAGGCGGCAATAGTCAAACCAACCAACCAACAGAAGACAACAGAGTCAATGAGGATGTGGGGCTTTTTTTTTTTAATTTTTCAAGGAACCCGGGTTGCCTTGATTCCCGGGGAACTGGCCCAGAAGCACAGCTGAGGGCCTGACGGTGCAGCTTTCGGTGAGTCGGCGCAGCAGGTTCACGGTGCCCTCGCTCTGTCCTGCAGGCCAGGTCTCCTGCCCTCTGACCCTGACGGCTGCCTGAGTCAGACACCCCCGAACTCCCCCTGGGCTCCAGACAATCCCACCCCCCGACCCCGCCGCGCCCACCGGGCTGTCAACCCAAATGCTCCAGACCCAGGTCCCTTCTGGGCCCCTGTTGCTGCTGACGGCCGGGTAACCGCTCCCGCTGCCGCATGACCTGCTGCCCCGTCCCCTTGTTCTCCCTGCTCGCGGCTTCATCCCACTGCCCTCACAGTCCCCAGGCCACAGATGAGCAGCTGATGAGAGCTTCACCCCACCTGGAGTAGCCCTGGTTGCTCCACCTCCCGCCTGAAAAGCACTCAGTGGTGACGCTATCAGGCCCATCGCAACCAGTCCACAGGCCATGCGCCTCTCCCCTCCCTTTCAGCCCAGTCCCGGCCCCGCCCTCCAGCCTCAGTGCAGAGGAGCCATCACCCCCGCCTGCCACAGCGGGCACCTGCCCAAGCAGGTCTGGGACCGCACAGAAGGATGTTGCTCCTCCCTCCAACGTCCACTGTCTCTATGAGATCCAACTGTGCTTCTCGTGACCCCTCTGCAGTGCTACTGACGAGGCCCACTGTAAAAAGAGGTTTAAAAATTAATGTGTTCCTATTTCAGAGTTGCTCGGTAATTTGAATTTTCCCAAAGTATCACACGGTGGAAGCGGTTTCCCTTCTCCGCAGTGTGACACTGACTGGATGCTGTGTGAGCAGGGGACGAGGGGGAACCCGAGGACAGGTCGAGTGACAGGTCTGAAAGTCGGCACCCCGTCACACACGCACGGACTCTGGGCCAGCGGTACGATTCATTAAGAGACATAAAACTCCAGAACACCATTCAAGTTGTGCAGTAACTAGGTTTGTAGCAGACGGGCCTACTCTTCATGCCAAGCTCCTGCACAGATTTTACCAGCGACTTTGTTTGGAGAGAAAGGTCCTGCTTTCTACCTTAAGAAGTTCTGGGCAGTTTTATGGGGTGGGTTAGGGGCGGAGACGTGTGAGGCTGTAAGCTGCACGCAGCCGGAGTCCACACGCCGACACACGCTGACACACGCCTCCCCTTGGCTGTCACCGGCCCTCCTGTTCTCTTCTCCTGCCGCCTCCTCGGGGTGACGGCTGGAACACGCCGTCCCGCGGGAAGAAGAGGCTCTGGGTGCACAGGAGATGTGGTTGTGATGAGATGGACCCAGGGCACGAGGCCCCATTCCTCCGGACCCCCCCTTCACTTCGGGAGGAAGCCCAGCGCATGAAACTGAGCTAGGAGCGTTTTTACTGAAACTCAGAATCGGTTAGAGGGAAGGAGGACGCAGCCCTCGCAGACGGGGGCCCTGGACGCCGACGTGCTCCCCTGAGGCCTGACCGCCAGAAGATACCGGGTGGGGAGCCGCGCTCACGGGTCGGAACCCCCTCTCGGGTGCCCTGCCTCCACGCGGGGGTGTGTTTCCTGGTGCTGGGTGGTCGGCGCGGTGTGGCGACCCGGGAACCCCAGCACAAGGAACTGCAGCACTTGTGTACCGAGCACCACGCTCTGTTTCACGCAGGGGGAAACGATGGCGCCACCAAAGCCCAAACCCTGCTTGTAGCCAAGGAGGCTGCAAGGTCATGAGGGGGTGCTCAAGGTCACGCTGTCCCTCGAGTGCTCCAGCTGTGATGTCGCTTTGCCCCAGCATCTCTGCAGGAAGTGGCCCTGGGCCTGGAAGTACTTAAGTCATCACTTCATGCGCCACATGGAGATAAAGACGTTGGGTCCGTCCAAAGCCCTAATTGCGTAATTGTTTCCAGACAAATTCTGAGTAGTATTTATTATTCCACACAATAAGGGGAGCAGAGATTCCATTTAGAGCCCGTGATGCCTCTGGGGGCGGGCGGTTCCCATGCGTCCAGGCCCACGGCTTCCACGGTGGTCCCCCCAAGAACTCACAATAGAAGGGACCCTTAGGACTGCCACCCCCTATGTGTGAGGAGTCTAAGCAGATTTGACGTAGCAATGTAAAATCGGGACAAATTCCTTATAAAAATCCACTTTTATTTGGGGATAGTAATGAACATCGTTTTTTAATAGAAAAGAGAGAGTTAGTCATCACAGTTACAAAAAGGCTGCCTTTTCCCCCGTACTGATGACCGCAGGGTTCCCGGATGGCATACTCACATCGGCGGTGATGGGAGTGCGTGTCCGCCGTGCCCTCACCCTCGAGTCGCTGGGGGAGCGGTGCCCGGACTCGTGGAAGGCGGGGCAGTGGAAACGCTTCACGTGGCGTCCTCCCCCCGGGACCCAACTGTGAGAAACAGACACTCAATGAAAACGTGTGTGAACCTTTTACTACATTAAATCATATTTATGCTGACTTTTTTAACTTCAAAGATGCTTTATCTCAGCACGTGCCGGGCCTGTAGCTGGCAGCGGGGTGGCTCTCTCCACAGCGCGTGGTTCTTGTCCACACTCCCCCTCCCCCCGGCCCTGTGACCGGTGGTATAAACATACAACATATTACCATGTAACTGTTCCTCATGGAGACGGTATGCACAGTATAGTAATGCAGGACATGGAGCATCAGCATACTATCCATATTGCATGAAATAATAGCTATAGTGAATTACAACTATGGACTAGGGAACTTAAATAAATGCAAACACAGTTAATAAAAATAGGGCCCTGGCTGGCGTAGCTCAGTGGATTGAGCTCGGGCTGCGAACCAGGCATCGCAGGTTCGATTCCCAGTCAGGGCACATGCCTAGGTTGCAGGCCATGTCCCCCAGCAACCGCACATTGATGTTTCTCTCTCTCTCTCTCCCTCTCCCTTCCCTCTCTAAAGATAAATAAATAAAATCTTTAAAAAAAAATAATTCTAAAAAAAAAAAAAAAAATAGGGCCAGTGATCAGTGTGACACACCCCTCAGAACCCTTGGGAAGCTGTGGCAACTACGGTGGGAACGGCTGAGGCCCAGAGGGCTCTCTGACCTCCGGCTGGTGTTCCTGGAGGTGGAACCAGCCCTGCCGGGCACTGCCCCACTGGCCCCGCCCCGGACCACCCCGCTGTCTGCCTCTCCTGGGTGGCCTCTCCCAGTGCTGGCCCGTCTCACGCTGCTCAGGGTAGAGAGGCTTCACCGAGGACTTTTGAGCACCAGTTGCTACACCTCCCAAGAACTTGATGCCTGGTTTTTGTAACCCATTGGAGCACTCCATGACCCTCCCCACGCACCACCCACGGATCGAGCTTGCCAGCCGGGGGTTTGCTTGCCGGGTTCCAGTGCCCAATGCCGCTTTAGGCCACATTGGCTTGGGACTGAGAAAGCTTAAACACGAGGTTTTTTCCTTCTAGCTGGTTAAAGTCTGCTGACATCACGCAAATCAGACATCAGAGATGTTTAAATAGCAGCATGGAGCAAAACCAAGTGAATCAAACGATGGAAAACGGGCTGCTGGCCGGCAAGCGGCAGCTTCTGCGGAAGGAAGCGCTGACGGCAGTTGTGAGCAGCGAGGCAGCTTCCAAGCAGGACGGTGCTCACGCCAGCATGGCTTGCGGCGTTCACAAGGTACAGGGGTGGGGGGACACTCGGGGGAGGAGTGAATACAGGGTGCGTGCGTTGTGTGGCTGTGTGTGTGTGTGTTTGATTCCAGAACAATCAAAAGTCAGACCCGCATGTTTAAAGCCTGTTTAATCATTTCAGATGGATTGGATCAGTTATTCAGGGACAAATCCACACACAGGGAATATGACCAGCGGGAGACCTGAGCCACCCAAGGGGACGGGTCCCAGAGACGGGGCTCCAAACTTGGTCCCACTCCGGGTGGTGACAAGATAGTGTTTTTAAGCAGATACGTCACATACTTCTGCAGAGAGGGATATTTTTAAATACGTAGGTGTAGATGCACAGGATGGGGCAAGAGCAGGCTTACAGTTCTTTGTATGAAAAATAGTGCAATAATTAATAAATAATAATACACGAATAAGTTGTGTTTCTCATGACCATAACTGATAAGCTACTTTTGCCCCACCCTGCATATGTTTTATAATATATAGATTTATATTTTTTTAAGATTTTTTACTTATTTGTTTTTAGACAGAGGGGAAGGGAGAGAGAGGGAGAGAAACATCAATGTGTGGCTGCTTCCCATATGCCCCCACACTGGGGACCTGGCCTTCAACCCAGGTATGTGCCCTGACTGGGAATCGAACCGGCGACCCTTTGGTTCACAGGCCAGCAGTCAAACCACTGTGCCACACCAGCCAGGGCTTATGTTTCCTTCTTTAAAGCTGAAGACGGGACGGGCATCTAGCTCCTTCGTAGACAGAGCCCCAGTGGGATGATGCGTTCAGCCTCCTTCCTTAAGCAGCTGCTGAACTGAACTGGAAGCAGGCCCTGTGCCCCGGAGGTCCCGGCTCAGTGCTCAGACCCATGGAGGACGGAGTCCCCAGACCACGGTCCCGGCAGCCAGACTGATAGCCCCAGCGGGAGCCCCTCGGAGCGGGGCCCACCACAGCCCCTCGGTGCCCAGCACTGCATGGACGCAGGAAAGGCTCTCGTGTTGCCGAGCTGAAAGCACGCTGCTGCACCCTGAGCTCACGGCCTGCTAGTGGGGTGGTGGGCGGGGCTCAGATCACGGATCTCCCTCGCAGACGACACCCTGAGGGCCCAGAGCACGTGGGGCCAGCCCCAGGACAGAGGGCAGAAGGAACAGTGGCCAGAGCAGGCTGCCGCTGCTGAGATGAGACCAAGGTGACCTCAGAGCTGAACCCCAACGCAGCCTCCGCCCGTTGCCAGCACGTGGTGTGGGGTAAGGCGGCCTCACGCCTCAGTCCCCGCCCCCAGCACAGCGCCCGCTCCCAGCACGGTGCCAGGCTCCATGAGTCTGAGGTGGTCAGGGGTGAACACCCAATAACGTGCTCACAATGCTTGGCGGGGTGCCGCCCCCGTGGGGGCTGTGGCCCTTCAGCTGGCACCGTGAGTGTGGTCCTTACTCTCGTAATCGGCGGCATAGGGAGGCTTGAGTGTGCATCCTGAGTAAACACCAAAGTCAGCATTTTAAGAAGAAAATGTTTGTTGGGTCAGTTGGACGGAGGGGACCGGGACCCCCAGCCTCCGTGTGAGCCCTTCCGTGTAAGTGGCGTGTAAAAGCCCTTCCGGCCCCTCTCTCCTGAGCGTTTGTCTGGGCTTCGCAGAACTCTCGAAAGGTGTGCATTCATAGAGACCAACAGACGCTCACTTCTCTCCTTAGACTCGTAGGGGGTCAGGCACCAGCGCTGATGTATCACCGCTCCGAGGACGGCCAGGCAGTCTAGGGTCCCCGGGCGTGGCCTCATCTGCAGTCCTGCCCACGCACGTGACCTGGCTGGGCTGAGCCTCAGTTTCCCCACCTGGAAGCCCACGGGCACAGCACTGTGGGCACCTCCCCACAGCCTCTCTCAGAAGCGGAGGTGAGGGACCCGCACCCACTGGCAGCAGAAACCCAGACCCTTCACTTCTTCCCGTGACCGCAGTGGCGACCGGGGGTTCAACCCGCACCCATTAGCGCCTTTTTGAAGTAAAGGTGAGTCTGATCATGGGTTAGTTTCCCTCGGCTGCCGTATCAAGATGCCACACGATGGACCGCCTAGCAACAGAAACCCATCCCACAGCCTGGAGGCTGGAAGTGGGAGGCCGGGTGGGGCCAGGCTCAGGCCCTTCTGAGGCAGTGAGTGCAGACCTGGGCCAGGCACCCACCCTGGCCCTCAGGTGGCCATCTCCGTGATCCCAAGGCCGTCCTCCCGGGGGGTCTGTCTCCAAATGCCCCTGATCATAAGCACACCCATCGCACTAGCCTAGAATCAGCCCCGTGGACCCGCTGCCAAGTCGTCCCCTGTGAAAAGACTCTGTCTCCGAGTCAAGTCACTTTCCGAGGTCCTAGGAGTTAGGGCCCCAACATGCGCATGGGGGGCAGGGCACAGTTCAGCCCATGACGTACACACACAATAAAACTATTCTGAAAGGACGAGAGGACGGTGAACGCACAACTAAGAGGTGGTTCAGGGGCCAGCAAGAGGATAGGGCAGGTGGAGCACAGGGAACGGCCACGTGCTGGGCCACGGACAGGTGATGGCGCACAGGGCTCCCTCAGGCGGGACACGTCTGTCAGTGCCCGTGTGGTGGTGCGTGTTCTCAAAGACGGTGAAGGAGAATGGAGAGGAGAGTGAGAGCATGCTCGCAGCCTCCGAGAAAACAGGAGAAGGGACGTCCATCCAGGGGAGACCCCGAGCTTGTGGCGGAACTCGACACGCGTGAATAAAGCCAGCAGCTAGCAGGCTCCCGTCTGTGCTCTGCCCTCCCGCTGCTCACAGAGGTCTTTATGATGATCAGGGCCAGCACTGCCCTGTGCCTCGTCCGCTGGGCCTGACTCACAGGGTTTGGAAGTCCTCAGCCCCGGCCGGCACCGCACACAGACCGGGGTTGTTCCGGCGGCTGAGGAGAAGCAAGGCTGCGTGTGGTAGGGGAGGGGCGTCCCCCACAGACACAGTAAGTGCAGCTGAGCTCCAAGGCCCACCCTGCCTTCCAGTTTCTCGTCTGTTCAACTCATTCATTAAATCGGCCATTATCGCTACTGAGCGGGCGGTCCTCTGCAGGGGGGGCTCTGGGGACACGGAGCAAACAGGAAGCAGGGTCCCTGCCCTCCAGGAGCCCAAGATGCAGGTGTGAAGTGAGCCCGGGCTCCAAGCAGTGAGAGCAGGTAGGGGACCATTGGAGGGCACGGTGAGTGGGAGGGGACACAGGGGATGGCACGCCTTTATCTCCACCCACGGGGGGCCGAGCATCTGAGTGTGTCCTTCAGCCCTGGGCCCACTTTCCATCATTGTAAACTGGAAATAATGATGTCTATTTCCTAAGAAGGCAGTATAGGTAAAAAGTTAAAATGAGGAAACTTATAAAATGAAATAACATTTAAATAGGGCATAGCAGGAACTCAAAAGTGATGGTGGCAATGGTGATGGTGGTGGTGATGATGGTGCTGGTGGTGATGATGAGGGTGGTGATGATGATGATGGTGGTGATGGTGGTGGTGGTGGTGGCAGTAGTGGTATTTGTTCGGACACATAGGAATGTGATTTCAGCAGGACAGATCTGCACCCATAGCCGTAGGGTTGTGGTGTACATAATGGAGACGTACTGAATCTACAGACTGTGGTTTATTATATAAAAACCATTCTTTATGATTTTAATGAGACCACAGAATACAAATTCCACAAATGTAATGGTTTTAAGCTTCAAATATTTTTAAAAGCATTTACAGCCTTCACCATATAACCCACCCAGTAGTTTCCAAACAAAAAGACAGGGAGAAACCCGGGACAGAAGTCTGGGGCGCAGCCTCCCCGAGGTCGGAGACGGCCGGATGGCCAGGTCGGCTGTGCAGCCTTCACACCTGCGCACACCCACACACACCCGCACACACCCGACACGCACAGCTCCTCTCGAGCCGCTGCCTCATGCCCAGCTCTCACAGGACAGCCATGGCAGGGACCATCAAGTGCCACACACAGAAACGGCTTGTGAGGGCACATACTACATGTGTGTGTGCGTGTACACACATTCCATGTAAGAACACATGGATCTATTACGTACAGAGAAGCGTCTGCTGCAGACTTTCTGTCACGCCGTTTGGAGAGGGGGAGCGCACCAACACGGATCCAAGTTGCAGTTGGTGAGCCGCCGTTTGTTGGAAAGAAGGTCCTCTGGACTTTCTCTTTAAATACAAACTCCCGCCTCATTCTCACAACAGAACTGTTTAAAAAGCACTTTCCGTTCTCATCACAAGAGAAGAAAATTGGTGACTGACTGTATATGGTGATGTTGTTAGCTAGACTTCTGGTGGCGGTCACTCTGCAGTATCTACAGATACAGAACCGCTGTGTCAGACAGTGGACACGAACCCCATGTCACGTCCACACAGAATTCTGCGTGGGGGAGGTCGGCAGCCTGACGGCGTCAGCCCCTGAGCACCAGCTTCCCTTCGCCTGGGGGCTCCTCTTTGGAAACACCCACTGTTGATCACCCAGTCCTCCTAAGGGCGGAACTGGCTCCCAAAGAAGCCCCTCCCATGCAGGTCCGGATCCGGAGGCCCCACTGTGTGCTGCCCAGCACCCACTCTCAACACGCGTCACACACCCCACCACCCACTGAAACTGGGCCCTTCACCAGGCTACAAGGTGTGTCCTTCACTAGCGTCGTCAGCTGCAGGGCAGAGAGGAATAAAGTGGAGAAAAAAAAATGGGACAATTGTAATAGCATAATTAATAAAATGTACTTTTAAAAATAAAAATAAAACATGCAGTCTATTGCCCTGGCTGGTGTGGCTCAGTGGGCTGAGCGCCGGTCCATGGACCAAAGTGTCGCCAGTTTGATTCCCAGTCACAGCACATGCCTGGGTGATGGGCCAGGTCCCCGGTTGGGGGCATGAGAGAGGCAACCACACACTGATGTTTCTCTCCCTCTCTTTCTCCCTCTCTCTAAAAATAAATAAATAAAATCTTTAAAAAAAAACATGCAGTCTATTGGTTTAAAAACCAAACAACGGATCAGCCCAAAATCAAGACTTCCATAACTCGGTAAAACACACTTCCGATGGCTCTGCTCACACGGGGCCCTCACTGATTTCAGGGCCACGGCCCACCCTCCGGGACGTCCCCCACACTGTCCGTCTCGGTGCCCAGATGACACGGCACCGGAAAGGCGCCCCTTCCTGCAGCGCGAGGACGTGCCGCCGGATCGGAGGCGGACGGGGAGGAAGTGTGCAAACACGTCTGCGATGCTTTGCAGGTTTCCGCTTTTCCCACTCGTCTCTTCCCAGTGGCGCCGAGAGGCGTGAGGCTGCCGGCTCCCGATGCTCTCGAGTGACAGTGGCGAGGCCGCGTGCCCCTGGGGCCCAGGCCGCCCCCAGCACACCTGTCTGCCGTGCCTCAGTGAGCGAGTGAGCACGGCATCTCTGCCAGGGAGCACCGCCACGGCACAGCGGTTTCACTTGGTGGGGCGTGTTTTCACCCCTGAGTCGCAGCCCATTCCATGTGTGTGGTTAACTCTGAAAATGGAGACTGATGTGGAAATGCTGGAAGTTCAAGCGGTGAACCCACAACCACTAGATGAGATATGACGGGATTGCACACCCAAAACCCACACAATTTTATTAACTGATGTCACCCCAATAAGTTCAAAAAATTTTTAAACTTAATTTAAAAAAGAGAAATGTTGAGGGGGTGGAAGCCAGAGCTACCCGGCAGAATGCCCATGGTGAAGAAAATGGACAGGCGTGGTTTTAGGACTCAGGACAGAACTCCCCAGGGGCTGGTGCCAACTGCAGACCCTTGGGGTTGCTGCTCCACCCTTCTTTCTCCTCCCTGCCAAGCTTCCACTGTCGCAAAACGGCAGGTGCGCTCTGCGTCGTGGGGACCTTTTCCAGACAAAGCGGGCACAGGCCGGAGAAATGTGCACGTCCCGCAGCTACTAGTTTAAATAAAGCAGGTGCCTTGCAACCCCTCCGGAGGCACAGCCGAGAGTGTGCCCCCTGAGGCGGCACAGGGGCAGCGAGTCACTGTACGAACCACGGGGCGTGGGGAGTCACTGGTGAGGGCAAAGGGTCAGAGTGTCCCTGGGGGTGCTGACGACGCCTCATTTCCGTGGATACCGGTCCACCTGACGACCGCCGACCTATCCGTGCGCATGTTGTCCACCTGTGCGTCTAGCTGCCCTCCACCATCCGTCTCCTGTCTGTCCCCGATCTGGCCCTCAGCCCATCCATCTTCTGTTGATCTTCGGTCTGTCACCTGCCTCATCATCATATCCTACACATCTGCCACCTGTAAAGAGAGAGACATCCAGGTCACACACCCACCTCCTGCTGCCTCACCCACAGCCTGAGCCACGCGGCAGGGGCCTGCCACAGGCTGCCGGCACACCAGAGCCCGCCACCCCAGGCGTGGCTGGGCCCCAGCCACAGCTTCCTGCATCCTCCCATGAAGGAGGGTGCGGATGAGCGGCCTTGTCGCTCCCGACAAGGGCACCACCCCCACAGGAGGGCCCCCTCACAACCTCGTCACCTCCCAAAACCCCGTCTCCATGCAGTTAGGGCTGAACACACACATCTGGGAGGACAGACGTTGAGACTGTGCATGAGATCAACCTCTGCTACACACTGTTCCCATACCCCCCCACCCTGGCGCCCTGCCTTCCAAGGCCAAGTCCGGCAGCCTGGACAGCCTGTAGCTCACCCCACGGGGGGGTGGGGGGGGTGGGGCACGGAGTCCCGGTGAAGCATCCTCTTGTCTTTCCCTCTGAGTCCAGAACTCCCTGACAGCAAGCGCCGAGGCCCCAGCCCCGCTGGTCCCAGCGAGGGGAGAGGCTGCATCCTCTTACCCGCCCTGCACCTCGCACCCACCCTGCGCCCCACACCCGCCCTGCACCCCACATCCACCCTGCACACGACACCCCACAGCCCCCAGCCCCTCACCTTCCCCCCATCCCAGTTGCCCCCTGTAATCTAACGCCAGAGCCCAAACCCCCTGGGCCTTGAGGGAAAGACAACTAACTCAATGAGGAAACCGGCAAGAGAAGCAACAGCACTTTCTAGCCATACAGAGAGAGAGACCCCGGGCAGTTTTCTTCCTTTTTCCAGAAAAAGAGCACGTGAGCTGGGGAGGAAACGTGCCCCCTGCACCCCTCAGTGTCAGCACCGGAAGCTCCGCGCTGGTGCGCTGCTCGCCACCACCT
Organism: Tonatia bakeri; assembly: GCA_004024845.1. Taxonomy (NCBI): domain Eukaryota; kingdom Metazoa; phylum Chordata; class Mammalia; order Chiroptera; family Phyllostomidae; genus Tonatia; species Tonatia bakeri. Next base: position 36,664 of record PVIA01002438.1, on the reverse strand, counting down.
CCTCCGCACCGAGGCCGGCAGGAGGGCCGAGGCCAGAGCTGTGCCAGTGAAACGGCAGCATGCGGGCCCAGCTTGACAACGCGGTCAACGTCTGAAACTGTCGCCCTGACACGGAATGGGACCTGTGTCCCATGTCAGCCACGGGGAGGAACCGTGGGCCAAGACACCCGGCTGAGGGGTTCTGGGCGCGTCCCCGGCTCCTGTGACAAACATGAACAGGGCTGCACGACCCTTCAGGTTGTCGAGGCTTCCAGGGCCGCAGGGACTCACGCTTTCACGTCGGGAGACCGTCTCCTGCTTGCATGTCAATGTCCTCCCACAAAGAAGGAACAAGTGACCAGCACGGTCGTCGGCTGATACACTTATTTCACGCCTCCAGTGCGAGCCGGTGAATGGGGCGAGGGGGTCAGAAATCAGTGCCGCTCATCCGTGAGTTCAGGTCCCTCTCTCTGAAGTCGGATGAGGTGACATCACACTCTGGCCAATGAAGCGTGAGCAGCTGTGTTTCTTCTGGAAGGAAGGGTGTGTGTGAACATGCCACCCAACATTTCCTGGCCCTCACAGCAAGGAATGTTCCAGAGCCTCTGCCCACCAACAAGGGACAGACACAGGGAAAGAAGCACACCTGGGAGGGTTGGGGGGGGGTGTTTGTTATGCAGCGTAATCCAGACGATCCTGGCTGATACACTGAGCAGCCACCCAGAGCGAGCATAGGTCCGGGCTCAGGAGATGCAGCCAGTCGGGCCGGGTGTGTGAGGAGCAGCCCCTGCTTGTCCCAGCAGCACCCAGTCCTCCCAGAGAACGGCTGGGAAGGGGCTTCCCCAGAGACTCACCTAAGGACCGCTGTGGTCAGGACACATGGGCATCCAGGTGCCACAAGCAGAGAGAAGCCAGTGTCCTCAGTGTCACCTCCACAGCCGACACCTGGTCCCGGGAGAGGATGCCAATGGGTGAGGATGCCCCAGGCAACTGCCAGTCTTGTCCACAATGAGGACACTGGGGACCCAGAGCAGACAGGAGGGGAGACCGGCGTGAGACCCAGCCCGCACCCGTGCTCCTCCCAGAGGCTTGTCTGCTGTCTGCAGAGTGGACGGGCCCCACGCGCCCCCTCACCATGGTCGGAGCGGCTGCCTGTGCGCAGCATCCACGTGCTCAGCCGTCCGGCACCTTAGGCCTGCAGTTCTGGGTCGGGGCCAGGATGTGGGGAGAGGGGCACCCAGGAGACCCATGGGCACCGGTGCCCACACCATCCGTGCTGTGGTGCCAGCCCGCCCGGACCCGCCCACTGCCCACCCATTGCCATGTCCAAAGTATGGGACGCATTTCCAGGCTCCGGGGTCTCCCACCCTGACCACACGCTCAGCCAGGCGCGCACTGGGTAAGGCCGCAGCTACCAGTCTGAAGGGGAGCTGTAAAAATGCACAGTCCTTTCTGATTCCATTTCCAATTACTGCACAGCGCACAACCCTGGGTGATGGGGAATTGATCAAATTTGCAAATGAGCCAGCAAGTCATACAGTACATTAGAATTTCCATTTAAACTGTTAGTTAAGCTGTACATATTTGCAAACGTAAACATTAACCCTCCAGAAAAATATGTCCTAAACTGTGGCATAATTGGAATCCCACAATAATTCATGACAGGATGGGCGGTCACACACACTCACGGGGCGGGGGGGAGCCCCGAGGCTGTAAGAAGAGGTGCACCAGCACGGTGCTCCCACTGAGCGCACCCCGGACCCACCCCAGGCTCTCTGCGGGCCAGCTCCCCTCCTCGCCTCCCAGGGAGGCGACTGGGGGTCGTCTCCTTGGCCAGAAGGCCCTGCCCCGAGGACAGGACCCCAGCCTGAGGACCCCGCACCCCTCCTCTGGTGCCGCGGTGCCCCTCGAGTGGTAGGTGCTAGCCAGGCTCAGCTGACTGGATTGAAATTGGATGGTTTGAACCTGACGAGACAGAATCGGTGGACAGGTGTGGACAGGTGGTGTTGTCATGTCTGCGGGCCTCCATGCTGGAAGCTGAGGAAGGACACCCAGGTTTCCTCCTCTCTGCCTCAGGCCGACCGTCCTGCCGGCTGGAGGGGATGGAGCAGGGGGTCGGGGCTGGAATAACCCACAAAGTGAACAAATGAGAGGCCCACCCTCCCTGTCCTCCCCTCTGGGGAGGGGTCTAAGCCCCACCCAATGGAGAGGAGACCACCAGACAGATCTCAGCTCTCAGCACTGCCCCCTCCCTCCGGGGGGCTCGGTGGGAACCCAAACCAAGAGGTAAGGGACCCAGACCCTCCGACAGCTGCCACTGCCCGTTATTTTCACCAGTTTCTCCAAAGATCCAAGTCAGAATATACGTCAGGAAAAGTTGGCTTTCATGCAAAACATACTTGTGTGTTTTATCTGACAATGAAAAGCTCAAAACCCCTTGACTGTCTTCACCTCATTTTGCCCACGACACCAGGAAGCTTAGAGAAAAACAGGGCGTTCTGGGACGGAACTGTCTGCTCGCCCACCCTCGGGCAGGCACTGCCACTTCCTTCTGATTTGGCTCCTTATTTCTCTTTTTCACTGTTTATTCTGTTTTATAGCAGCACTTACTGAAAATAGCCTCAAGTTCTTCTTGACAATGAAGATAAATAATTGATAATCAAAGTAGAACAAGTACGTGAATTACATTAAAACGGCAGAGCAAGCCCTGCCTGGTGTGGCTCAGTGGGTTGGGTGTCACCCTGCAAACCAAAACGTCACTGGTTCGACTCCCGGCCAGGGCACATGCCTGGTTTCGGGCCAGGTCCCCAGTGTGGGGTGCGTGAAGAGCGATCAACCGATGTTTCTCTCACGTGGATGTTTCTCCCCCTCTCTTTCTCCCCCCTTCCCCCTCTCTAAAAATAAATAAAGGAAATCGTAAAAAAAAAAAAAACGGGAGAGCAAGAAAAGCGGTGCTACAATAAATTCCAGGGCTCCTCTGGCCTCCGACGGCCGTTTCGGGGTTCTCCGTTGCCGCGATGAAGTCCAGGACGACGGTGCCGACGGCGAAGCTCAGACTTGGGAATCCCGGCTGTTGGGACCAACCCTCCAGACTGGGTCACGAAGGCCCTGTGAACCGCCGGCCCGTTTTGGGAAGGAGCCAAGGAGACAAGATACTCCTTAGCCCATCCATCCGATCAGCCCGGACGTGAACAGCGGGCCCCAGGGAGGAAGGCCCCGTGGGGAATGCTGTGTTTGGACATGGTACTTACCGCGATCCTGGGAGGTGGCCTGGGAGGTCCTGGCCAAGCATCGGGCATACTGGGGATCAGAGACGCGACGTGACATCTCCAAGGTCACACAGGTGACGAGGTGGCAGGGGCAGCCGTGGGATTCAAGTCTGGTTTGTTTTCATTGCCCGAGAGTCAGAACGACCCGCGTGTCCAGGACCCTCGCTGCGTCCCACTAACAGACGGGAACTCGTTCCAAGCATCTGCAGCCGCTTGGTGGGCACGTGATACATGAAACCTCACAGTCTCGGGTGAGCAAACGCTCCCATTTCCAAGAAGAATTGCAAGATAAAAGCTCCTGTTTGTGTTCGTGAGAGAAAACTTCTTTAGGGGGGTAGAGGAAGAGAGGAAAGCACACCAGCTTTGGTGCTAAGGAGGAAACATCCTGGGCTGAATAACTCAGGAATCACTCTTTCACTGAGAAAACAGGCTCCTTCGGAGAAACAAGCTCGAAATGTCTGCACCTGGAGCCGCTTCCGGAGGCTTTTGTCCCGACCAGGTGGAGGGGGGAGGGGAGAGGGAAGGAAAAAAAAGATGCTAGTTGGTGGGTGGATCAACAGTGCCATCTAGTGGCCAATTCACCAAGTGCATCCTCTCCATTCCCCCATCAACATAGAAAACTTAATAGTATGTATCGCGTTATTCAACAGATTTTTGCGGAAAAGCTAGAACATGCTAGATGTTATGCTGGATGGTATATAATACCCTTCAAGCCTACAGAGACTTCCCCACCAAAACCATCCCGTAAAAAAGAAACCAAAAAATAATATCTGGAGCTTTCCATTCTCTTTGAAAGGCTCCAGGTGACCCCACCAGAGGGGTCAGCGAACTCCAACGGGAATAAAAGGCTCTGCAGGGTTCACGGCCACAGCAAGGCCCCAGGGGACTGGCTGGGGGCCCTGTGGGTGCTGAGGCAAGGAACACCCACGGCGCACCCCCAGTCCTGGGAGGCCGGTGGCCCCGGCGCCCCTCTCCGCACTGACCGAGCCCTGCTCTCCTGAACCTTCACGAGTGTGCTGTGGCTTTCCTGCGTCTCCCGGCTGGACCTGGGGGAAGAACCCAGGAGAAGTATTCGAAGGGCCTAGTTTCCCACCGCGGGCAGCAGCCAGGGTGTCCCCCAGCCAGTTGCCCCCTCAGCGAGCCCACCGTTGTTGAGGAAGGAGGCCGTTTTGCCCGCCTCACAAGTGAGCCAAGGGCAGATGGAATCTTTTTTGCTTCTTTCTTTCATGGAGCGGCCTGTGTGAGCTGAGCCCCACGCCCAGCTTCCCGCTGGGTGACCAGTCACCACCCGGCACAGGACACTTTGTCCTCTCTCCCGCCGTTCACTGTCTGCAAGGTCAGGGGCGAGGAAGAGCCCTGGCAGGCCTTCCCGGCCCGGCAGGGCCATGTCCTCGGACGCCCTCAGCACCCGCCCACACCCCCCACCCCCAGCCTAGAGTGGGGCCGCGCAGGCCGCATGGGACAGGTCGCTCCCGGGATTGACCATTGAACCGGAAAGCCTGTACTTCCCTGGCGCAGAAATAAACTGTGCCTGTGGCAGACAGAGACCTCCAGTCCCAGGGGGCTGTGGTCCCCAGACGTTACTTAGGGGTCTGGGTGCCTGGATCAAACCTGCAAGACCGAAGGGCCCACGACTGCCCCCAACTAGACACGCTCATCGCCTCCCTGGAAAGAGAACCAACGCAAAACAAGGAGAGACATTGCGCTTTTCTCTGGTTTAACTAACCGGCGGTGTGGAGGGACTGCCTCTTCAGAGTGTGTTTGTGGCCTTCGAGGCCACTGCGGGTTTCCCCCCCGCCCCCCGCCCCGGCCACGCCGGGCCCGCCTTCCTATAACCAATGAGCGCGTGCTCCCTTCAGTGGGGAGGGGACAGACCCACCCTGCGCGACGCTCCACCATAACGTGCCCTCCCGTGAACTCAGTAGGAGGTCTGCCGAAAGCCCCATCTTAAAAAAAGATGACAAATGACCAGTGTTCAGACCTCATGGCTGCTCAGTTCCAGCCAGGGTCTTCTAATTAGTTCTGAGATGCGGCCACACTGTGTGCAGTTACTATCTTCAAATAAAGCAATTCCGGGTGTACAATGGGCAGCATTAAAGACTCGTGTTTGTTACGTTTACGACGAAAAGGAAGTCAGCGAAGGCCTCTACAGAGTCGGAAACACATTTCAACAAAGAGACTCTCCGTGCGCCGCTCACCCGGGAAGTCGGGGTGTGAGAGATCCCCAACACGCCCCAATTTTAGGGAAGGAGGGTATTTCTACCTGGTGCTCTTCTTCACGAGCCCTCAACCAGGGGGTGACAGCAGCATCTTAAACCTGTGACATTCGTCTTCTGGCACAGAAAGGGTCGTCGAGGAGCTTCTGGTTTAACTCTCGACCAGGGTTCCAGGCGGGCCCTGTGGGAACAGCCTGCGCTCGGGTTCCAGAGGCCCAGCCGCAGAAGGGCCTTGGGTTGGGAGGACGTTTCCAATTCAGAAATTTCCTCCCAGAGCCCGTTGGCCCAGGACTCAAGGTCACACGTGTTGTAGGACCTCAGGGGGACAGACAGAGCGCCCTGTGGCTGGCCTGGCGGGGAACATTCTGAGGAAGCAGAGCGATAACACGCCCCGGAACTCGGGCTCGTGGCCCCAGGCCAAGGGGAGGGTGGGTGCCCCCGGTGGGGGTGGGGAGAAGCTGAACTTGGTCGCTGTGCCATGGGGTGTGGAGGCTGCTCTCCTCCGGCCCCGCGGAGCCCTCGCTCCCGCGCTCCCGCACTCCGGGCTCACATTGATGTCGACTTGCGGGAGACCCCGGAGCGCCGGGAGCCGGAGAAGTCTTGGACATCTCTGTTCAAAGTGCGCGCCGGGGTCCACATTCCTTCAGAAGCACCTGGCGCCAACTTTCAAAGTAGCTGCCCCAGCGCTGGGCCCGCCAGCTCTCCACGGCAGCCCTTCCCATCAAAGCGTCAGGGAGACGGGCCGGCCGAACAGACGTGCTGGGCACCCAGGGCCCTGCCAGTCACCCTGCGAGGACAGAACACGAGTGGAGGTCACCATCCTCAGTGGCCGGACTCACCCGGGGGCGGTCTGGAGTCGTTATCTGCGACGTAGGAACCGCCAGACAGGGGTCTTGTGTTCGCTCTCTCCTCACTGTGCTCTGATGGACTTAAGGAAAAAGCAAAAAGCACAGTAAAAATGCCTCCCTGGTCAGCAGGTGAGAATACGTTGTTACGTGAGCCGTGTCAAGGGCACACGGGGAAGTGAGCGGCTGGGCGGGAGACGCCTGGGGGGGGGAGGGGGCGCGGGCGGCGAGAGAGCAGCGGGCCGAAGGAGACGCTGCAGTGGAGCTGCTGGGCCAGGGCCTCGGGCCTCACCCGTGAGCACGGTGGGGGGCCTGCTGCAGCCTCCACCCCGACTGCTGACTCCGGAACCACGGCCGTGAGTCGCTGCGGCGCTCTGGTTCAGCACTGGGCAGAGGACCTGCGACACCGAGACGTGCCAGCTCGGACCCCAGGGTCAGAAACACGTCCGGTGGGCGCGCACAGCATTGGACACGCCCCCTCAACACGGTTAACGCTGACGTGTTTGAAACGATCTCGAATTCTTTTCTGGGAACTAAGAAGAAAGGAAAAGGGTTCTCCTGCATTCTCATATTCGTCTCCGGGGATTAAAAAGCCTGTCTCTCGGCCTCTGAAGCAGGCCTGGGGCTCGGAGGCCGAGGCCCCAGGTGGCCCCTCAGAACCCTCAGTAAGAATGTCACTCCGCAGCTCTGTGGGGGACGAGGGTCTCCGCCACTCGGGTGCCTGCACTTGGAGCACAGCCCCAGTGGTGGGTCTGCGTGTCCTCACGCACAGACTGTCTGAGGATCGCCCACACACAGCTCCGCTATACGTGCAGGAGTGCATCCCCCACGGTCCCGGAGCAGCCCTGACTCCCTGCATCAGCGGGGGAGGAGCTGAGCTCCCAACGACCGGCTGCCGCCAAACCGGGTTTTCCCAGACAGCCATTGTCCTCCAAGGGCTCACTGGCGGCGGGTCAGGCCACCTGACGAGCGGACACTGAGAGACCGTCCCACACTCAACGAGCCACAACAGCGACACACGAGTCGTGAAATAAATCCACGCCTTGGACCCAACCAGCTCGTCCTCGGAGAGTAAAACACTCGGGTGGGGAAGCTTGTGTCTGGCACGGACACGGACACGCACGCACCTGAGGAGGGTGAGGGCTCTGGGGTGTGGAGAAGCAGTGCGCGCCTCTGCGGGCTGAAAGAACCTGTCTGCAGGGACGAGGCCGCAGCCCTTCGGGGAGGCGGCTCTGGCCTTCGGCAGCCACGTGTTTGTGCCCGTCATCGTGACCCTCTCCTATTCCCAGACTCACGGGCAAAGCCAGCGAGAGGAGAGGACACGAACGGGGTGGAAAGGACACCGGCTAACAGGGTGTCACAGATACGCTGCCGGGAAGGGCACATGCCCACCAGGACCTGACCAGGGAAGCAGCCCTCGGAGGCTGCGGCCAGCATAGCTGCTGCAGTGGCCGCTACTCCGCTGCCCTGGGCCTCAGTCCCCTGCACTGTGGAACAGCACCAGATGGCCCCCTCCAGCCCCACGGAGGTGCCGCCCCTCTGCAGAAGGCCAGGAAGCCCTCCTCTTGGGGTGGGGGGGTGCTGTCCACAAACACACATTTTCACACTTGCGCCCTCACGCCACCCCATGCACCTCCGTCTGAGTGCCAGGCTGCAAGCTGGACCTGCACCAGGTGCAGCATCTGCCACAGAAACCGTCTCGTACCCAATTCCCATTGGAGGAGGCCCCCCGGGGGCTGCTGAGCACTCCCCCTCCTCTCTAACGAACACAACCAAGGCCCTTGGCCCGTGGTCGGGGCTGCTTCTCCCCACCCCAGCTCTGGCTCCAGCTCCCGAAGCAAAATCTGCAGCCTGGGGTCATTGAGTTCGAAGTCGCAGGGCCCACACAGGCACAGCAGCTCATACAAAAAAAGGGGAAGGCAGCCTGTGTTCCCAGCCAGAGAGCATCCACTACGCCCAAGATGGTGTCTCCAGAGTCCCTGGAGCTTCAAACGAAGGGCCGAGACTGGAAGGTGGACCCCTCAGCGTCTGCCCCTCAACAGCCGGGAAAGCTGAGCCTGGACCCCCACTAAACTGGGGTTACCGTGGTGACTCGAGAACAAACTCCACGGTCCCGTTCAACACAACAGAACAGTTGGCGCTCAAGGGAGGTAGAGCATGTGTGTGACCAACAGGGAGTTGGAGGAGAAGGAGGGGAGGAGAGAGACTTAATTAAGGACGAGATGGAGGAGGGGACGAGGAAGAGGAGGAAGGGTGGATGCCGTTGGCCTGAATTTCATCGGTAAACACAGGGACAGCTCCGGAAACATCCCGCTGCATCTGAAACGAAACTCGGACTCCAGATGTACTTTGAGCTGCTGGAACAAGCGAGAGGTAAAGACACTTGCCTCCCAGTTCTTCAAAGAAAATGGCTAAACAAGTCTGTTAAAAACCACACACATCCTACACGCCGCGTTCCATTGACGTTCAACTTTACTGAGTCAAATCCCCAAGGTAAAACCCCTGGTCCGGCCTCGTGGGGGCGCCCTTGGGTGGGAGCCTTCAGCCAACAGGAGCACTCAGCAAGAGCTCCGAGGGTCCACACTCTGGCGACAGCGGGGACTTTGTATGACCCACAACTGAGCGTGTTGTCTGCATTCATCTGATTCCTGGGGCTCCATGGAGCTCCCTGTGCTGTGGTCCCGCTTCCCAGGGGGGCCTGGGAAGTAGGGAGAGCTAACCAGTGCTCACCCCCAAAACCAGCTGGCCCTGGAGCTGCCTGGATCCATCGGGCGTGGCCTGAACCAGAGCCCCGGAGACTGGCCAGCAGGAGGACGGGCTGCAGTGGACAGCAGGGTGGTCTGAGCATCCCCAGAGTCCCACACCTCCCCGGCCAAGCCGGGCTCCCCTTTCTGTGTGTCCCCGAGGGGAGTTGGTGCTGCAGACCTGCCTGGAAGGAACTCCCGTGGAGCAGACAAACCCAGAAGGGAATCTGTAAGCCCGGGAGGGACTTCCCGCCCCGCAGGTCAGCTCTGCAGCCTGGCGGCTCCTCCAGGAAGACCCCGAGAAGTAAATATTCCAAGCGTCCTGATCGAGGCAGCCCTACCGATTGGACAGGGAAGGCGTTCCAAAAGGCACAGCATTTGAAAGGATTAACGCTGCACAGAGCCTCTGAAGGCTTCCCAGAGCCGTGTTTGGCAGACGGGACATCGGGCTAGAGAGTTAAGGAAAAAACACATTTGTTCACAGCAGAGGGAAAGATGGAGGGCATGTAGAACACAGTATTCCTTCCTGCATGGAGACCCCGCCTCAGAGGAGAGGGGAAGGCAGGGAAGGCCAGGGGGCCAGCTCCCCAAGACTGCAGGCTCAGTGCCTCGGGCTGGGCCTCCCATAGGTTTGTGTGGGGGTGATGGGGGGGCGGGGGGGATTGCCAAGGCCCCAGGGTCTGCCCCAAGGTCAGCACCTTCAGAAGTGTGACATCTGTGAAGGGCCATGGTGTCAAGTGACAGCAATGGAGACGCTTGTCTGCTTTGGAAAATGTGGTTGGGCCTGTTTGCTCGGAGGAGAGGGGCTGCCCGGTCTCCGAGGGGAGGACACCAACGTCCCGAGGGGTCTTTGGGTCCCGCAGTCCCAGACTGGGATGGGGCCGGAGACCACCCCTCAGCTGTCCAGAGCAGGTGAGCCAAGGCCAGGGTATGTCTCTAAGGCTTGCCCCTGGCTGTAGGATTCAAGTTTCACACTAAATAGCAAAGCTCTGGAGTGAGAGTGGGCTTGGGGTTCTGCCCGCCTCACAGGTTCCCTCCCGATCAACCCCACTGACCTCACATCCGGGGTCTGCGGGGTCTGCAGCAGGATGCTGGGGTGTGACATGCAGATGGAAAGTCACCCACACCACTGCACCCAGTGTCACGCCGCAGTCTGCTGGCTGATCTCCTGCTGCCGCCGTAACCAACCAGCCTCCCACAGCTCAAGCTCGCTTGCTGGCCGAGTGTGGAGTGTCAGGGCTAGAAGACACCTGTGTGTGCCCGTGTGTGTGTGTGCATGCGTGTGCGTGTGTCTGCTACGGCGACCAGCTCCCAGGTGCGAGCTACAGTTTCACTTCTGCTGACATTCACAGAGCGCCCCGTGTACGCCAGGGACTTGGCAAAAAGCTACGTCACTGAGGAAAACTCATCCTCTTCACCTGCGAGGCATTCATTGCGTCCTGCTCCTGGCCCCGCTCCACCGCAGGTTTGGGGGTCCCAGAGTGTCAAACTTCAAAGAAGGGCCATGGGGGCTGTGGCTTGGGGGTTGAGTATTGTCCTGCAAACCGAAAGGTCCGCCGGTTTGATTCCTAGTCAGGGCACATGCCTGGGTTGCCGGCCAGGTCGCCAGCTGGGAACATGCAAGAAGCAACTGATTGAGTTTTCTCTCCCTCCCTTTCCCTCTCTAAAAATAAAATATTTTTTTAGAAAACCAATTTAAGAGACTCGATGCATTTCCACAAGTTTGATATGCAGGGCAAGGAAGGTCAGCTGACCACAAGACGTGCATTGCCCTGGTCAGCTGGCCTGGGAAACTCGGGCACAGAGCGAACACTCCTATTTTTACCCTGAAGTTCCTGCAGCCTCCAGCCGGTACGTGAACAGGCCGGTCCGGCGTGGGGCCTACTGCACTGTGCATGCTCGTTTGCACCTGAGGCCTCAGAACTGCATTATATTCTTCAGATTCCTTAACAGGAGCATGAAAGCCAGGAGCCCCCGAGCGTTTATGCTGGTGTTCGGGGCCCCAAATCCCATTAACCTGCCCTCACCTGCATCACTAGCTCTTGTGATCCCCGAATGGCCTGCGGACCAGGGTTGGGGGGCGAAACTCAGAGGCCAGGTGACTCAGTCCAGGGGCCAGGGTGGCTCCAGATGTCAGCCCCAGGACGGCCTTAGGCAGCCTGGAGCAGCGAGGTGGTGAGGACTGCATGACAGCAGCTGGCTCTCCGCTGAGCCCAGAAAAACGGGGGCTGGAGCCCCTGCTGCCACACGGAGAGGCCGGGACGGCTCGCTGGGCCGGGGGGGGCCCGTCCCCTCTCCATTCAAGGTTCTGTCCCCCAGGCAAGCGGGGGCACAGCCTGGTGCCTGTGTCACGTCCTCAGGGGGCCGCAGAGCCCTGAGCACAGCTGGGCCAGGCCCTTCCTCTGCCGTGTCCTCGGGACACAGCAGGTCCAGGTGGTCTTGAGCTCCAGGAGATAGTCCTAGGTGCCACCTGCACCTCGGACCGGGCTCCTCTGAGGCAAGAGCAGGTCGCTGACCGCAGCTCCGCCAGCCCTTCCCCACCACTCCCTGTGACTGCAAACAAAAAAAAATCAGCCTCCTCCAGAACATTCTGTGCTCAGGATGCCCCTGCCCAGGTTCCCCTCAAACTGCCCCAGCGGGCATGCCAGCCACAGTGACCTCTCTGTACAGAGGAAGCCCTGGGGAGGACAGACTTCCCAGACCAAACTGGCCCCCCTAACTCATGGCTGCAGGTCCTGGGGGCAGGGCTCACCTTCGGAGCCTCCTGGAGCCGCAGGATGGAGGGAGCAGGGTGATTCCAGGGATGACAGGGACAGTGCACCCAGCGGCTCATCACACTGCGGAGTCCCCAGCGGCCCTGCCCCCTCCCCGGCCCCCGTGAGCAGTGTGGCAACTTCAGGCGGGGCTCCTCTCAGGTGACTTTACACCAACTCAAAACTGTTTGTGAAGCAGCTTTCTCTTCTCCAATTTGTGGCATTCTTCTCAAGGGCGGGGGGTCCAATGAGTGACAGGAATGTGCTACTCCAGGCACAATGTGGCCATTTCCTTGCAGACCCCCCCAGTCCCCACTTCTCCATGAGGCCTCCTGCACCCCCATCCAGAGCAGGCACTCGATTCTCCTGGGCTCAGACCCAGACCCCAAACCCGCGGCCCCACCAGAAAAGGAGCAGCAGTCACAGTGATCCCTTCACCTGTGATGGACACTCCAAGAGTCTGCGGGAGTCGTCATTAACGGTACCTGTTTGTACCTCAGGAAACGAACCTTCTCAGACCTTTATACTTTTGCTCTGGAATGCTCTGGGGCCCAGGGAAACCGGTTATGGAACTTCAGAGCAAGTAAAAACCCAGGATTTTTTGAAATTATTATCACCTGATGGTTATGTTTCTACACCTTTATTATTTACGTGTGTTTTTCAAGCCACCGAACAGCCTAGAACCTCCTGGTGACAGCCCTCCTTCCGTGCAGCTGCCCCGCCCTAGGGACACTTAATGAAGAAATACTCTCTCCTTCCAGGATTTCGTCTATAATCGGATTTTTAAAAATTAGCACTCAACAGGCTTCAAAAATAATAAGACCCACTGGCAAAGCCTTGCTGCGAGACCCACGTGGCTACTGTAACCTTTGCTGAAACAAACAAGGAGTCTCAGCACAGAATGTGGCCCAGTTTCACTGCCCGTGAACTTGCCACAGTGTCGCAGAACTCAGTCCCAGCAGTGGGAACCATCGATCCCAGACTGTCCGGTTGGCTGGCCTGTGAGAGCAGGGATTTCCCTTGATTTCTTGCCATTCCTTGATCGATTACACAATTATCCTTCATTTTGGTCTAGAAACACAAGAAATCAGAGAGGCTTCCAAATAGAATCAGCTACTGATCGACCATGCAAAGGGTTCAAGTGGACGGTGAACCTCTTCTGCCCGAATGAGCTTGACAGATGAGAATGGACAAAAGGGTGGACACACCCAAGGGCACTTCCGTTGTGCCAGCACCATCGGGGCCCCTGGGGGGCAGGGGGTGAAAAGTCCACGGACAAGGGACTGCGCCTCACACCCACCAGCTCGACCCCCATCTACAAGAAGGCGGGCAGGAGGAGAGGCAGGAAGCGGAGGACTCGGGGATGGGCGCAGACCTGCTCTTTGTCTGACAGGCTCTGTGAACGCCCTTCTGAGGCTGGTTTTGATGACTCTGTGGGCAGTCAGCGGCCACCTCCAACACAGCACAGCAGCTGGGTGGCGTGGGAAAAACCAGGGCCGTCGACCACACGGAGCCGTGAACTGTCTACTGTAAAGTGCAAGGCACCCAGACGTGCCGTAAGCCTGCGTGCACACACACTGGCTTTGAAACCTCATCCTCACTGGCACTCACGTCCATGATGGCCAGATTTACGGCAGCTGCTGGTCAGGAATTGAGGTATCAGGCTTGTGTGTGTGAAAATAAATCCAGCGTTTGGGTTTAAGGTGTAATTCACTGGTGAGAAGCTAGGAACCCAGAGTTAGACAGCACTTAATTTTTGTAGTTTATAAAACCCGATTTGGTGAAAGGCGGGGTCCTCCTAGGCCTCCCATTATTCCTACAAGTGCGTTTGAAAGGCACTGCCCAGCACACAGTGGGCGGTAACTGGGCCGATGGTGAGAGGGGGCCGTGTCACAGAGAGCCAGCAGTGATGACAGACATGTGGCTTCTTCCTGGGTCACTTTCGCGGGGATCCCCAGGCGCTGAGTTGCCCTCGGACAGGTTACACGGGAAGCGTGGCACCTCCTTCTGGGAGTAGGCGAGTGAGCAGCAAGCACCCCACCCCCGCAGAGCCCCACGGGCCGTACAATGCTGTGGCGGCATCTCCATGAGCGGCTCTGAGCCAGAACCACTCAGCTGAGCTAGAATTGCTGACCACGGAAACGGGGAGGTGATACTTGTTGCATTAGTAAGTTTGTAGTGATTCCTTATGCGGCAACAGTGAGACCCACAGCCTCATGCTATAGGGGACCCATAACAGAATGTGTGAGCCCTGTGGCTTATTTTAGCATAAAATTGAAAACAACCCAAATCATCCACCAACAGACTGGATAAATACACTGGCATGTTAATCAGTGAAATAGTACATCACACTAAAAGTGAATGACTTGTAGCTATGAACAGGGCTGGGCCCCGCAAGCCTGCTATTGTGTGGAAAAGCTGGTAACAGGAAAATATGGGTCAGATAACTGCGATGACACAAGGCAGACAAACATAAGGGGTGGAAAACCTGCCCTCCAGGGCAGGTGAGTGTGAGAAGGTGGTCATTATAAAAGCCAAACTAGCGACTACCTGCGGGCAAAGGACGGGGGAAGGTGGACACGTTTAAAACTGTCTCCCCATCCGGGTGTGGTTTCACAGAAACCAGCTTTCTCACTGTCAAATTACACACAGAGTTGTATATGCACCCTTTCCTGTGTGTACAATGTATTTCACAATAAAAGAACCGGCTTTAGCAGCCATGTCGGTAGTGGTAATAGTATGTTCCCGGCAGACACAAGACACAAGTGAGGCTGAAGCAGACCAAGACTCCGTGAAGGATCCAGAAACCGCCTCCCCTGAGTTTGGCAAAGGAAGCCGCCCCCGAGCTCCCGCCCCTGACAGGATTAACCCTGGGTTCCATCGGGGCAGCAACCCCGCTCGCCTCCGTAGCCACCTCGTGTCCCTCGTCCCGCACGCACTTGAGGCTGCCCCTGGGCACTGGAGCCCAGGAGCCGTCTGCAGAGGGACTGCACAGCTGAGGTACAGGCTGCGAGGAGACTCATCCGTGACAGTGACCAAGGGGGCTGAGAGAAGTGAGGAGACCAGGCACCCTGGGCGGGAGACCCCGTATGCACAGAGCCCCCCAGGGGCCCAGTGCCGGCCCAGGCCACACAGGCAGGCGTGACACTGCCGTCACTCACCACCAAAGCCTGGGGTTCTGGCTGCCTTCTCCTCAGTGACCCGGGCAGGACACAGTGAACCCCCACCCCGGGATAGTGGCTGCCGCGTCCAGTGCCTTCTCCTACCCACGCGACTGGCCCTGACGTCTGGAGCAGGTGCCGCCCAGAACAGCTGACAGGCTGGAGGTAACCCATCTCCCTCCCGCTTCTGCAGGGCCCTGGCACGCAGGCACGAGCTCTCCCCCAGGACGGGACATCTGTCCCACTGCTGCCCGGATCTCAGCAGACATGGGGAGGGGCTTTGTCTGCACTGCGGCCAGCTTTGCTGCCCACGGGCCAGAGTCCAGAGAGCACAGGTCACCACCGCCTGTGCTCTGTGGCGCCCGAGACATGACACGCTCCAGAGCCTCCACGAAGGATGCAGTGCAGGTGCCCAGAAGCCCAGTCTGGGGCTCGTGGTGGAGGGGCCCCCCCTTAAGCTTCACTGGCAGTCCTCCCTTCCTCTTGGAATCTCCGGGCAGCGGGCACCTCTCCCACCAGGCCTGCCCTGGGAGTTTGTGTTAGTTGCCACTGCCCGCCCACCTCTACCCCTGCTCTTACTGACATTCCTGAAATGCCACATCCGTAGTAGGTGGCTGCCCCAGAAGGCAGGGTGGGGACCCTGGCTGCCCCTGTGCATAGACCCGCCACCCAGAGAGGTGTCCATCCGGTCCTCTGGGGCGGGACATGGACGCTCTGCCAGGGAAGAGATGGAATGCCCCTCCCTGGCCTTCAGAAGGACAGCGGTCATTCGCTCCAGGAAGGGGAGCCACCCAGCCTCAGGGCCCCATGCCCGGTCGACATGTCTGGAAGCATTCACAGCCTCTAAGGAAGTGGGCGGCCCCTCACCTGAGTGTGGGGCGTCGGGAAGGCTGGCATTCAGAGCCTACCTCAGTGCGGGGAGGAGGATTCCAGGTGCGTGTGCCCTGGGGGAACACGGCCCCTGGTCTGGATAAAGGTCAGCCATGCCCAAGAGCTGGCATAGGAATAATCTAGAACTCATGCTGCTGATGGGCTCACACTGACTTTTCCAGACAGACAGCGACCGCGTCTCACCAGCTGGGCCCACACGGAGAGTGCAGGTGTCACTGCTGTGACGGTCCCCACCTTGTAATATGAAAAAGAAAGTCATCCTCACAGCGCCCCCTGCAGCCGGTTTTTAACCCACACGCTCTCCAGCAGCATTAAAGACAGAGGCCCATGTGTGAGTGGCCACTTCATTAATCACCAGGGATTCTATCGATCTGAGAAAGATTAACTCCTTAAGGTTCTGGGGTGGGACGCCCTTCCAGAGGAGGAAGGGACCGGCCGTCGAGTAGCCGGCGCTCTGCAGCTGCACCCACGTGTTGGGTCACAGTTTCGACCGGAAGCCGGCCTTCACGGAGAAGCGCATCATGGGCTTCTCCCGGGGCCGCAGCAGGCAGATGGAGCTGGGGAAGCCCCTCAGGCGCAGGCGGCCGATGCCCCCATCCGGGTAGATGGTGAGCCTGGCGTGAGTGACAACATCCTGCAGCTCCGGGGTCAGGCTGTTGAACACCTGGCTCTCGTCGGGGGACAGCTGGAAGAGAGGCAGGCCCAGAGCTGCTGGCCACCCCGATGGGCCGGCCCGCCCCGCACCACCGTCGGCTGGGACTGAGGGCCTCCCGAGATCGAAGTCACTCCCCGGCAGGGGCCCAGCTAACCGCCGAGACCGCGAGCGGGGGTGATGCCCAGACAGCGCAGCACAAATGCTCCGGTGCTGTGACAGGCACGGTAGGTAATAGTCGTTAAGGGGACGGACCGACAGGACCAAGTGGGCGTGGTCCTGGAGGCGTCACCTGCCTCACAGGGGCAGCCTGCACCCTCCACTCTGGACCCCACCAGTGACCAGGGGAGACCCCTGCGGCAGGTCCAGCATCCACACCTCAGGTGGACACACCCTTACAGCCTCGGTAAGCTATGTCCCTTCTAAAAAGTCGATACAACACAGAACCATTCTTCCGTGTGTTCTTTGCACACACCGATTTACACCAAAACTCGGTTGCCATGAAAAAGATTGAAGTGTGGAGCCCTCCTCTGTGCCATGTAAACGCACAGAGATGGGTTACCAGGGGGCAGAGCGGGCAGTCTGGGGTGGGGGTGGGGCTTCAGAGAGGGAGGGGAGGCCCCGCCCCCCAAGGCCACCACCAGCCCCGCAGCCCGTACCTTGGTGACTGGGAGCAACGCCTTCCACCTGTGGCCCGGGAGGTCCCACCTCTGCCTGATCATGTCTTCCTCCTCCTGGGTGGTCAGGATGCAGCCGTCCAGGCTGCAGCTGGTGGGGGAGCTGCCTGCGGGCACAGAACGGAGAGGGGCTGTCTCCGCACCACAGGCTCTCGGCACAGACCGCTTTACGGGACAGTCGGCATTTCAAATCGGACCCAGAGCCAGCAGAGAACAAAGCAGCGCCCCCTCTCAGCAGAAGCAATGGGACGAAGGCTGAGGGGGGGACATGCGCCCACCCGCGATGGAGCTGGGTCGCCCCCCAAAATCAGTGTTTGTTTTTCACAGGACTCGGGGGCAGGCTGCGTGTGCTGGTGGGCTCTGCGTCTGCGTTTCGGTGCCTGGCCTTTGGCTGTGAACCTGGAACGTATCTGCTGTACTTCCTGGGCCACAGCTCTAATCACTTGGGTGCCGCTCTGGGCTCATCCGAAATCATCACGAAGCTGGAAAATCTTTCCTGACAGTGGCACGCTTTATAACGTGACGATAAGAAATAGAAACACTGAGCTCAGGGGGCTGGAGGGGATCCCTGAGTGTCTCTGGGTGCGAATACACTGTCCAGCCTTTCTCCTCCGCAGTCAAGAGACTTGCAGCAGCATAGGCGCTGATGCGAGTTTGGGGGTCACCCGGTCAACCTGATGTTTCATAACAGGGGAGCCAGAACGCCATGCGTGGAGGTGACTTACTCGAAGCCTCACGGCCGGTGGGTGGGGATGCCATGCCTAGCGCCCACTGCCCTGAGCCCCACGCCCAGGGAACGCGCCATCCTTACAACCCCGGCCTTCACGTTTACCTTTGAAGTGTCTGGTGTCGATTTCAATCTGAGTGACCACGCCAGGATGTGCCAGTCGGAAAACGGCCCACTCACACCCGGCAGGGAGGACCGCGCTGCCCTCGTCACCCTGGAACTCAAGAGGAGAGCGCGTCAGCTACGGCGGAAACCAGCCTGAGACCGGCCAGCGCGGGGGAAAGGTCGGCACATGCTGAGGTTGTTTATTTCATACCCTAAACGCGAGCCCTGCGACCCGGTTTGTAAGTCACTTTTTGTGCCGCTGCCTCTTTGCTGTTGAGTCCGTTAGGTGGTTGGGAAATGTTTACAAATTTGTAACGAGATTTTCTGCCTCGGTTCTGAACTCTCATGGAGGGCTGTGCACAGCAGGGTCTCGACCTGACCCGGCCCGCAGGTCCCCAGGTCAGTTCTCTGCGACCTTTCAAGTGGGCTCGTTCTCAGCCGAGTTTAAACCGCACGCATGTGACCTGCCCCCAGACCTTAGTCTGTGGCGAGGAGTGTCCCCTCCCCTGTCTCTGGAAGTGTGGGTGTCGGGAAGACCGACCCGAGAGAGGGGTGTCAACCGCTGAGTCCTTGGTGGGACTCACACTCTGAGAGTGGCTCTTTATTCTGCTTTTGTCTCCATTTGCTAACGTCGGGGAGCCACCAGCCGCACCGTCTCTCTGGCCACACGTCCCCGGTCCCATGTTCACGGGAGCGCTCTCGCCCGGGGACACACAGGTATTGGGAACGACTAAACTGGTTTTCTCCACCCGGTCCGTCCCTACATCTACTCTGGGTTCTACACCAGGAAACCACAGACCCCTTGTCGGCCCGCTGGCTCTGTGCCCCGGCGCTGGAACGGGGCAGGGGTGCTCGTGACGCGTGGGAAGCAAGCTTCCAGGACAGCCAGCACGTGGCTTCTGAGGGAACGCATCACCCAGGTACGAGGTGGAACCAAGCACCTCACCTGCAGCACGGGCGGGCGGTCGTGTCTCCGTGCCGTCTCCCAGCCATCGCCCACAGCCTTGGGCTGGCCCACACCTGCGGGGAAAGGTGTAACACGTGACTCTACCTCCCACGCGAGGGCTGGTCGCTGGAGCAGCAACATCACAGACCCACACGCCTGAGCGCGGCCGCAGCAGCCATGTTCACTGAAGGCAACGCTTCAGCCGAAATTACAAAGGGAAACCGCCATCAATGTCACGTCGCAGAGGCACAAGTCCTACCCTCGCACGCCATCCTGACCCCTCCCGTCTGTGAGATGCCACATTGGGATGCCTCATGCTGGTGCCCAGACCCCTCCCCGCCAACCCCGCAGCACCCTCTCACCGATCATTCTGTTCGGGTGCCCAAAGTAGGCGTTGCTGAATCCTATGCAGGCCCCACCGCACGCGATGGCCACCAGGTCCTGTGGCTCTTTGGGGTCAACAGCCGTCCAGTCTTTCTGCCCGATCCCGTATACCCTGAGGCGTGCGATTCCCCCATCTAGAGAGGAGAGGCGCTGGAGTGTTTTTTGGGCTGGAAAAGCAGCTGTTTGTGGGTTAGCTACAAAAGCAAGCACACTTCCCAAGCCTGTGCCCTGCCTTCCAGGGCCTGGACCAAGTTTTCAGTTTTGAGTTTCACAGCTTGCCCAAAGCACACTTGTGTCACCTAAGTGTCTGGCCTCAGGGAGGCCCTCCCTCTGACCTCCAGCAGGGTCCCCCATCCCTGCCCGCCTGCCTCCCCAGTAGGTTTACCACCCCCACCCCTACCCCCACCGCAATCCAATCGCAGGCTGAAGTTCCCTTGTTATTTATGGGAGTCCCTGCTCACACGTTCCCCAGAAACCAGAATAGGAAATCTCCGAATCGTTGCCTCTCTTGTTCCCTCTGTATCAGCTCTGCCTGGAGCCAATCCTGGCACACAGTAGGTCTTCATTTCTCACTTGAATCAATAACTCCAGGAAAGTGGAAATGCAGCTGGTCGGTCAGCTCACCACAGATACACTCTTTGCTACCAGCAGTCGACATTGCTGAATCCCGCACAGGCTCCGATGAGAGCCGTGCGGTTTCGTTTTCACGGTGACGCAACACTCGGCCACGCAGACGGGAGCAGGAGAGCTGATGCTCGCAGAAGCGAGTGGCCGGCGAGAGCCTCAGCCGCCCCGGCCTCGGGCCGTGGAGCCGAGAGCGGACACCAAGATCCACGCGTGCCGCCTGCTCCTCACAGAGCGAACGGTTTTTATTGATTTGAACACTGCTTCCTGGAGCTAGGAGCTGAGTATCTTCCCTTCGGAACTCAGACGCCTTATCAGAGCACTCCACTGAAGTCAAGCCCTGCGTGTTTTCACAGGAGAGGTGAGCCCGGGCGACCCGAAGCGGTTTCAGTGGAACAGCGGAAGTCTCGGTTTACAGTAAGTCAGCCCAGACCATGTGGGCGTGACGCTCGAGATGAGAGCCAGAGGGGGTGACCGAGCGGGCGCTGCAGCACCGATCACGCTCTGTCACGTGTGGTCGGTCTTCATGCCTCGGTGTCTGTCTCACGGGACAGCATGGGGAGCAGAAACACACTGCACCCGAACGCAGGCCAGGAGACCCCCCGGGGAGCAGGTGAAGATGAGAAGAAATAAAAACAGCCACTTAAAATCTCTGGAAAGTGTCCCAAGAGCACACGGTAAAGGAAGCAACACTTATTCAAGAAAACCGGCTGGACCCAGTGAGAAGCACGAGATCCCGGTCTGGGAGCCAGGTCAGCAGCTCCGGTCCCCTGTCCCACTTCCGCAAGGTGCTGGCTCCAGACGGGCGTGGCCGAGACCACAGGCCTTGTCCTGGCTGGTGTGGCTTGAGCGCTGGCCTACCGACCTAAACGTCAGCGATTCGATTCCCAGTCAGGGCACAGGCCAAGGTTGCTGGCAAGGTCCCCAGTAGGGGGCGCTTGAGAGGCAACCATACATTGATGTTTTTCTACCTCTCTTTCTCCCTTCCTTCCCCTCTCTCTAAAAATTAAAAAATAAAATAAAATAGTTCAAAAAAATTGAAAAAAAACCCCACAAGCCTCTGCCCCATCTGACAGCCAGGGGGCTTTCTTCCTGGGAGGGTCAGGACCCCGGCATTTGTCATTCTACCCCATTGGAGGTTAAGTCCCAGGTGAGTCCCTACCTCCACTGCCCCTTCTCCAGGTGCCCAGGTTCTCAGGCAGCATGTCCCTGAGAGAGAAGTATGTCCTCGAGGTCCCCAGCCCCAGCCCAGAGCCACAGCTCGGAGACTTGCTGAGGAAGAAGCTGGTCCCAGAACAGAGAGCCCCAGGCCTCTGCTCCCACAGAACACGGAGCAGCCGGGCCCAGGGCTCGCTCAGAAACAGCAGGGGCCATGGGAAAGGCTACTGAGCAGGGACTGGGGGGTCCACAAGAGACCTTTGTGAACTGGAAAGCTGGTTCGACTACAGGCCACACGGATGGCAGAAAAGACCAGGGACAGAGCGTGACAAAGCCCTTCTGAGATCCGAGCAAATCTCACCACCAACCTCAGAACCATCCCTTCAAGGGAGCCCTATCTTAACTGGGCTGGCAGTACAGCGCCCCGCGCCCTGGGTGCTGCCGATTGGGTGGCACTGAGCGGTGCTGACTGCGGGTGGCGTGGTGAGGAACAGTGACCGTGAGGGCGCTCAGCCACGGCTGCTACCCGTACAGGTCCCCACAGCACTGAGCCTGTGCGCCCTGAGGAGCGGCCTCGGGAGCCTCCTACCAGGAAGGTGGTGACCTGGGCTCTGCCAGCGTATGCAGCCACAGCCAGACACCACAGGCACCTGGACAGGCGATGAGACGATTATCCTAACAGGCGGCATGAAGGCACCAGTCCCCTCCCTTCTCTCCAGTGTGAGAAAAAAACCTGGTGTACAAGGACACAATACACAGACACACAGCCTCTGTGTAACGTCAACCAGTGACACTCAGCACCCAGCAACAGGCCATGAGAGCGCAGCCGAGCCGGGCCCAGGAAATGACCCCACACAAACTCGGCTCCACGGGACAGACAGAGAAAACCAGAGGTGATGGACAGGGAGGCTCACACAACAGACGCTGAGTGAAAACATGAGTGCAGACCGGCTCTCCTTCCTGCTCCGGCTTCTTCAGAAGACACACAGTTACTCGGGTGATTGTCACAATGTATCGCTGGGTTTGCAACGTTTGTATGCGCTTCTCATAGCAACAATGCCACCGAAAAGGGGGGAAGGAAGTAGAGTTATGTATCTCCAAAAAGAAATAAAAATAAAGTAGCGAAATAATTACTAAAATGCAGAAACAAATCCAGATGCCTGTAAGTCAACTTACAGATGCCTGTAAGTTGACAAGGGGCCAAAGTCACTCACTTGGGAAAGAAGAGTCGTTCCCACAAACGGCTCTTGGAGAAACTCCGTCCACATGTAGACTGATGAGGCTGAGCCGTCACTTCACGGTATCTACAAAGTAACTAGCTCGAAATTGGTCAAGGGCCTAAAGATAAAGGCTAAAATGATGATCTCTTAGAAGAAAACAAGGGCTTTTCTTCATGACCTCGGACTTGACAATGACTTCCTAGATATGACTCAAAAATATGAACACCCAAAGAAAAAACACACAGTGGAACTTCGTCAAAATTTGGAATTCTTGTGCATCAAAAGACTCTAGCAAAAAGTGTAAAAACACCCAATAGACTAGGAAGAAATGTTTGTAAATCAGTGTTTAGAACACCCAAATAACTGTTGTGACAATAATAAAAGACAGAAACCCAGTGTAAGAACAGGCAAAAACTCTGCACAGGCCTTTCCCCAAACATACAAGTGGCCACTGAAGTGCCTGAAAACTATGTCCAGCATCACTGGCCACCAGGGAGACTCGAACTAAAGCCACCGTGAGCTACCGCCCCACAGCCTCCGAGGCGGCCGCAACTCCTGGGGAAAACCGGAGCCCACAGACACGGCTGGCGGGAAGACAACAGTGTAGCCACTAGGGAAGACGGCATGACCAGAGTTATCATGTGACCCAGCGACGCCCGTCCCAGGTACACGCCCACAGGCAGACACGCATTCGAGCGAGCCCTTACACAGAATGTGGGCAGCAGCATCGCTCCCAGGTAGCCACAGAGGGAGACGGTCCAGGCATCTGTCAGCTGACAGATGGGCCCACGGCGCAGCCCCCCCACGCAGTGCGACAGGACTCAGCCATAGAAAGGAGCAGAGTCCTGCCACGTGCTCGGTGACCGGAGCCAGTCACGGGTGACCGAAATGTCCAGGACAGGCCAGCTGATCGAGGCGGGAAGCAGGCTCGGGTGGCCAGAGTCGGTGGAGATGGGGGTGGGCATCGAATGGCACGGGTCTCTTCCCGAGATGGTAAAACTGCTGTCAGGGCGACGGCGGGACGGCCACTGTATGCTCACGCCGACTGTCACCCACGTCCTGCAAGCCACCAGACTGATCGGCTCGCACGGGGGGCGGGGGGTGGGGGACGGCTCGGGACGTGAGTCACAGGAAAGCTGCTATAAGGTAAGTGAGCAGGGTGGGGGGGCCGTTTGTGCACCCCCGCTGCTAGCACACCCGAGAAATGGAAACACCAGGAGCCGCCGGTCCGTGCAGCGAGCGTAGTCCCGCCTTGCCCTGGCAGTTCCGACACCCCCCTCGAGCAGTGCCCAAACGCGAGGCTCTCCCAAAGAGCGGATGAGCGGATGGTCACCCTCGAGATGCCCGCGACCGGGACAGAAGGGGCAGCTGCACTTCCTATCTGTACATCTGCCGCCACTCCACAAAGATCATGAGGAAAGGACCCGTGGTGACGGGGCCACGCCGTACGCACCTGGGAAAAGGTTGAGTCTTACGTGAGTCCACTTCTGCAGGGAATTCACCAGGAAGTAGTTGTGGCTGAAAGCGGGCTTTCCCGGCGTCAGCTGCGTCATGGGCACCAGGCAGTCCCAGCCGTCCGACTTCAGCTGCGATGGACAGAAAACCGTTAGCGTGGCTCCCGGGAGCAGCAGGCCCCGAGTTTCACGCCTGCGTGGGCTGGCAGGGCGCAGGCACCCTATGGCAGGCAGTGCCGGGAGCACTTGGGTAAATGCCATGATGCAGGTCCAGGCTTAATACGCAGAGCACGGCCCTGGCTGTCTCCACACTGACCAGAATGCCAGTGGCGGGGACAGTGGGGACAGGGGAGGCCTGGGGAGGAAGGACCAGAGCCGAGCTGCCTGACCCTTGAGGAGCCCGAGGGAGGAGCCGCCAGGACAGCGCTGAGAACGACCCGGGAAGCCCAGGGCTGCTCCCTGGGACCGTGAGGTCCGGGCACTCAGCGGGTGGGAACCCTGCGGGGATTTCCTCTGGCTTCCCCAGGAGAGGCCCTGGCTGCGTGGCCATCACTTATTTCCCTGCCTGGCACAGGTCGGCGCTCCTGTCAGACACCGTGTGAATTCATTACCAGACAGAGAAACCTTACAGAGCAAGAATGGGCCAGAGTTCAGTCCCAGACTGTCCCTGTTATTACGTCCATTGGACGTGAGCTCACTTTGTCAAATGCCTATAGAACGTATTTGGACTCCGGCAGTTTCTGCCTGGGTCTCAGAGGGTGGCATCTGCAGGTGCAGGGGCTGCAGGGCACCCTGGGAGAATCGGTCCCCTGGACCCACGGCCATGGCCTCCCCTCCAGCACCAGCTGCCCGAGCCACTCAGGAACGCCGGCTAGATGGCCCTGGGCCAGGCAGGAGGTGCCAGGAGCTTGTCCCTGCACCTGGCGTGGATGCCCTCCCGGCCCCCGACAGCCCCCGCCCTTTCTTGGAGACGCACCTGAGCAACAGCTTCCCACTCTGCGGGCGTGGCTGCCACCCCTGCCCGGACTCCTCGCTCAGGTATCTCCGGCTCCTTATCTGAAGTCAGAGGGACCGCGGGGGCAGGGTTAGGGCTCAGAACCCAAAGGGACATGCGCGCCCTGGGTGAGCTGCGTGGTCATCCCATTCTGCCAACCACACCAGTGACGCCGAGTCTGCAGTCAGAGCATCCAATGGGCAGAGTACCCCAGGCTTGCTGGTGCTCCTCACCGTGTGGGGACTGACAGTCATGTAAAAAGCAGTGTGACACAGGCCAGCACACTTGCCGTCAGGATAGTCAATGTTTCCAGGTCAAACCGGACCCGGTCTCTCCCCTGACCAGGTGTTCAAACGTGGGGATCTGGCAGGGTCCCTTACAGAAGCGCACCTCCCCCCGGGGGGGCACCCTCAGAGCCGACCCCTCCTGGTGACCCAGGAACTGGAGCACCATGGACAGCTGGCAGCAGGCGGGCTTGCTCGTCCACCCCCGAGTCACTTTCTGCTCCCAAATGAACCTGTCACCCAGCACCACCTAAGTCCCCGGGTGCCCTGCTGTCTCTCCAGGGCAGAGCTTCTGACACTACGGTGCTTTTAACGTAAACTTTCCAGCTGACACATCTTCCCGAGGAGGTGTCTGCACACACAGGCGACAGCCCCTGGTTTCTGAAAAATTAACTCTGGGGCCAACATCAGCTGATGTGGATGGAAGGACTGAAGGGACAGGTCCAACCTAAGGGTCCGTGTGACTCCAGCTCGCAGGCAGGGCCCCCACCCAACACCCAGGGATGCTGTGTCACCTGACCCAGGTTGGTGCCACGAGCTCCATCTGGGTCTCTGGGCAGCGTCCCTGCCTTCTCAGCACCCTGCCTGCCACACCGCATAGTGACAATCTGGGAGAGCGTGGGGATAATGCAACCTGAATCGGGTCAAAGGGCACTGCTAAGCTAGAAACCAAAAATCACGGAGTGCGCTATTGGGAGTCTGAGCTTGGAAGCCCGTGGCAGCCAAATGGCTGTGGCAAGCTGCCGAGTCTGTCCTAGCAGGTGAAGCACAGCCAGGGGACTGAGGGGACTCAGGACCCCACAGGGCCATCCCGGGGCCAGGTGTCCCCAAGGCACCTGCTTCCAAGTTCGCTGCTTGAATGGAGATCCGAGGGGCGTAGCTGCCCGTGAAGTATGAAATGTCCACGTCGAAGCCCCGGATCACGCCCTGGATCCCCAGCTTGACGATGCACCAGTCGTGACCTGCGGGCCCGAACGACAGAGCACCCCATCACCCCAAGGCCGGCGGGGAGCCGCTGACAGAGCAGAACAGACACGCTACTGTCCTGCAGTGACCCCTCTGCCCATCACAGGAGACGGGATGGGTCGGTTCTCAGCTACGACTGCAGGGTCTCTCACCCCGAGGCCCCACGGACCACCACCCCCCATCTCCCGTGGGAGTTCCGTTCTCAGAGCAGAGCTGAGAGGGGCCCAGGACGCCGAGGGCTGAGGCTGAGCCCACGGCCGTCGTGGGTGCTGCGTGTCCTCCTGCGGCCGATGGCCCGGCCTCTCTGAGCCTCCTTTCCTCCCTGGGGACCAGGGCCAGGTCGGCTTCCTGAAGCTCAGGCACACGGGAGCAGCCCCGGCCCAGCTCCACGGGTGCCTCGCTGTCACCACCACGGGCTCTGGGGTGTCCGCTCCCGCCCCCGCCCGGGCCCCTCCGGTGCGTGCGTGGGCCACCGTCTGGGAGCTCTGCAGGTCAGCAAGTGGCTGCTCGCCCCTCGCAGGCAGACCCCTGCCCGCCGCCAAGCGTGCGGATGTGCTGGGGTTCCGGTCGTGTCCGAGCACCGGGAAACGCAGAGGATCACAACCACCCAGTACATCGGCAGTACTCGAGACTACGGACAAGTGTGCTTTTACAAGCATTTCTTCAGCTTTAAGAGACGTGTTTCGACGGACTCTGAGGAGCAGCGATGAGTGAAAGCGGCACCTCGCAGAGACTAGAAGACAGTGCGCAAGAGGCCGGCCCAGGCAACGGGGCGGGGCTGAGCACCGTGTTCCCCCCAGAGCCCGAACGCAGGATACCCCCCCGCTCGCTGTCACCTTCCCAACGAACATCCGGTTCCTTTATGCCTGGGGCCCCCAGGTGACCGGGTCCCCACCACCCCTCCCTGAGCACTCCCAGCGGCTGTCCACCACAGACCGCTGAGGTCACAGAGCATCCCGGCCGAATCGGCACTGCCCCCTGGGTGCCCGTTTGCACACGCCCAGCAGGAAGGGTCGGGGCCCCGCCCTGTTACCTGGAGCTCTCCGCCTTCGGGTCTCCCATCCGTCCATCCACTGGCCGAACTCCGTGTACTCGTGTTCTTTGAAGCGCGGGCCGTCGCTCTGAATCACAGAGGTCCAGGGGGGCAGTGACTGGCCTGCACTCCCAGCCAGTCAGCTTCTGCCTGAGGCCCAGGTGGGCCTGCAGACAGGACACTGGGGGTGTGCTCAGTGGGTGTGGCAGGGCCCGCCCCTCCCGCCCTGCGCAGGTAACCCGTGCCGTAGGGCCCTCAGGGAGAGAAGTCCCGCCGTGTGGCTTCTGTGCACAGCACAGACCTTTGAGCTGCGGGCAGCTCCCGGTCACAGCCAGCACCCGGCCCCACAGACGGTGCGGCTCCTGCTGCCAGGTCCACTGTCCACCCGCCAGCTCTCAACCCCCGCAGCCCGTGACCCCCACCCGCCTGCCGGGCGGACGGTAATTCCCTCGGCGAGGCCACTGCTCCCACCTGCCCGCACCGTGCCCCCCTCAACCCCCACCGCAGTACCTTTAGGAGGTTTTCTGCAGGAGCGAAAAAGTCATCTGTTGCGAACAAAATCTAGGCAAAGAAAGATGACATAACCGTAAATTAAACTCCACTTGGTTTCATTCCCTGGTGAACCACTAGGAGGCGCAGTAAGAAGACACCGTGAACTCGCCTGCAGGGAGGGAGACAAGGAGCCACTGAGCCCTAGGCTATAACAGGGTTCCATTCCGCACCTGCCTCCCCTGAGTCCCCCGCCCCCGCCCGGCGCTTCTCTGACTCCCCTCTCCACCTGGGCCCCAACCCTGGGGAAGAAATCACGCCGGCTTTCTTCTCTGAGAGGATTGGGGACCCCGGGCAGTGTGCTCCTCACACGCAGAACCTGTGGTCTCGGAGGGCTGGCTGGGAGCAGGACGCCTCTGAGACTGGGGTGCCCTTGAAACTGCACTCAGAAGCAAACCAGGCCGGAGCCACCCTGCCTGATCCACACCCAGCAACCACGGCTGTGGCCTAGAGGGGGCCTGGTGCGCTGGTCTGACCCCGCCCAGCGCCAGGAGGGTGCCCTGGTCTGCTGTGTTGGTTGGGCCTGCCCCTGGGAACGGAGTCCAGGCAACCCGCAGGGGGCTGGCCGTGCAGGCGCCCCTCCCCTGCCCCACAGCCAGCAGTGGCCCCTAGGTGGAAACCCTCAGGGCACCAGGGGCCTTTCCTGCCTCTCCAGGCTCACCCTCCACAACCCCCCCCCCACCTGTCACAAACACTGGAATGTTCCAGAAACACTAGTCCAACTGGACCATTTCCGCCCCTTTGCAGCCCCCTCTGTCTGAAGCTACCCCCACCCCTTCCCCCATCCACCTCACAAGCTGCCTGCCCCACTCAGGGCATCCCTGCGGCCAGGTCCTCCCCTCCCAGCACACGTGGCGCCTCCACCCGCAGCGGGGCCCAGAACCCGTGCACAGTCCTGGAGTCTCAGAGCCCGGTGCATGGCTGGCATCCCCCTGCCTCTGCATGTGGCAATGCCTCAGTCCCTTTGCCCCCTGCAGGCGCCACAGCACCGGCCCTCGGGGTGCACAGGCTCTACGGGTGCCTCCCCCACCGGAGTCTGGGGACCACCACTCCCCCCCGCCCCGTGAGAGAGCCCACGGGGGGGGGGGGCAGGCAACGAGCTCCTTCCATGGGTGCAATGTGCCCCTTTTCAGAAGGAACCTAAGGCACCAGCTGAGGAAAAGTTCTTTGGAAGCCTTTGGTGGTCGGGGGCTCCCGCGGCCAGGCGGGCCCATCTGCCCAACCCCTGCTGCCCTTGCTGGTGTCTCGGCAGCGGGGACCTGGGCCCCTTGTGTGGCCTCACTGCAGCTCGTTCCTGCCATGAGATCCCTGCTCACCTTGCCTCCCACGGACTCGGACGCCATGTCAATCAGCTGGACGAAGTCGGGGGACCGGGACAACTTTCCCTCCCTGGGCGAGTCAGCCATGCTGCCTGTGGGGAGGAAGGCAGGCACGGTCATCCTCAGGCCCTCCTCCAGGCCCCCACACCCCAGTCTGAGATGGGCAAGCAGCCCAGACGGGCTGGGCAGGTGTGGCAGGTGCACGACCCCTCCAGGCAGAATTAAAAGGTGACTTTGCTGCCTTAAAAGGGGGGAAATTGGAGCAGTGCCCTCTATGGCCCACGCCGCAGAGGCACCCAGGGCCCATGGCAGGGGGGCTTCGTGCCTCGTCCGCCTGGCGAGCAGGGGACACTCGCTGGGTGACGGATCGCTGGGTGAACTCGGCGCAAACCTGCTTTCGCAAGCTCGCTGCAGTCCGCACGCGCTCACTGAAGCGCACCTCCAGCACAGGTGGAAGTTCTCCAGGCTCCTGTTTGCTCTTCCAAACACAGCCTGGAGCGTGCACGCAGCTGCTCTAGCTGGCAGAAGTGACTCTACTTTGGGGCGGGAAGCCCCACGTCCCAGGAGCCACTGTCTGCCTGCTTCTCTGGGGACGAGATGGGCTTGGCAGGGGACCAGCACAGACTCTTCCAGGACACAGTCGCTGGACACTTTTTCATTCTCCCCATGAAACTTCCTGTGCGGTGAGGACTCTGCCACTCACTGGGCTGGAATGAGTGACATCGAGATGGAAGAAAAGCAAACAGGCCTTTGCAGGATGCGACAGCAGACCAGCTCGGGACAGCTCTCAGAGGAGGACTCGGCCCCATGGCAGTTTCCCAGAGGTGCTGGTGGCAGGTGGGGGAGGGGAGACAGGAAATTCAACCACCGTCTCTCTGTGGCCTCACCCATCCTCTTCCTCTCCATCAGTGTGGGACAAAGAGATCGGACTGGAGCAGGGGAGACTCGGGGGCCGGACGTCTGCTCCTCGGCCACTCGAAGATGGGCCACGGCCACACACAGTGTCCACATCGAGTTCTGATGAAACCGAGAATTCGGTTTCTCGGGAGCCAGGAGTAGCTGCCGCACAGCACAGCCCAGGGAGACGCCACCGCCCTGGCAGGAAGCTCCAGCCACCCGCACAGGTGCACGGTCTGCAAGGCATCCCCACGCGCGCTCTGGAGCACCCGCCCTTGCGAGGCGCCTCTTTGCGGCTGGCATTGGGTGCGGCAGCGGTCGGTTGTCAGTGAGGGCCTTGGAAGTCATTCACAGCTTCTCATCAGTGTAGGAAAGCCATCCACGTGGCTTCCTGCTGTGGGGGACCTGCTGTAGGAGACCTACTGCGCGCCGGGCACGGACGGAGCATCTGACCCAGGCTCCAGTTCCCACAACCTCCTTACAAGGTATGCACAACTGTCCTCACGTCACCCACAGAGACCGAAGCTCAGGGTAGGAATGTCACCCTCGTCCAGCACCACCACTCAGTCCCAAACAGGGACGTCACCACAAGTCCTCGCGGTCCTCTTCCCACACCAGGGCTCTCCCACTTGCTCTGGGCAGGGCAGATACTAACTGCTCCACCTTCTCAGCCCACGCAGTGCCCACAATGGCGCGGAAGGAAGCCAGTCCTGAGCCCAGGCAGGGACTCACAGCCCCCAGGCCTCTGGGACACTCACACGGCAACCTCCCTGCTCCTGTCCCCACAGTGGGTCCCTTCTTGCCACGTCTGCATCCACGGGGAGAGCAGCCAAGGCCGCCAAGGGAGGGCCCAGGGCCCAGCAGCCAGACTCTTCTCCCTGCCAAATCACCACCCCCTCACTCAGACCACCTGCGGCCTCTGCTTCCAAGTCTGTCCCAGAAAACACAGCATTTGCTTCAGTTGGCGTCTGAATAATTCCATGCAGAGGCACAAGGGGCCAGGCTGTGACATTTACTGATCCTGTCGAGGTCTCAACACACTTGCCGCTGATTCTTCAGAAATGAGGAGGGTGACAGGTTCTTTCAATGAGGTGAGGCCACAGCCCTTCTGATGGGCCAGTGTCTCCCTGAGGTTCATGGCAGCAAGCTGCTCACTCTGCTGCTGCTGCTGTGGTTGTGGTTGTGGTTGTGGTTGTTTGTTTGTGGTTGTGGTTGTTTGTTTGTGGTTGTGGTTGTGGTGGTGGTCAATGTCGTTCTCTCCGGGAGCTGCCTCGTAACCCGAAGGCACAGCAGCGTGAGCCCGGGAGACGTGGGAAGGACAGAGCACCTCCCCAACCAGAAGCTCAGCTGGCAGGAACAACCCCATGGGAGGGTGGCAGTGACTTTGTGTCATCGCGGTGGATGAGTCCCAAGAAAGCCTTTGGCCAAAAGTGTGAGGTTGACGGTGAAATTAAGAAGCAGACTTTGGGACAAAACCAGAGGGGCTATGTGCCAGGACCTGGAGGAACCCGGGTCTGGCGGCGCGTGCGCACCCGTGCAGTCTGCAGCGCCGGTGTGCATTCGGGTGTCGCTCAAATGTGTGCCTCTTCATTTGAGTGCAGGTTTGCTTTATCTGCAAGCTTAGCTTTCTGCGTGGTTTTTAAGGTCCAAAGTCACAGGACTTCAATGCAAGCAGAGCAGGACCCCGAGCCCAGAGCCTCTCGTCTCACGCTGGGGCTGTTCCCGGCCCTGGACACACTGTTCCCAGCACTGGGCCCTCCCCAGGGACCGTGACAGCAGCCAGTCACGTCTCCTGTGACCTGCCCGCCCACCCTTCCTTCAAAGGTGTCCCACGCTCATTGCTATTCCAGTCATCTCTGCAGTCACCCTGCTCTTTGGACAGTGACAACGGTGACATAGCAAGTTCTTTATGAATGGCTCACCCAGCAGTTTCGGTCCAGGGTCTAGGATTGGATTTCCTGCTCCTCAGAAGCCAGCCAGGGTCTCATGGCGCTCGGTGCCGGCCGGGAGAGAAGGTGCAGGGGCCTGACCCGCTGTGAGGAGAGTGGCCAGAGTGGCCGAGCCAGTGTGATGTCACAAGGGCTGGGGGCGGGGCGGGGGCAGAGCCGCCCCTCCCTGGAGAAGTCCACAGACTCTGCCAGACCCCTGTGTGGAGGGAACTGGCCTGGTCCCCTCGCCAATGTGCACCCTGGGTCCCCAGGTGCTACCACCCCAGCTGAACCCCCTTCCCTGCCCAGCTGTGACTCCGAGCCAGTCTCCTCTCCAGAGGGCTCCCCAGGCCCGGCTCCCACCTGCTCCGAGAGGCGGGCTCTGGGACCCTGCAGAGCAGGGGTTTTCGGCCATTCCCATCTCAGGGCACAGATGAACTAAGTGCTAAAATTTGACAGCACACCAAAAAATATGTTTTTGCTTCTCTACCAATAAATAAATAAGTGTAATTTTGATCTATTTACAAAAAGAATAGTAATAATACTCATTACCTACCCTTTTTTCTCTAAAGTAACTTTTGTAAAAAATCAGGTGCCTATATACTTGTACAGAAGGATGTCTGGTACCAAGAATTAACCAATCAGACACAACCTTTTCATGTCACATGACCAATGAGATGTGACTCTATTATTTTTGGTTCAAGATGGCATCACATCGGACAGCTACTGCTGTGTTGGTGGCTGTCACTTTTTTCCTTGACAGTCTAAGGGACAAGAAGACAGTCCCCCTGACCAGTCAGGTGGGGTGTTGCTGTGCTTCCTGACCTGGAGGAGGAAGCACGTCTCAACCAGTGGGAGCTGTGTCTGGTGGCATGGGACAAAAACTGCGTGACCCACCCTCGGAGCCCCCAGAGCTTGGAGGAGGGGCCCCGGGGAGACAACAGCTGAGCACCCAGCTGACAGCACTTGCGTCAGTGGTGTGGGTCCAGGTCACAGCTGAGGAACAGGCTCGGGAGGTCGGGAAGCCACCAAGGCCTCCAGAGTCCTCTTTGGCCAAACCACAGTGAAAACCCGGGGCTCCAAGAAGCCCCAGTGAGTGCACCTCTGGGACCTAGGTCAGCCCTGCTCTCCCCACATCCTTCCTGGGCCCTGCTCTCCAGGGCTGGCCCACCCTCCCCCTCCCTGATGAGCCTGGAGAGGCTGGCTCCCCAGACACCTCCTGCGCCCTCCCCAGAGGACCCGGGCCCCTGGGTCCCCGAGGACATGGGACTTCTCTTCTGGGTGAGATTCTGAAGGACACAGACCCCATCCTGTGCTGCCCTGGACTGTGTCCCACTAAATTAACCTGTGTTTCTTTCCCCACAATTCTGTCACTGATGACCCTTCCCTGTTTGACAGCTAACACGCCCTTTGCTTACTGCCTCCACTCAGTCTCACAACTGCAGCTGCAGGGCCCACTTCTACCACCCCCATCATTACGGAGTCCAGGCCACCGTGCAAAGGACAGCACCCGGCTGCCCGGGGCAGTGGGACTGCCCTGACCCTCACCTGCACACCGCAGCCGGCCCCTGAGCCTCCACTGTGATCAGAGGGGCTGGCCCTCTACACCCACATCCCCACAGGCCCGAAGGGAGGCCAGCATGCCGGCCCCCAGA
The DNA here is from genome assembly GCA_004024845.1 of Tonatia bakeri. Taxonomy (NCBI): domain Eukaryota; kingdom Metazoa; phylum Chordata; class Mammalia; order Chiroptera; family Phyllostomidae; genus Tonatia; species Tonatia bakeri. The sequence goes on along the minus strand of PVIA01002438.1, from coordinate 3,234 downwards.
CCACACTCGGGGAGCAAGACCACACGCCACACTGCCCATGGTCACACCCAAATGGAGAGGCACAGGTAAGTCCAATCTGAAGTTTAGACCCTCTGTCTGGCGGGCTGAGCTCCTGTCCTCTATGGCATAAGGCAGCACAGGGGCAGAGCCCATGTCCCTGCAGGGCACAGTGATGGCCCCAGGAAAGCCACAGACGTCCGTCCCCTGAGCCCACAGGCCACCCCTCAGCCCTCACCTGCCCCTCCCACCACAGGACACAGGGTGGGTGCACGGTGCCAGCCAGTGACCAGCAGTGGCCACCCAGCATGGGCCCATGGCAAGAGCACTGCAGTGCCTGAACCTGGGATTTGGGACCACCCAGATGATCAGGGCTGCAGGGACAGGAGCACAGGGGACCCCATGGCCTCTCCCAGGACCTCAGTCCATCAGCGGCCCCGCACCTGCCCCCACCTCCTAGACAGAGCTGTGTGCCTCGATGAGTAGCCACGCCCACCCTCGACCTGGTCTTTCCTGCCAGCTGTCAGAGCAGCCTGTCCTTTCCCTGGCCAGTCTCTTTGTCAGTGTGGATGCTGCCTCCTGGGGACGCTGGACTGAGGATGAGAAACCGCGGGGGCACTGCCCAAGGATGTTCTGAAGGGCGTGGCCCCACCTCCCCTTTGTTCCTTCCGCATCTCTCTCATCTCTGACAGACCCTGCCCCTCCGAGCTCTCCTCCCCCTCCCTCCTTCTTTCTCTCTCTCTCTCTCTCTCTCTCTCCCCCCCCTCCTTTCCTCCCTCACACACACACAACGCACCACCCTGACCCCAGCATCTGTGCAGCTGGTGGCACTGTCCCCCTCCCGCCACTGGATGGCAGTGTGGCCTCGAAGATGCAGTCACGTCCGCAGCCTGGGTGTGTCAGCCCAACACCTGACCATCGCCACTGTCCTCTGCCAGTCCCCTCCCACCCTGCACGTAGGACTCTGCCCTCCCAAAGAGCTGGGGGTTCATTCTGACCGCAGGTCAGCCGCCCCTCGTCATCACTTTGCTTTGTAAAATGATCCTGCCCCACACCCGAGTGCAACCCAGGACAACCGAGGGCAGAGGTGGCTTCTGGTGCTTGCTGTTAACAGCTCTGCGGGAAAGCCTGGTGGAGGAGGGACCAGAGGCAGATCTCTGATTCCACTGGCAGCGGGGGTGGCACACAGCAGGAGAGAAGCCTGCCCTCAGAGGGGCTCACCCTGAGAGCCACCCAGCACACAGGCTGGGGGCCACTCTGGGACTGGGGGCCCCTACCAATCAGGCAGACAGGGAGGCTGTGGGCATTGAGGTTGGGCCCCACCCTGCCCTGCTCCTTCTGGCCCCGACCACACTGGGCTAGCTGTCCTATTCACCCCCCCTCACCTCTCTGGGCCCCCACGAACAGGACCTGTCCAGGGGTGCCAGTGGAGGTCCAGCAGGAGTCTGGAGCCCACTGCCACTGCAGCCCCCACCCCGGTTCCTGCAGTAAGAGCAGAAGTCAGAGAGTCCCCACCCTGCCTTGCTCCCCCTGGGCCCTGCCAGGCCGGTGAAGAGGTCTGGGGGTGACGGCTGCGCTCCGCAGGCAGCACGGAGGGGGAGCCCTTTCCTCCCACACAGCCTGGGGCCCAGACGTTCAGACTTCACCACCAGCAGCCACGGGTGGGGTCAGGGCCTCACACAGACCCGCAGGCCCTGCCAGGCCTGGGCGTGTCCAGCAGCCCCCTCCGGGCCCCCAGCCCCAGCTGGTTTCCCTCGCACGTGCATGTGTGTAATCTTTGAAACGTGAGGTGCTTTATACTTCTTACTTCTTAAAAAGTGTACTTTATACTTTTTACTAGGGACTATGTCCAGTGCACTGAACGTGGTGATGGTGGCAGCTTCCGGAATGGCTCCCAGGGCCCCTCCTCCTGTGTGCAGGTTCCCACGGCGTCCCCGCCCCCAGTGCACAGGCTGGGCCTTCCGACTGTCCCAATGGCGAGGTTTTGGACGGGTGTGGCTGGCCTACCCACAGGCTGGCTCTGGCCCCCCTTTGCAGCTGAGGTGGGAAGGCGGCATGTGGGGACAGGGTCTTGCCCACGCCCACAGGGCCCCACCAGGCCTGAGCCAGGCCCTGGACATGGGAACTTGGGACATGCATATTTTTGTCAAAGGCTGCTACATTTGGGGATGATTTATGATACAACAGACAACAAACACAGCTCTCAGAGACACAAAGACAGTAAAACAGCACACACCCGACTGTTAGGGCTGGAGCATTTATTTCTTTCTCCTGCACTTGGGTTTGCAGCGAAGCGAAGCTGCCCCTACTGGCTACCAGGGAGAGGGATCGTGCACTTTGCTCTAATTCAGAGAAACACCGGTTGCGGTGAAGCAGTCTCTTCTCCACGCAGAAATCACAGGGAAGGCACGCCACTGCCCAGCGTGGCCACAGTGGCGTCCAAGGGCTATTTCTGAGCTGGGGTGGGGGCAGGGACGATCCTGAGCAGCATGGCACAGCGAGCATCCCGACTGCAACACGAGTGGGGAGCCTTCACCGCTTCCCAGGAGCCACCCGGAGCCCTTCCTTCTTCCTGGGCGGGCGCCCTGGGCTAGTTCTGCCATGGTGGCCCTCCACGCAGGGAGCCCCGCGCCCCAGGTGGGCCCCACGCCGAGGGGCCGGCCACGCTCACACGTGCTCCTTGTCGAACTCGCACAGGAAGGGCAGGGTGGTGTGGCAGGCCACGTCGTTCCAGCCCCCCTCGGCTACCAGCTCCACACAGTCCTCCTCGTCGTAGGCGTTGTTGGGCTCGCCGCCGCGCCACTTGTGGAAGGTCTGCATGGGGGAGCGGTCGGCGTACACGAAGCTGCCCTCGCGGTCCAGGTCATTGACGCCGATGAAGACGCGGGACAGGCCCGCCTGCGTGACGTAGGCAGCCATGAGGCCGTTGGCGGCCTCGTCCTTGGGCATGGCCAGCGTGCCGCCTCGGCCCTGGCAGGACCGCTGCGCGTCCACGTATGTCCGCTCCTCCTTGACCAGCAGGTAGATCTTGCTCTCTGTCTCGCGCACGCCGGCGACAGCTGTGGGACGAGGGGCGGGGGGGGGGGGGGGGGGGGGGGGGGGGGGGGGGGGGGGGCAGTGCTGGAAAGTGAGCGCTGGCGTTTCTGTAACGGACTCAGCGCACACGCGCGGGGCTCACGCATGCGCCGTGGTGGACCTCACACCTGCGCCAGCCACTACGGGCCTGGGTTCGCCTTA